>CM066735.1:21690000-22257500 GCA_033961575.1 Aselliscus stoliczkanus
ATTGGCAGCTCACACTGGTTGCCGGCTGCTCACGCTGGCTGCCCTCCACTCACTGCAGCCTATGGCAGCCCACTGCAGCAGGGGCTGCAGCCTCCACCGTCACCAGGGCTCGTGCAGGCCCGGCTCCAGGTGGAGCTGTTGTTCACCGTCTTAGCTGTAGAGGCAGTGTCACTGGCCCTCATATGTGGGATCTGAACCTGGGCCCCTGGCGTCCCAAGCCAGCTCTTAACCAATGTGCCACTCGGCCGGCTCCTCTGTAGCCTTTTTGAATTGGACTCTTAACAGATGAGTCTGGTCTTCAAAAGGAAAAGGATCATTTTGGAGTTTCCAAAAAGAAAAGGATTCACTGTTGGAGTTTCCTTCAAAAGGGCTCCTGCATGAGTCAGGTTAGTCACTGACTGGTGCTGGTCAAGAAAACGGGACCAATCCTTACTCTGGAAGCTCCCAACTGTTCTGTGATACTTAAGTAGTGAATCAGGCAAATGGGGCTTTAATACCAGGGAACTACTTTGTTTACTGCCCTCCAGTGGTAAACAGGAAGTTGGTCTTTGCTTTCTTCCCCCACAGAGACTGGTATAGCCTTTTCTGTTTTCTTTTTTTTAGAATGAATATGGGCACTTGCTTCCCATACATGTTTTGCCCCACTCATGTTTTACCCATTAGTGGCATTTTACTTTTATTTGTAAAAGGCATGCTTTTTAGATCAAGTCCCTAGAAGCAAGACCTGAGACAGATACTCACTCTTGTGAAAGTGTTTTATTAAGAAAGTGCTCTCTAGGAAGAGCCTGTATGGGACAGAGGGGAGCAGGTTAGAGAGGGGGGAAAGGCTGAGCAAGGATATAGCTTCAAGTCAAGTTTAGGTTTGGCTGAATCCACCAGGAGAAGGTTCTGGAACATAAACTGCACTGCAGAGTTGACCCACCTTGAGCCAAAGAGTCAGCTTTGTATACAGTTTCAATCAGTTCATGGCTGTGGGGAACTTCCATCGGTGGAGAGTCCTCCAGACAAGGGGGACCGTGGGCCATCGGCAGCCCTCACTCACCCCAGTGGCCTGGTAGTGTTTCTGGTGAGGGCACTGTACCTGTTCTTTCACACGATGCAGTTTGATTGCACTGTGTCTGGCACCATCTTCCCCCCTCCTCCTGTGCATTACACGGCGCAGTTACCAAATCAGTGTTGTGAAAGGGCTGGCTATACAGGGGAGGTGGCAGCCATCTTGCTTTTGTCTTGACTCACTGCACACTTGGCCTGCTATTCAGCACACTAATGTGAAAGGTCAGAGATGAGAGCTGGAGGGGAACTTGGAAAACTGGTCTGCAGGTGGGCAAGACGACAGAGCTTGTGGGCACCGTGCTCAAGGGCATGGCGTGGCTTGGTGACGAAATCGGGACTGGAACTCAGGTCATCTGGCTCTGGGCCAGCCCCTTTTCCCAACAGTGTGCTGCCTGTGCTGCCTCCTCAGAGAGTCTCCTCATGGTTTCTGTGCCCTGGAGCTCATTATCTGCTGTATGACGACCCTGGAGGGAGCCTGTTGGTGCAGGCTCAGAGAGGTTGGGATGGATGAGGGAAGGGTGGGGGACCCCTGGTGGTTCTGGAGTGGGGAAGTACAGGGAAGTGGATGCTGATCGCATTGCCTCTCTCTCAGAAGACGAAGGAAACCAGAAAATTGTGCTTTCATTTCACTCATTTGAAATCCATGCTCAGTCTTGAAAACAAACCGACACACCCTGGTTTTTTTTGTCATGGGAATCTTGGCTTTGGGGATCTTCAGCAAAAGCTGCAGTGGACCCACCTCCCACTTCAAGCAGCTGGAGTTGTGGTGGGTGGATGCCCCGTGCAGCTGCTGGGGCAGTGCTGGATAGGACCCTGGTTGTCTTATACCCAGCACTTGTGGGGTCCACACCTGCCCCTCCTGCCATAATGCCAGGCTCAGGTGAGCCTCAGAGAGCTACATGCCTCAGAGCTACCACCTGGTCCTTTTGCCAGCTGTGATGGCCCTGTTATCCACCTGTGTACTTCAGGTCTAGTCTGGACTGACACCTGCTGAGCTCTTGTGCCATTCCCCCGGCCAGGACTCTTCCACCCATCAAATAGCTGGGATTCTGGTTCCGTTGTCCATCTGCTCTTCAGCATATCTGCCAGCCTCCCACCATAGGGTGCTTTCCACCTTCCCAAGTTTGGACCTCCTTGGCTAATTGCCTAAATCAATTCCTTGCAGTGCGCTTTGTTGAACTGTTTGTCAGCCACACCTGAAGCCAGCCCTACACCAGCTACTTCTTTCAGCTCTGACTGAGTCTGGCCCTCTCTTCCATTTCCCCACTGTCCATGTTTCTGAGGCCCCCGCATGCCTTGCAGCTGAGCCTATCCAAGTTATAAAGAAGTGACCCTACCTTGTGGTAGGTCTCTTCCTTTCCTCCTCTCTTTCTATAAACCTTCCTTGAGAACCCGAAAGGCGCCAGACACTGTGATATACTGTGAAACGCATTAGGGAGAAAAAGTTGAAAGAAACCTGATTGCTGATTAACGAGGAACTCCAAACAGACCTGGGATTCTGTTAGCAACATCAACATCACTGAGCTCTGAACATGTCTGAGCGGGGCAAGACCTGTAAGTTCAGGGTGTGGAAAGGAAGATTAACCTGGGAGAACCTCAGAGCCACAGACAACCTCCTTGTTGTCTGCTTTAGCTCGAGTGTAATTATCTTACTGTATCATTATTTAATAATTCAGATAGTTTATACCCCTTCTGCACATGGAGTTATCTTCTTAAATTTCTCTTTCATCATGTTACTTTCTTAGCATAAAATCCACCTGTGACTTATCCTTGCCTTCAGGATGGTCTAAACTTGTCTTGGCATTCGAGGCCCTTCCCAGACAGGCCCACTTACGTATACGAGTATTTCTAGCTGCACCTCCCAGTACTGAGCTGTTAGAAGCGTCTCCGACTAGTCTGGTAGATTGGCTGACAACCAGACTGACATTTCATTCCTGCCCCTGCACTCAGCTTTCCTCCCTCTTCAAATACCCGTACTCTTTGTGTCCAAATTTCCCCTCGACTTCAGGGCTAGCCCACAGATCACACCCTTCCCAGTCCACACTGCTCCTCTTTTAAATCGGCCGTTCTCACCCCTGATTGTATGTTAGAATCACCTAGGGAGCTTTTAAAAATTAGATGGGGTGTGGAAGGGGAGGCAGCAAGCCAATTTAATCAGACTCTCTAGAGATATTTGTCTTTATTAAAAGGTCCCAAGTCATTCAAACATGTAGCCAGCATGGAGAATTACTGGTGTAAACAAATATGTATTGTCACCCCTTTGATTGTATTATAAGAGGAATGATGAGATCAGTTTGTTTGGGAAGAAGTGGCCGTATAGAGAATGGATCAAGACAGAAAAAGACGGCAGATGATTTATAGCCATCCAGGCAAGATATGAGCAGAGCCTATGTAATATTTCATTAGGCATAGATGCTGGGGGAAGAGTTGGGCAGAATCGCCAAGAGGCCCCGGATCTGATGAAAACAGCTGCCAAAACTTCATCTTCAGGAAAAAGATGGTGAACCACTGATATCACTTCATAAAAGTCTCTCGCGTGTGTTTCTTGGAGGAAAGAGGTAGGAGGTGATACCATGTTCAGCACCATCTGTTGTGGGTTGTATTTGTCTCCTAGGCTGCCATAACAAAGTACCACAAAATGAAAGGCTTGAAACAACAGCAATTTACTCTGTCCCAGTTCTGGAAGCTAGAAGTCCAAAATCCAGGTGTCAGCAGGGTTGGTTCCTTCATGGGGTTCTGAAGAGAATCTGAGGGGCATTCCCTGCCTCTCTCCTAGCTCCTGGTGGCTCCTGACAATCCTATGCAGACACGTTACTGCAATCTCTGCCTCCATCTTCACATGGTGTTCTCTCCAATGTGTGTCTGTGTGCTCAACTTTCCTTTGTCTTATAAGGCCCACCCTAATCCAGAATGACCTCATCTTAGCTTGAGCTCACCTGCAAAGACCCTAATTCCAAATAAGGTCACATTCACAGGCAGCACAGGTTAGGAATTGAACAAATGTTTTAGAGGAACACAATTCAGCCTACCCTGGGTGTATTAGGTCTGCTGTTTTGAAAGCGTTGGCTAACCTCTGGCTTAAGGAGAAGAAAGGGAGTTTATCTACTTGCATAACATTTTTTTTTAAAAGAATTTATTGGGGAATTGGATAAGGGGAACAGTATTGGAGAAGGGGAACAGCCAAGTTGTTGGCTTTCAGTCTTAGTTGTGGAGGGCACAACTAGCTCAGCTCCAAGTCCAATCGCCATCTGGCTGCCCGTTGGCAGCTTGCAGCCGCTCAGCTCAAGGTGCCATATTCAATCTCACTGGCCCATGTAGGAATCGAACTGGTGACCCTGTTGCTCAGAGCTCATGCTCTTAACCAACTGAGCCCCTCGGCCGGCCCTACTTGCATAACTTTTGAAATACAAGGGAGTGGTGCTGCTGTCCCCAATGTTGCTTCACTCTCAGAAAGGATTGCTCCCCCCCGGGTGTCTGAGATTACCCTCCACCCATCCTGATTTCATCCAGATTTGCAAAGGTAATCACAGAAAAAAGTCTGTGGCAATCCCCAAAGGAGTCACATGCCCATCCTTTGAAGCATGGAGACAGCTTGCCCAAATCATAGCAATGTAGGAGGATTATCATGGAATGTGGGGGATGATTCTTCAAAGGACCGCCAGGCAATGTTCTTTCTCTGCCTCTACCCAAATGCGGGCAAGGAGAGAAAGCCCCAGCTGGAAATACCAGCTTCTCCCTGGCCATCTTGTCTGTGTGCCGGGCTACTTGCACAATGGGCAGACACTGCCTCCGCTGACATAGGGTTTGTGTGCTTTTGATGGATGCATATGTGTCAAGCCCTTTATTCTATTCAGGAATCTGGCATCCCCCCTCTTCCCCCCACAGCCCTCACCCCTTGTGACCTCACCTGCCCTCAGGAGATAAGAGCAATTGAACAAGGTTGTTCAAGTGAGGTCAGCTGGGTTCCTAGAATCTCTCCACTGTTCTGAGCCTCCAGGGCCGTGACACAGGATGGCTGGCCACTGGGTGCTGCTCTGTGCACCATGCCCTTTGGGACTCCCTGACACACATCAGGTTCTCCCTTCCCAGCACCCCTTGGGGTACGGGGAATCCCCTGTCTGTCTACTGCTCCATACTGTCTGGCTCCTTCCTCTCCTAATACAGGCAAGCAAGAAGCTAAAAACATCTTGAGGTCCATACCCAGGCCGTGGCTCCATCAATATCCTATTGCCACCACTGCCATCACTCTCAGCATCTGAGCCGGAACACTGCCCTGCTTCCCTCCAGTGGGCTTCCCTTCTATGTTGCTCATCCTCAGAGTTCCCTGACCATAGGCCAGCAGAGCTAGAAAGGACCTCAAGACAACTAGTCCAGGCCCCTCCCTGTATAGAGTGTGAGAGCTTCATTTTCACCCTCATTCACCCGTGGGGAAATGTTGGAGGAGGAGGGAGTACCTGTTGTGTACTGGGCTGCCCTGCTACCCTGTTGGATGCCTGCCTTCCCTATGTCACAGGTGAACACGGCCCCAGGCTTGGCACTCGGTTTTCCACCCACGTTTTCCTCTAGGACCTCCCCCATAGGGTGAAACAAGATATTAATAATCTCATTAACAATATCATCACCAACAACAAAATAGTAATAACAACCATCCCCAGGTGCCAGGCCCTATATTTAGTTCTTTCTGATCAGTTGCTCATTTATTCCTTCCTCCTAAAAAATAGATATCATCCCTACTATTCAGATGAACATACTGAAGTTCAGAGAGAGGTTGAGTAATTTGTCCATGTCCACAAACCTAGTATTTGATAAGACTGTCAAACTTGAACTCTGCAGCAGTCAGGCTGTGGGAGGCAGCAGGGAAAGTCGATGAATGCTGCTTGGGTTTTTTTTTTCTCTCTTTTCATTGGGACCACCTGCACTTCTCCCCCAATTCGTCGTCGTCCCCTACATCCATTTTTCTTAATTTAGAAAAAAGAAAACCACAAACTTGTTTTTATTCTTCACTACTATTTTTTTGTTTTCTAAAGAATTAATTGCCCCTTATCCTCATTAATTTCTTCCTTTTGATTTCCTTACATTTATTTTTCATAGGTAAATATTCTCTGTGTTATTTCCTAACCAGTCTGTCATTTCAGTCTTGAGTTTCTCTTTGACCCACGAGTTAAAGAGCGGTTTCTAACATTTCCAAGTGATTAACCTTTTGACATTAATTACTAGTTTGTTTTTGTTTTTTAATGATGGGGTGGAGGTGGGTGGGAAGGGGTGTGTATGTGTGTGTATGTGTGTTTAGGAGAAACTCGTTTATTTGACTGGCATTAATCAACACCAACTGTATGAGGGCCTTATGTTGAACTCGACAGGAAACAGATGGGTATGCCAACCCTTGTAGAGAACCAAGTCCCAATTACTTGCTTCAGCTTCTAGTGCTTTTTTTTCTATTGAGATATAATTGACATATAACATTGTATTTTTGATATATAACATAATGATTTTTTATATATATATATGATTGCCACAGTAAGTTTAATAGCCATCACCACACATAGTTACATTTTTTGTCTTGTGATGAGAACTGTTAAGATCTGCTCTCTTAATAATTTTCAAATGTGCACTTACTAACATGTTAATTACTAGTTTTTACTGTATTGCAGCTAGTTATTGTGGCCTGTACAATTTCTACTTTTGAAATGTATCAAGCTTTTATAAAGAATATATATTCTCTATGAAAGTAAATATAGAGCTCTTTTTTAAAAAAATTGGGGAACAGTGTGTTTTCCCAGGACCAAATCAGCTCCATATTGAGTAGTTGTGTCAATCTAGTGGAGGGTGCATCTCAGTGGCCCATGTGGGGATTGAACTGGCAACCTTGGTGTTATGAACACTGCGCTCTAACCACCTGAGCTAATTGGCCGCCCATAGAGCTCTTAAAACTATAGAACAGAGAAGCTATAGAGGAAAAAACTTCATGACATGGGATTTGGAGATAATTTCTTGGATATGACTCCAAAAGTACAGCCAACAAAAGAAAAAATAGATAAAGTGGACTTCCCTGAAATTAAAAACATTTGGGCTTCAAAGGGCACTATCAGTATAATGAAAAGACAACCTACAAAATGGGAGAAAATATTTGCAAATCACATATCTGATAAGGGATTTTATCTAGAATATGTAACAAATTCCTACAACTCAACAATGAAGAATCCAATTAAAAAATGGGCGAGGACTTGAATAGACATTTTTCCAAAGAAGACATACAAATGGCTAATGAGCACATGAAAAGATTCTCAACATCCCTAATCATTAGGAAAATGCAAATGAAAACCACAATGAGATACCACTGCACACCCAATAGGATGGCTATTATAAAACTAAGAAAGAAAGAAGATAACAAGGGCAGAAAAGGATTTAGACAAATTGGAATCCTTGTGCCTTGCTAGCAGGAATATAAAATTGTACAGCTGCTATGGAAAACAGTATGGTGGTTCCTCAAAATATTAAACAAGGAATGGTCCATACAATCCAGCAATCCCACTTCTGGGTATATATTTAGGAGAATTGAAAGGAGGGACTTAAACAAATATTTGTATGCCCATGTTCATAGTAGCATTACTCCCAATAGCCAAGAGGTGGAACAACCCAAGTGTCCATCAACAGAGGAATAAACAAAATGTGGTGTATATATAAAATGGAATATTGTTTAACTTTAAAAGGATGGAAATTCTAACACATGCGTCAACATATATGAGCCTTGAAAACATTGTGTTAAGTGAAATAAGCCAGCTATAAAAGGATAACTATTGTATGCTTCCCCTTTATGAGGTACCTAGAGTAGTTAAATTCAGAGACAGAAAATAAGATGGTGGTTGCCAGGGACTGGGCGTTAGGAGAAATGGGGAGTTAGTGTTTAATGGGCGTGGATTTTCAGTTTTGGGAGATGAGAGAAGTTCTGGAGATGGATGGTGGTGATGGTTGCACAACTGTGTGAATGTACTTAATGTCTATAAAACATACATTTAAAAATGGCAAAAATGCAAAATCTTATGTATATTTTAGCACAATAAAAAGGTAAATACAGAGCTCTTAAATCAGGTTAATTTCTTTTTTAATTGAAAAATTGCATTTTATTTTAGTTCATACTTGTTTGATTATTAACAGAGTGGAACATTTTTTGTTTATTAGCCACTTAAGAGTCTGCTTCATGAATTCTGTCCATAGTCTGCACACATGTATGCATTGGTGTGTGATAATAATATCTGAAGCGTAGATTTAGGCATCAGTCAGGGCTCTTAACTGAGAGAAAGAGAAAAAGTGAAAAAGAGAGTAAAAGAGAGGGGAAGGGAGGGAGGGAGGGAGGAAAAGGATTATGTTAAAAGGATTTGAGGTTGTTCATAGGGTATTTTTAAAAAGGTTTTTATTAAAATACTCATATAGCTAATATACAATAGTATATCAGTTTCAGTTGTATAGTTATTCAACATTATATCCTAAAGAAGTGGACACCATGATAAGTCCAGCCACCATTTGACACTGTACCATGATGTCACAATCCTATTTACTGTATTCCCCATGCTGTATGTTACATCCCTATGAGTTGTTTGTTTTATACCTGGAAAGTTGGACCACTTATTGCCTTTCACTTCCCCCCCTTTTAAATTTTTCAATTACAGTTGACATTCAATATTATTTTATATTAATTTTAGGTGTACAGCATAGTGGTTAGACATTTATACAATTTAAGAAGTGATCCCCCTGACTAGTCTAGTACCCACCTGGCTCTATACATAGCTATTACCATATCTTTGACTATATTCCCTATGCTTTACTTTATATCCCCATGACTATTTTGTAACTACCAGTATGTAATTTTTTTTTTTTTTTTTTTTTTTAGATTTTATTGGGGAATTGAGGAGGGGAACAGTGTTGGGGAATTGAGGAAGGCGAACATTGTGTTTTTCCAGAACCTGTCAGCTCCAAGTCAAGTTGTTGTCCTTGAATCTTAGCTGTGGAGGGCGCAAGCTCAGCTCCAAGTCCAGTTGCCACTTTCAATCTAGTTGCTGGGGTGGGGGCGGAGGGGCGCAGCCCACCATCCCATTCAGGAGTTGAACCAGCAACCCTGTTGTTAAGAGCATGTGCCCTCACCAGCTGAGCCATCTGGCCACCCATTGGCAGCTCAGCTTGGGCGCAGCTCACCGGCTCATGTGGGAATCAAACCAGCAACCCCGTTGCACAGAGCTTGCGCTCTTAACCAACTGTACCACCTGGCCATCCCCCAGTTTGTATTTTTTAATCCCTTCACTTTTTCACACTGTACCCCATCTGCCTGCCATCTATCACCCCAACAAATCTAGTACCAATATGACACTATACATAGTTATTACAATATTATTGACTATACCTCTTATGCTATACTCTACATCCCCATAACTACTTTATAACAACGAATTTGTACTTCTTAATCCCTTCCACTTCTTTCATCCACTCCCCTAATGCCCCTCCCATCTGGCAACAATCAAAATGTTTTCTGTATCTATGAGTTTGTTTGTGAATTTTGTTCTTAGATTCCACAAATAAGCAAACTAACATTACATCTGTCTTTCATTGATATACTCCACTCAGCACAACACCCTCCAGGTCCATCCATGCTGCCACAAATGGCAAGAACCCATTCCCTTCCATGGCCAAGCAATATTCCACTGTATATTCTTCCATCAACAGACCCCCCCAGGCTGCCTCCACATCTTGGCCATTGAAAATAGTGCTGCAGTGTATATATGGAGGCACGTGTTCCCTCAAAGTAGCGTTTTGAGTTTCTTCAGATAAATACTCTAAAGTGGGATCACTGGGTCTTTCTTTGTCATTATAGCCTTTGTTTTATTTTTATTTTTTTTAGCTGAGCCATCCTGCCACCTGTTGGCAGCTCAACGGCAACTCAGCTCAGGCTGGCCTCGAACAGCTGTTGCTCAGAGCTCGAGCTCTTAACCAACTGAGCCACTCGGCCGGCCCTAGCCTTTGTTTTAAAGTCTATTTTGTCTGGTATAAGTACTGCTACCCCAGTTTTTTTTGTTGTTGTTGTTTTTTGTTTGTTTCCATTTTCATGAAATACCTTTTTCTATCCCTTTACTTTCTGTCAGTGTATATCTTTCAATCTGAAATGAGTCTCTTGTAGGCAGCATATGTAAGGGTCTTGTTTTCTTAACCATTCAGCCCTCGTGTGTCTTTTGAGTAGAGCATTTAATCCATTTACATTAAAAATAATGTAAATTTTATCATGTTGAATATTTTCTGTCAATCCCTTCTGTCCTGCAAAGTTTCTGTTGAGAAACCAGCTGACAAATATTATGGGAGCTCTCTTATAAGTTACTAGCTGCCTTTCTCTTGCTGTTTTTAGGGTTCACTCTTTGTCTTTAACCTTTGCCATTCTAATTATAATGTGTCTTTGTGTGGGCTTGTTTGGGTTCATTTTGTTTGGGAAACTCTGTTCTTCCCGGTCTTATATATCTATTTCCTTCACCAGGTTAGAAAAGTTTTCAGTCATTTCTTCAATCCCTTGCTTTCCCTCTTCTCCTTCTGGTACCCCTATAATGCAAATGTTGTCATTCTTGAAATTGACCCAAAGGTCTCTTAAACTATCCTCATTTTTTGGATTCTTTTTTCTTTTTGCTGTTACGATTGGGTGTTTTCTGTTACCTTGTCTTCCAAATCGCTGATTCGACCTTCTGCTTCATCTAGTCTGCTGGTGATTTCTTTTAGTGCATTCTTTTTTTTTTTTTTTTTAAGCTGAGCCATCCTGCTACCTATTGCAGCTTAGCGGCAGCTCAGCTCGGGCTGGCATCGAACTGCTGTTGCTTGTTGCTCAGAGCTCAGCTCCCACTCTTGAGTGAGCTCTTAACCAACTGAGCCGCTCGGCTGGCCCTCTTTTAGTGCATTCTTCATTTCAGTTATTGTCTTCTTCACTTTTGACTGGTTCTTTTTTATGGTTTCTATGTCCTTTTTTATGCTTGCTATCTCTCTAAGTTTCTTGATCATCTTTATAATCATTGTTTTTTTTTGTTTTTTTTTGAGGACAGTGTCACTGACCCTCATATGTGGGACCCGAACCGGGGCCGCTGGCTTCCCAAGCCAGCGCTTAACCACTGCACCACTCGGCCAGCCCTATAATCATTATTTTGAATTCTGTCTCTGGTAGGTTGCTTTCTTCCATTTCTCTTAATTCTTTTTCTGGAGTTTTGCTCCTGTTCTTTCATTTGGGACATATTTCTTTCTTGCCTCATTTTCGCTACCTTTCTGTTTGTTTCTATGTATTAGATAGATCTGCTGTGTCTCCCAGTCTTGGCTAAGTGGCCTTATATAGTAGGTTCCTTGTGGGGTCCTGGCACAGTCTCCCTGGTCACCTGCTTCAGGTGCTCGAGGAGTGTCCCTTCTGTGGGTTATGAGTGCTCTCCTGTTATAGTTGAGCCTTGATCATTATTGGCACATCAGTGGTGGGAGTGACCTTCAGATTAATTTGCTGTGGGGTTTGGCCAGGTGCACAGCTTACAGGCTGCTGTGGGAGGGGCTTACTCCACTGAGTGGGGATTAGCCCCAGTGGGCTCTGGTGTCTGTTGAAAGCACCCTTTGTGTATGCTGCTTGTGGGGCTAATTGGGTGGTGCTCTGCTGTTGTCTGAGCCAACCTCCAAGTATGTTGGTTCTGGGGCCTCTTGCAAACAGCTCTGGTGCAGGCCCAGGTCACCCACTTACCTGTGACCAGCCAGGGATTTCCTGGTAGGAGGTACAAAGTGAACCACAGTTGTTCGCTGCCTGTGCTAACCCTGGAGGCACGTGGGAGTGGCCGCACTGCAAACTGAGGATTTCTGCCACCGGTATCGGGCCTGGGGTAACTCCGCAAAGTGCCAGGACACCCCAAAGCCTGCTGCTACCTGCCGGCTCCCTTAAAGCTCAGTCACTGATAAAGCCTCACGTGGTATACAGGATACCGGTTGGGTAAGGTGGGGTCTCAGGGAGTCACTGCAGTGGGAAGAGTTGTGGTCAATAGGTTAATGTAGACTCTGCTTTGATGCCAGTGAAGCTACTCAGCAAAAATCTCAGAGTACACCCAGGCCAGTTGCTTCCCCCCAGGGGCCCATGGATTCTGATAGTGTTCCAAGAAACAATGCAATTCAGGTGGGGCTGGCTGCCCTCAGAGAAAGTGCTTCCAGTGTTGGGCGAGTTGGGTGGGATGGGATCTGGGTGAGTCAGTAGAGTGGAGAAAGCAGAGCTCCTCAGGCCAATCAGATTCAGATTTGGCCTGTGGGGGCGGGCTCAACACAGCAAAGATGTCATCCACCTGCTGGCCGCTTGGGAGAAGGACCCCACACAGGGAAAATGGCAACCGTCTTCCAGCCCTTGCTACGAAGGCACGCACCTCAGTCTGCCCCCGCCTGTCCCCAACACCTGCTGAGCCACTGTCCTTCCGCTGGAGCCCAAGGTGAGTACCTGTGAGTGAGAGAGTCTATGCATGGGCTCTTAAAGAGGACATCTGGGTTTCCCCGCCGCCTTCCATCCCACCCGAGTGGTCGGAATCCCCCGTTTTACACAGCCAGATGTTGTGGGGGCTCCTTTTCCTGGCACAAGTCTGGGCTGGGGAGACTGGTTTGTGGTTGGGGTCTCTCACTCCTCTACAGGAGAACCTCCGTGGCCGAGATATCCCTCCCAGTTCTCAGTCACCACGTGGAGGTTTGGGGCCAGCCCGTTTTGTGTCTCCACCTCTCCTACCAGTCTCGACATGGCTCCTTCTTTCTATCCTTAGTTACAAAACTTCTGTTCAGCAAGACTTCAAATGGTTCTCTAGGTTGATTGTTCTATAATGTAGTTGTAATTTTAATGTGTTCATGGAAGGAAGCCGGTACAGTGTTTATCTACACCTGTTTTAACTTGAATCTCAAGTTAATTTCTTTATATAAATCTTCTATACCACCTATTGCCTAAGAGATGTGATCAAGAAAGAGGAATTTAAGTTTCTAAAATCAATCTGATATTTGCAATTTTCCTTTTTATTTTGACAGTTTTTACTTTAAATAAGTTGATATGATACTATTCAAGACCCAAGGGTTTGTGACTCTGTTTTTGCCCTTTTTTATAAATACAAAATAAACCTTTGTTCCATTTACAGTTTTCATCATGAGTTCTTTGTATGACACTAGGTTTATCACCTTTGCTTTCTTTTTTGGCTTGTATTTCATCCACTCCTTTCTCCCTTCCTTCAATAAGTAATCATGTGCCCTTACCGTGTGCCAGGTACTGTTCCAGGTGCTGAGGATATAGTAGGGAATAAAACAGACCAAGTATGTATCCTCCGGGAATGTACATTCTAGTGCAGGGAGAAAGTCCAACAAGATAAATATGAAAAGCACAGTAGAGTGTTTTAGATGATTTCTATCTAAAGTGCCCTCCACAGATCCACAGGCAGAGAGGCGGCAGCAGCATAATGTGGGAACGAGTTAGAAACTCGCGGACCTATCCTGGATCAAGTGAATGTGCATCTGTGTAGTAGCAAGATGCCCAGGTGATTCACAAGGACATTCAGGTTTGAGAAGCACTGCTTAGCCCCTGACAAGTGCTATGGAGAAAAAGATAGGCAGTGAAGGGGTGAGGGGGGCCTCACTGGGAAGCAGGCCTTTGAGTAGAGAAGTGAGCTCTCGGGATAACTGGAGGAAGAAACTGTAGCAACTGGAAGGGCCTGCGGGCCGTGAGGCAGAGCTGCGGGTTCCAGGAAAGCTGGAGCATTGTGAGCTGGTGAACTGATAAGAGGGCGAAGCAGACCCATCCTCACTGTGTTTATTTCAGGCCTGTGTTTGCGTGCGCCCCGGCAGCACGGTTTCTGAGCTGTAATTCGAGCTGCTCTACAAGATAGCGAGGCGCTGGAATGCGGGGAGCGCCAGGCTCTGTTTGTCCTTGGGGACACTCTCAAGTAAAGTGTTGTCCACTGAAGGTTTCTGCCATTCACTGTGATTCCCAAAGCTTTTCTATCTTTGGCTTTCTTTTTTAAGTGCACATCCCTCCCTTAGATCTGCTAGGCTTGTAGCAGAAGAAACCCCAAGGCAAACTTGGATTTTCTTTATCTCAGCTTCCTCAACCTAAACATCCTTCCCAAAACTCCACCATGCATTCCAGCCAATTCCCGTTTTTTTCCATTCTCGCACCACCACAATTCTTAGAAAAGTAGTCCTGTCAAGTGGATCTTAAACGGGGGCAATGAAGAAAATCACGCGTGCCTCAACTTGTCCTTAGTTTTTGGGTAGGAAGGCAGTGAAATACGGCCTGGATCTGCATGTGACCCAACCAGGCTCTACCGCCCAGCCTGAGATCCAGGGCAAATTACTTCATCTCTCCACGCTTTAATTTCCACCCTGTGAAAAGCAGATAATGACACCCGCCTGACTGGGTTGTTTTGAGACCCAAGTGAGGTCATTTATAGGAAGGCATTTTGTAAGTCATAAAGTGCTCCACGCACGTGACTAATGTCAGCTCCACGATTTCGGCTAAGTGATTGATGTTTGAACACCCTCCTTCCCCCGCCCATCTCCTGGTTTCTTCTGCACCCAGAGTTGCACTCCTGCTCGGCTGTTGCACACACACTGTACTCGATTACAGGGTTCCCCGGGGAGGACAGGCCGGCTGTGGAGCCCCGGACCCATCGGCTGGGAACGAGATGGGTCGAACTGGGTGGGCGGGGTACGGGGTGGGGGTGGGGGCGCGGCTGAGGCGGGGCTGGAAGGAAGTCTAGGGAGAAAGGCGGAGTCGGGAGAAGGGGAGAGGGGACCAAGTGAGGAGGGGAGAAGGATTGGATAGGGTGGGGCAGGGTGGACGGGTGGAGCAGAGAAGCAGGGTGCTGGGGAGGAGGAGAAGAAAAGAACAGGGTGGGGGTGACGAGAGGTGGGAGGGAAGGAGACGGGAAGTGGGGAGGGTGGGAAGAGGGAGAGGGACACGGTAGGGAGGGGAGGGAATGGGCGGAGGCCTAGTCTCGACCTGGGGCGACTGGGTCCCCCTCTTGGGAATCATTGGTGAATCATTACTGGGCCGTACAGGGCCCGCGGGTGCATGCGGGTTGGCGGCGGGCGCAGGCGGGGACCGGGTTCGCAGGCGCTGGCAGAGCCTTGGCTCCCGCCGTGCCCAGGAGGTTTCCGGTCACAGCACATTTCTGGGCATTTCAGTTGTTCCCCAGCGGTTCTCACAGCCGCCGCCCTTCCGTCCCTCGGCTGCTGGACAGCGCGCCAGAGGGGAGGGACGTTGGAGCCAGGTCCTAGGCATTTGGTGGCCTAACGGAGGGGTGGAGGGTGGGGTACTCAGCGACCTCCAAAGGGACCTACTCTGTGCTTGGGGCGGGGCCGGGTGAGTGGAATACAAGGTCATCAGGAGGACCCTGAGAGAGGGGCAGTTATAGGAGGGTCTTTAAGGAGGCCTGACCGCGGCATGTGTGCGCGACAGGGTGGAAGACACATGGTCATTGAAAGATGGGGGCGATCGGCTGGGTGGAGTTGTGGGTGCCGCAGGCTGAGGGAATGAGGTGGTGGCTGCACAGGCTTGCTGAGGTCCAGGACTGGGGAAGTGGGAAGGGCACCGGAAAGGTCCCAGGCTAGCCCAGTGCCCTGCAAGAATACACCTGGTGCCAGGTGGGTCTGAGGGCCACTCCTCCTACACTCAGCCGTGTGTGACCTGACTAAGGTAGCCTTTCTAGTCTGACCAAGGTAGAACTTGTATGTCTCCCTCCATAGGTGGGACAATATCTCACTGTGGTGAAGACTTATAACATATGTAAAACTACAGTGCCCTTCCCAGCCTAAGTGCTTTAGCCCTTTTCCCTCCTGGAAGAAGGAAGTTAACTTGTGAGTCTTCCCTGGACACTTTCCCAACACAGCTAAAAAGCAGAGTCCAACAGAATCGGTGTCCAAGGGTCAAATAGAACAGGTGCCTGGCGTAGCTGGCCATCTGTTTCTGGGACGTGCATCGCCGTACAGATGGGACTACATTAAAATTTATAACCTTAACATGTTTATTCTTCCTTGGGAATTCTTAGGTATCACAGCAGAGGGAATGTACTGACACTGATCGCATCAGAATGGAGGAGCATACACAGAGAGACACCCGTTTGATGGCTTTATCTCTTCATAGATATATAGAACCACCCAGATTATCCTCAGCCAGAATTCCTTGATTTGCAAATGCCTTGTTGAGTTCAGGATTCTAGCTTTAATGGCATCAACGTAACAAGAGCTGAGCGGCAAGATCCTAGAACTGGCACTGCAGAGCCTTAGGCAAAAGTTCTGGCACCAGTCAGTCCCCATGTCAATGACACACCGTGGAGCAGAGTGACAGAGTGACGTGTCTGAAGTCGCACAGCTTGTAGGTTGGGCTTTGTGGGATTTGGACCTCACTGAGTCACTGAAGTATTGAGAATGCATCACTTCCATGACTCAGTTTCTTCAGCTGTAAATCAGGAGTAAGGATACTGACTGTTTAGCCTCCCTTAGGGTAGGTGCAGTATTAAATAGCTCCTCCCATGACAAGGCAGGTTGATGGGTGGGACTGTCATTTTTGTGGGATGGAGTGGGAACAGCCTGCCAGTGAGCTCAATGCTCTGGCATGGCTGAAACAACACAGAGAAGCCTGGCGGGAAGAGAGGCACCCCCCCAAAGGGAGGGGAGAAGGAGGGTGGGGAGAAGGAAAGCTGGGGAGGTGTGGCGGACTTGGTGGAAAGAGACTTCATGACACTGGGGTTTCCCTGGGGCAGAGCATGGCTCTGTGAATGCCCCTGTGCTGGCCAGGGCAGGTGAAGATTCTCTTTGTGCTAAATGTGGGGGCTGTGAGTTAGGAAGTAGCTTGATTGATGGAACAGTCAGGGCTGAGCCACAGAATGTGGCCATAAATGCAAATAGGTTTGCACCCTCTTTCCTCCTCAGTGCAATAGGCAGCCAAGCCCTCAGGAACCTGGCCAGCCTTGCTTCCTTCTCCAGGTGTGTCCTGCTTTGATGATGACAGGCTTGTTCTTGGAAGTAGGGTCTTTCCAGAGAGCTTTACATAATGCAATGCTAAGCAGGCTGTGCTGGTGTCAGCTCTTCAATGTCATTGAAACATCCCAGTGAACCCTACAGGCAGCACTGAGTAAAAATGGCTGTGAGACCGCTCTTCCTTCTGGCCAGGTGTGTCTGCAGTCTCTCAGCATCACTGCTGCCCCTTCCTCAGCAAGCTCATTCACATCTTTATACACCTACTCTCAGGATCACACCTTACTCACACCTAAAAAAAAAAATCTCTCCCAAGTCAGTCAGTCCTTCCCATCTTCCAGGTCTAGTGCAAGCCCCACCTCTGTCCTCAGTTCTTCCCTGATAGCTGCAACCTTGTTCTGTGAACTCATAGCATTCAGTGTCATTTCACATGCTTATATGATTGTGAGTTGCCTTCTGTTGTTCTGTATTTATGAATCTTACCTCCTCATCTGGAGTGTAAGTTTCCTGGGGGCAGAGATGCTACCAGATATATCTTTATATTCCTACAGCACCCAGAGTCATGCTGAATGGAGTTCAGGCTCTCACTAAATCCCTCCAAGTGTAACTGGTAGGTTGCACTGTTGTCTTCTCCCCTCCCCTTCTTGCCGAGATGGGACACATATGTCCTGGGGCCCTGGCCCATTCCAAGCTAGGATAATAAGACGGATTCTTGATAAGATGGAGAAAAGGGATAGAGACTCTCTGTTAGTCTAACACACATGAGTTGTGCTAGGAAAAGCAGTCAGCTTTAGCAGATGTTTTACGTTGCCTTTCCAGTCTAACAACTCCCCACCCCCAAAATTTAGTCACTTAAAATAACAACCATTGATTTGCTCATGAATCTGCCATCTGGACTGGGCTGAAGCATGTGGTTTGGGTGCACATTTTTGCCTGGGGTCACTCGTGTGGTGCAGTCAGATGGGGGACCTGCTGGAAGGGCCAAGATGGCCTCATTCATGTGGCTGGCAGTAGGCACTGGCCATCAGCAGGAGCACCCCCATTCTCCACAGACCCTCTCACCCATTTTGTAGGCCAGGCACCTTCTTAACAGCATGGCAGCGTGTTACAAGAGGCCTTTATTGCCAAGGCCTAGGAGTCATTCAGTGTCACTTGGGCATTCTATTGACCAAACATGTCACAAGGCCAGGCAGGCAGGACTCGGCAGAAGGATGTGTTCCCATCTCTTCATAGGAGTGGCAAAAGTCACACTGCAAAAAGGCGTATGGAGGGCCAGCCGAGTGGCGCATTGGTTAAGCGCTGGTTTTGGGATGCCAGCGGCCCCGGTTCGGATCCCACATGAGGGCCAGTGACACTGCCCTCTACAGCTAACAACAGCTCCACCTGGAGCTGGGCTGTGCGAGCCCCGGTAATGGTGTGGGCTGCAGCCCCTGCTGCAGTGGGCTGCCATGGGCTACAGTGAGTGGCCCGCAGCCAGCGTGAGCGGCTGGCAGCCAGCATGAGGTGCCAATAGCCGCAGTGAGCGACATCCAGAGGCCAGCGACTGATCTGCCTCATTCGGGAAGAGCGCAATGACAATACCAACAGTGAAGCAACATCCTCCGCAACTAAACTGAAGAACAAAAAGACAGCAACTTGTCTGTTCCCCTTCCCCGATTCCCCAACGCTGTTCCCCTCCGCCAATTCCCCAATAAAATCTTTAAAAAAAAAAATAAAAAAAAAAAAAAAAAAAAAAAAAAAAAAAAAAAAAAAAAAAAAAAAAGGCGTATGGAATGGGAGGGATTGTTGTGGCCATTTTTGAACCAAACTACATCATCACGAGAGGCATGTCTTTTAGAAATGTCACTATGAACCAGCCCAAGAGGGCCCGTTTTCCCTTATGTGACACTCACCCCACAGCACCCCCAGCTTGCCAGACCAGCACCTCCTTTAGTGCCATGGTCTGAAAACCAGGTGGAACTAAGAGACAGCCTGAGCCAAAGGCTCATAGTTCTGGCTGGACTCTGGAGAGATGGAGGGTCCACGGGGACAAGAGGAGGAAGGGAAGACAGGGAGGCTGCCCATCTGGGGTGGTTTTGTGTGGACTGATGTGATAGCAAAGAAGTTAGCAACTGTTGGATGCTGTCCTATATTCTGTGTCATGCTAGGATGATTTTCTTTCTGGCAATAGTTTCCTTCTTGCTTTCTATCCACTAGGGGCACAAGTTAAACAAGTGTATTGACACATATTAAGAATTTCATCCAAATAGAAAAATTCAGAAGAGCTATGTTTAAAGGGAGACTTTTCACAAAGGATAAAAACCCCATTATCTCTCATCCTAATAATTACTTACCTGAGAATCAGAAAGTTAAACTGCTGAGTGCAGCTATGTGATTCCTTCTGAGCCAAGGCAGCCCCTTAGAGTCACTGTGCCTGTAGCGGCTCTCGGCACCGTCACCCCTTCTCTGCTTCTGCAGCCTCTGGGCCCGGGCCCCTCTGGCCTTAGCCCTCATGTGGAAAGAGGCCAAATCTCTCCAGCGGACCACACAGTCACAGCTCAGCAATGTCTGTAGTAAGCTCTGGAGGAGCCCAGCTAGCTGTAATGCCACACAGTGCCAGGAGCTTTGCTCTCCCCGGCTTATGAAGCAATGGACATAATGCTGTCAGTTTCAGTGATTGAGATGGCATGCAAACTTCAGGGGGTTCACCAGGTGAAAACACAAATATTGACTTCCTGCTGTGTGTAGGGCCCTGTGCTGAGCAGTGATTGGGCAGGGCAGCCATCAAACTTTGAGCACTTCCTTACTTATTATAAGACTATTATAAGAATATTCTATCCACATCTTATCCTCTACCTGCCCCAGCTATTTGTCCTAGGAGCATTGGTTCTTTTGAGCAGAGAATGGATTTAGAAAACAAGATTTGCTCATTATAATTGGGGTATTGCCACTCCCAGTCCTCTTGGTGGGCAGACCTAGGAATATACATGAAGATGGATTCATATATTTACATCTATACATATATATATATTTATTTCTATAGCTACCCGTACTTTTGAAAACCATGAAAACTTGAGCTTGTGTCTCCTATACAAAATGATGTAGCATTTGCATATAATCTATGCGCATCCTCCCTACACTTTAAATCATCTCTAGATTACTTATAATTCCTAATGCAATGTAAATGTGATGTAAGTAGTTGTTATACTGTATTGTTTAGGGAATAAGGATGTGAAAAAAGTCTGTGCATATTCAGTATAGGTGCTATCATTATAGGCCTAACTACATTGTATATATCAGCAACAACATTAACTTTTTTTTTTTTAATATTTTCCAATTGTTGGTTGAATGTGCAGATATAAAACCTGAGGATATGGAGGGCTGACTGTATATCAACTAAGTCAAAATAGATAAGTAAGAAGAAACTACTGGGAAGGCCACTATGTTAAAAGTGGTTATCATTTTTGGTGGAATTATGTAACTTAAAATTTTTTTAAATTTTTGTGTGTTTTCCAAAATGTATCCAGTAAATATTAAAGTTTGAAAAATTATTGTAAAATGAACCTGGTTAACTTGAACATTTGAAAACTGCTCTCAGCCTGAGCTATTGGTGGTGCATTCTTCTTCTGCCTGGCAGGTTCTAGAGTCATGAGTGCCTGGAATCAAACCCTGGCTCTGCCATTTTCCAGCTGGGTGACCATGGGCAAGTTAATTAACTTCTCTGTGCCTTGTTTTTGTTTTTTGTTTTAAAAAGTGAGGAGCCTTACAGTACCTAATTCAGGGTGATTTAATTAAATGAGATAGTGCTGAAAAAGCACCTGGCACAGAGTAAGCATACAAAAATGTTAGCTATTAATGTTATTATTATTTCATGGAAGAATGTAGTGAGTGGTTCCTCAGATGTCTCAGAGTAAAGAATTCCTTCTTCTCTGAGTGGCCTCAGCTATGCCTCCCTCAGAATTGGTATCTTGTGACCAACCCAGAGACTTTAGGCAGCGGGGCCTCCCACAGGGCAACAATGAGAGGCAAAGGTGACAAACCAAGGCAGGTGAAGTGTTTTCTTCACTTCTTGTATGGGCTCCAAGGAGATTAGTTTCTTAACTGACTCAGCATCTTGGTGTTAGGACACTATGACTGGCACCCACGGGACAAGTGTAATAACACAGCTCTGTCTGTGTTGGTGTCTAACTTAGGATTCACTTGTTCATTTATCACTCCTACTGGCCATCTGTATGTGCTCTTTGGAGAAATGTCTATTCATGTCCTCTGTCCCATTTTTTAATTGGATTGGTTTGGTTTTTTTGGTGTTGAGTTGTATGAGTTTTTATGTAAATTGTGGATATTAACCTCTTATCACATGTATCATTTGCTAATATCTTCTCCCATTCAGTAGGATGTGTTTTTGTTTTGTTGGTGGTTTCCTTTGCTGTGAAAAAACTTTTTAGTTTGATGTAATCCCATTTGTTTATGTTTTCTTTTGTTTCCCTTGCCTGAAGAGATATATCAGTAAAAATATTACCAAGGGTAATGTCTGAGAGTTTACTGCGTATGTTTTCTTCTAGGAGTTTTATGGTTTTGGGTCTTACATTTAAATTTTTAATTCATTTTGCGTTTATTCTTGTATATGGTGTAAGAAGGTGGTCCAGTTTCATCTTTTTTCATGTATCTGTCCAGCTTTCCCAACATGAATTATTAAATAGACTGTTTTTATCCCAGTGTAAATTCTTGCTTCCTTTGTCATAGATTAAATGACCATATAGGCAGGGAATTATTTCTGGGCTCTCTGATCCATTGATCTTTATGTCTGTTTTTATGCTAATACCATGCTGTTTTAATTACTATAGCCTTGTAGATAATTTGATACTGACAGCTTTATTCTTATTTCTCAAAATCGCCATGACTATTCACGGTCTTTTATGGTTCCATATAAATTTTAGGATTATTTGTTCTATTTCTGTGAAAAATGCCATTGGTATTTTGATAGGGATTGTTTTGAATCTATATATAGCTTTGGGTAGTACGGACATTTTAACTATATTAATTCTTCCTATCCATGAGCATGGTATATGTTTCCATTTATTTGTATCTTCTTTAATTTCTCTCTTCAATGTCTTATAATTTTCTGAGTATAGGTCTTCTACTTCCTTGATTAAATTTATTCCTAAGTATTGTATTATTTTTTTTGATGCTATTGTATTTTTTTTCTTTTGAGGGCAGTGTCACTGGCCCTCATATGTGGGACCGAACCAGGGCCGCTGGCTTCCAAGGCCAGTGCTTAACCACCGCGCCACTCGGCCGGCCCCATGCAATTGTAAATGGGATTGTTTTCTTAATTTCTCTTTCTGATAGTTCATTATTGGTGTATAAAAATGCAGCCGATTTCTAATATTAATTTTGTGCCCTGTAGCAGCATTATTTATAATAGCCAAAAGGTGGAAGCAACCCAACTTTCCATTGATAAATGAATGGATAAACAAAATGTGTTTATACATACAATGGGATATTATTTAGCCTTAAAAAGGTAGGGAATCCTTATGCAACAACATGGGTGAACTTTAAGGACATTATGCTGAGTGAAATGAGCCAGACACAAAAAGACAAATATTGTATGATTCATTTCAGATTGCTGGAATGGTCAAATTCATAGTAATAGAAAGTAGATTGGTGGTTGCCCCAGACTGGGGGGGAAGAGAGAATGGGGATTTAGTGTTTAATTAGTACAGAGTTTTGGTTTGGGATGATGAAAAGGGTTCTGGAGATGGATGGATGGTGGTGATAGTTGCACGGTAGCAAGGGAGAGCATTGCCTGGAATGAGTCCTTAAAGCTTCCGGCACAAAGGTACTTCTGGTTGACTTTTAGGGATAACTTATTCTTTTCTCCTTTCCTTTTACTCAAAACTCATTAACAAAAGTCTGCCTTCTTCACTAAATACCAATAATCCAAGTCTACAAAGGAGGCTTCCAGTCACCCATGTTCATAGCAGCATCGTTTTACAATAGCCCCAAATGTTGTAACAACCCAAGTGTCTATTGGTGAATGAATGGATAAACAAAATGTGACATATCCATACAATGCAATATCATTCAGCCTTGAGAAGGAAGGAAATTCTGACACATGCTACAACATGGAGGAATCTTGAGGATATTATGCTAAGTGAAATAAACCAGTCACACGGAAGAACAAATCCTGTATGATTCCATTTATATGAGGTACCTTGAGTAGTCAGATTCATAGAAACAGAAAGTAGAATGGTAGTGTCCAAGAGATAGGGGAAGGGCTAATGGGAGTTATAATTGGTACAGAGTTGCAGTTTGGGATGATGAAAAATTCTGGAGATGAAAAGTGGTGATGGATGCACAATACTGTGAATGTACTTAATACCCCTGTACTGTACACTTCAAATGGTTAAAATGAGGGCCGGCCGAGTGGCGCGGTGGTTAAGCGCTTGCTTGGGAAGCCAGCGGCCCCAGTTCGGTCCCACATGTGAGGGCCAGTGACACTGCCCTCAAATAAATAAATAAATAAATAAATAAATAAATAAATAAATAAATAAATAATAAAGTGCAAACAAATGGTTAAAATGGTAAATTTTATGTTATGTATATTTTACCACTATATATGTTATTGTAAATAGGCAGGAATGGGGGCTGGATTCCACACTGCCAGTAGGAACACCAGCAAATCTCTTTTCCAGTCTTGTCCTTAATGTCATCATCTTTAATAGGAGGGGTTGACTAGATGCTTCTGGGTCTGTGATCTAATATTTCCATAGTAACCACAAAGCAGATGCTTGGTTGGCAGGATTTCACCATCAAATCAACAGGATTCACCTTAGTGGCCTCCCTCTCATTCATTCCATTCTCTAAGCTGCCACACAGAGAGCTAAAAATCAGTGTCAAATCTCTCTGCATCTCCTGCTATCACCTGGCCACTCTGAAGTTCAGTTGTTCAAATGTGCCATGCTCTAGTTCTTTCCCAGCCAGTCATACTTGCTCTACTCTAAAACACCTTCTCCTGCTTCTCATGCCCCCCCAGGCCCCTTCCTCCTCCTCTTACTAGCGCTTCCTCCTCCTTTGAACTCTTCAGTGCTCAGCTGAAGTGTCCCTTCCTCCAGGAAGCCTTCCTTTGTTAACTGCATGTGTGTCAACTTGAGTTATCGTAACAGATACAGCATAGCAGCTTCTGTCTGTGAGGTACAGATTTGCCTTGGGACACTTCTCCTGGGGAATTCTCTGGGCTTCTAGGAAAACTGCCAAAAGGCCAGTGGGTCTGTTCTATCACCTACAAGAATATAGGCTCCATGAGAGCAAGATCATGTTTAGTCTGTCTATTTTATTAAGTAGTGAAACCACAGCATCTAGAACACTGCCTGACATTCAAGAAAATATTTTTTGAATGAATGAGTCTCCCCTTGATTGGACCCTCCATGTGCTCTTAGGTATGTCTTATCTCAGGAAAAGGAGAGGCCACTTACCTAGAACCAGATTTGGAAGCTTACCCAGGCTCTGATTCTGACATGCCACGTGCCCTTGGCTTGTTATTTGTACTTCCTGGTTTCTCATCACCTTTCTGATGGAAATGACACTTGCTTGGGCTGACCTCACAGGTGTCCCGAGCATGGAGGGGGGTCATGTAAATAAACATGCTGTATGAACGGATATCATAATTGTCTCTAGTCCTGCACTCTCTTTCGGGCACCAGCCCTATATCAACAACTAACCTTTCACCTTTGGGCACCTGTCAGATCTCAGTACCATGCCCCTCTCTGCCAACAAGCAGTCATCCCTTTCAACCTCCTATTTTTCTCATTGAATTGCTATTTTCTTAGTCTTTTGTATTTGGAACTTAAGTCATGTCTTACCCCTCCCTCTCCCCAGCCTCCCCTTTCTGCCATAGGTCTGGTTGCTTCTTTCTTTTTGTGGCCCTTGCTTCTTCTGCTACTCTCTGGTCAGGAGTTCCTCCATTCTGTTGGGCCATCGCCAAAGACTTGACCATCTCCTGTCTCTTGACTTTTCTGCTACCAGAGAGACCTTCCAATACTCAGCTCTTATCATCTCCCTGCTCAAAAATGACCACTGGATGCACACACACACTAGAATGCTTACCATTAAAACAGAAAATAACAAGGGTTGGCAAGGATGTGAAGACATTGGACCCTCTACACTATTGATGGGAATGTAAAATGGTGCAACCACTATGGAAAACAGTATGGTGTTTTCTCAAAAAATTAAAAACAGAACTGCCATTATGATCCAACAATTCTACTTCTTTTTTTTTTTTTAAAGATTTTTTTTTAATTGGGGAATTGGGGGAGGGGAACCGCATTGGGGAATCGGGGAAGGGGAACAGACAAGTTGCTGTCTTTTTGTTCTTCAGTCTAGTTGTGGAGAATGTTGCTTCACTGGGACATGTTGGTATCGTCATTGCGCTCCTCCCGGGTGAGGCAGCTCGGTCGCCGGCCTCTGGATGGTCGCTCACGGCGGCTATTGTCAGCTCACGCTGGCTGCCGGCCACTCACTGCAGCCTATGGCAGCCCACTGCAGCAGGGGCTGCAGCCTACACTGTCGCCGGGGCTCACAGCCCAGCTCCAGGTAGAGCTGTTGTTAGCTGTAGAGGCCAGTGTCACTGGCCCTCATACATGGGATCTGAACCAGGGCCGCTGGCATCCCAAAACCAGCTCTTAACCAATGTGCCACTCAGCCGGCCCCCAACAGTTCTACTTCTGAGTATATATCTAAAAGAATTGAAAGCAGGGACTCAGAGAGGTATTTGTACACCTATGTTGAAAGCAGCATTACTCACCAGAGCCAAAAGGTGGAAGCAACCAAAATGTCCATCAACAGATGAATGGATAAACAAAATGTGGTATATATACACAATGGAATATTATTCAACCTTAAAAAGGAAGGAAATGGTGTCACGTGTTATAACATGGATGAGCATTGAAGACGTTATACGTTAAGTGAAAGAAGCCAATCACATAAAAAAAACAAATGCTACATGATTCCATTTAAATGAGATACCTAGAGTGGCCAAATTCAAAGACACAAAAAGTAAAATGGACATTATCTAGAGTTGGGTGGAGGGGGGAAAGGAGACTGTTTAATGGGTACAGAGTTTCAGATTTGCAAGATCAAGAAATTCTGGAGATCTGATTCACAACAATGAATCTACTTAACACTACTGAACTTAAACATGGTCAAGATGGTACATTTTATGTTATGTGTTTTTTGCCACAATTAAAAAAAAAGTGACTGGTGGATGGATTGACTAAATCTCACCTTTGCACCTCGGCTTTCAAGGCCCTCCCACACTTAATCTTTCCACTTGCATAACCTGGAAGTGCCCAGGAAATCCTTGCTTCTTCGCATTGGCATGTGGTACTCCCTCTGGCTAGAACACTGATTTTCTCTTACTCTGTTGAAATCCTGCCTGTGCTTTGCCACCCGAGCTCAACTGCTCCAACTGTGTTATTTCCATGCTTCATACGCACTGCGTGTATGGTACTGGCTCAGAAGAGTCTGTTTGCATTCCACACTTTGCTCCTCCTACTAGACTGACTTCCTTAGGGGGAGAGGATGTGTTTGTTCCCGGCTTCCTGCATTGTCTGGCCCAACCAGCAGTAGGTGGTTGCTGGTTTGGGGGGACTCCTCACTCCCCCATGAAGTTGTTTCTGACTGTCTTTCCCTGTCTTTCCTGACCTTTGCGTGCTGACCATATCAACCCTTTCTGGTTGGTGAGTCCTCAAAGGGCAGAGCCTGGATTTTAGTCTTTGCATGTCCCCCAGCACCCTGTCCCACCATGCCCGGTGCCTGGCTCTGTGGGGCTGCACACATGTTGGATGGTTATAAAAATGAATGAGAATCTGTAGCCACTGGCTCTGTTGCCTCTCTCCCTGGTGGGAAGCTGAGAAGGAATTGGCAGAGCTCATCTTTCTCCTGCCCTCCATGAATGATCAGCTCCGCTCATAGCTGTCCTGCTGCTTCAGCATTTCTTCACGCTGGAGCTGGTGCAGCTGCCAAGACGGCAGAGGCAGGGGATGAAGGAGTCACCTCAGCTATCTCAGACGATTGTACTTGTTGCCTCTAGTGCCACCAGCCAGGGGCCTTTTCATTAGACTGGATGTGTTGGCTGGAGGTTGGCTCTAGGCTGGCTAGGTTTCCTGTCCCTGGTGGATTCTGTTTAGCATCTCAGCTGGATTTGGCTGGGTTGAAGAGCTCAGGGGAGATGGCTGGTCCACTTTGGTGGCTCTGCACATAGACATCTTCCTGTATGTGTGCCCATCTGCAGGCCTGGCAGCTTCCCTCCCATCTGCCTTTTTATCCTCAGGAGCTCATCAGCAGGGGGAGCTGGATCCATCAACCCTGCTGATGGAAAACAGACTTCCTGTCCTCAGAGGAACAGGCTGAGTTAGTCTGGAATCGTTCAGATTGTCATTACTTGATTCATTAGCATGGAGATGAAGTGCTAAATGTAACAGTTAAATGCGATGTAAATTTTATATCTTTGTGAAGTTTTTCATGTAAATTCACTAATTAAAAAAATCCTTTGGAAAGCCACTTGCTCTTATTTTTGTGTTATATGAGCTATGGGGGAACTGAAAGGCAAGATGTTCCAGCCGGGGGCACAATTTTCTTTTCTGAGCAGCATCAGGTGTTGCCTTTGAGATGTTAGACATGAGACAGAATGCTGTAGTTAGCCCAGTTGTGGGTAGCCTTCTGGGAACCACCCTAGGGTCCTCTTTGGAGAGATCCCCACATAACCATTTCTTATCTTCTAATTTGCCAGCACCTTGACCTTATTCTTGATTTCTGATCCTCAATTCCCACTTCGAGCTGAGACTTTTGTATTCATCGTGCCTTTTTATTTTCTGTATTTTTTGGTCCTTTGACATCTGGGACCCTGCTGATCCTGGAGAGACTGCTCTTCTCAGGGCTGGCCAATTCCTAGAGATAGTAAAGACTCGCCTACAGGTATACCTTTCACATGCAGCCCAACCCATCCAAAGCCCACACCCCCAACCACTCCTTTATCAGCTCTCATACTCTCTCGTATCCACTGGCCCCAGTCACCCCAGGACCAGACAACTAAGGACAGGCCCTGTGCCCCAGAGCCAGCTGAAATTATTCAAACTAGTCAGTTATAAGCCTGCTTCCCTTGCCTTGCCTTTCCCACAAAAACCACAATAAAGGCTCTTGCCCACATTTTCCTCTTACTCCCTCTGCCTCATGACTGACGCTGGTGCTTCCCCATGTGGCCCTGCAAGGCAAACCATATCTCCTATTTATAGGGATGTGAATATAAAACTTCCTCCATGGCAGTCATTTTTGTGTCTATATATCTTACCTGCTTAAAATAATTGTATAGTCTCTTTTGTACTCAAATCTTAGTAATTCCTGGTGACACTCAGTTATGGGACTTTTTTCCTTGCTCCTGGCCTTGATTCTTTAGCCACAGATTAATTCTGTCATTTGACTCTTCAGATTTTCTGCTTTCATTTCTCTCTGGCAATATCAAGTCAGATACAACCAGCAGAGCTGAATTTATACTTAGAAGAGAAGTTTACCTTCACAGGGTCATTTGGGTGGCCCTAAAAAGGCTCCAAGCCTCCAAATAAACTATATTCTGATAACTAAAATTTTTCTGTTACCAAATCACCACCTTTCCTTGAGCATCATCCCCTACTTTCTTCTCATCTTTTTGTTTTGAAATAAGCTTTCTAAATTGTTTTCCCCTTGTAATAAAATAATAGAGATTAGATAAAAATGGTATACCGGGCCGGCCGAGTGGCACATTGGTTAAGTGCTGGTTTTGGGATGCCAGCGGCCCCGGTTCGGATCCCACATGAGGGCCAGTGACACTGCCCTCTACAGCTAACAACAGCTCTACCTGGAGCTGGGCTGTGCGAGCCCTGGTGATGGTGTGGGCTGCAGCCCCTGCTGCAGTGGGCTGCCATAGGCTACAGTGAGTGGCCCGCAGCCAGCGTGAGTGGCTGGCAGCCAAGCGTGAGCTGCCAATAGCCGCGGTGAGCGACATCCAGAGGCCAGAGACCGATCTGCCTCATCCGGGAAGAGCGCAATGACGATACCAACAGTGAAGCAACGTCCTCCGCAACTAGACTGAAGAACAAAAAGACAGCAACTTGTCTGTTCCCCTTCCCCGATTCCCCAACGCTGTTCCCCTCCGCCAATTCCCCAATAAAATCTTTAAAAAAAAAATGGTATACCAAGTACAGTGATACCTTGGTTTGCAAGCATAATTCGTTCCGGAACCAAACTACTCGTGTTGCAAGACATTGCTCGTTTACCATGTTAAAATGTATTAGAAATGTTTGCTTATCTTGTGGAACACTCGCAAACCAAGTTACTCGCAATCCAAGGTTTTACTGTACATGTATCTATTTCTTCTACCCCAAATCCCATGAATTGACAGAAAATGTGTGTTGTATAAGGAGAGCCTCCAAGCACAAAGTCATTAATTCCCCTTTATCCATACTGACAGCATTCGAGGCAATGATATATATTCTGATTAGCACTAGATTCGGACTGAAACAACTCCTGATAGATCCATCAGTGATATCCATATTGTTCAATGCAACACATCCTTCAGTCCTCATCAGGCTTGACTTCTTGGCAGAACCTGACATTGTCAGTCATTCTCATCGATTCTTGATATTTTCTTGCCCTTGGCCTCAGTGATTGCTCTGGACTTCTACAGCTTTGGAGATGTTTCTTCTGTGACTCCCTTGCAGGCTCCACTTCCTCTGCTTAAACACAGAGCTTCTTTTGCTCAAGGCAGGGTCCTAGGAGCCCCTCTCACTCCATATTCTCTTCTATTCTCCCTCCCCGCATTCAGCCACGTCTACAATTCACACACAACTACAGAAAACCTCGAAATGATCTCTGACCCAAACGTGTACTTTGAGCTCCAGACCAGCATCATCTTTTGGACAGCTCAGCATTTTCCTCAATATTAACATGCCCTAAATTAAACCTCTGACTTGACCCCAGTCCTGGTCCTCTTCCAGCAGTCCCTGTCTCTGTGCATGTCACCATGGAATTGGGCAATCCGGAGCCCTCAGCATCATCCCTCAACTTTCCCTTCCTTCATCCTCTAATCCAAGTCTTGGCAGCAGTGGATGCAAAATATTTCTCAAATCCATTCACTTCTTACCACCACCACCGAAACCAGTAATAACCCAGTTTTGGCTACATTTTTTCCTCACCTGAACTATTGCAAATGGGACAGTAGCTTGAATGACCTCTTTGACATGCACATTTCTTCATGTTATCCTCATGCTTCCAGAATAGTTAAAACCCCTAACAAGGTCCTCTCCCCACAACCCTCTCTTCCCATCCCATTCACCACGGGTCTGATTTAGTCTTGCCTACTTTCCATACCCCTCATACCACAGGCCTTTTGCACATGCGGTTTCCTCTAGCTCGAATCCTTTATCCTGCCTTGATACCTGGGACCACCTACTCAGTATTCATAACTCAGCTCAAGCATCACTTAGCAAGGAAGCTAACTCTCTGAGTGGGATAAAGCTCCCCTTACAGCACAGGCTCTCTCTCTCCTGTGGGACATTTGTCACAGTTGCATTTTTATACAGTTTGTGTGATTTGTGAAGTGGCTGTTTCACCCTTAGACTTTGAACTCTGTGAGGTTGTGGATTTTGTGTGCTTAGGCCCACCGTTTTATCCTCAGTGCTTAATCCACAATCACTGTCATAGTAGGCACTCAATAAATATTTGTTGAATGACTGAGTGACTAAATGACTTCCCTGTCGGATTCTCAATACAGGCTGATCCTCCTGCTGCCTTCTAGAAAGGCTGGCACAATAATGCTGATAAAAATTGCCCCTAAATGTGAGTGACTCTAAAACAGATGACTTCTATTAAACTCAGCTATCGAGAATGGCTTTTGGCTTTCTGGGAAAAGATCCAGTAAATAATGTTTCGTTCTCCTAGCATGCAGCTATGCCTGAAATCTAGCTCATATTTCACATAATCACCATTTCCTTAGAGCTCAAAGGAAGCTCTCGGTATTTCAGATGCCAAACTCTGGACACAGCTGTAAGATCTGGTCCTCATTCTACCATAGCAGAAGGAAGTTCCTGAGTTGAGCTTTGTCTGTCTCCTTTCGCATATGGGAGATGTGGACACATAATGAGCACGGACAGAGACTTACATTTCTCTCAGGTACGAGCAGCCTGTCTCATCCAGGACAGGATGTGTGTTGGGAGAAAGTCTGGACCACAACCTCCTGCTGAATCACCTGCCTGAAGGTTTTGGCACAAGCCCACTAGGAGGGCTTTGGGGAACCAAAGAACACTTTGGGTGGAGACTTCCCCCTTTGGAAAGGGAGGGTCTGACGCTAGGCACCATCTCTGGTCACAGTTGGACCGTAGTGAGACACCTGACTGAATGTGGGTAAATAAGATGATCTTCCTGGAATTAGGGGCCTGGCATGAAGACTCTTCTAGTTCCTACTGATACAAATCACAAGGCCATGTGGAGTCAAGGCGGTGTGACCATTTCTTCCACATGTACAGAGAGGCAAGGCAAGCTGATGAAAGAGAGAGAGAGAGAGAGAGAGAGAGAGAGAGAGAGAGAGAGAGAGAGAAGCGAAAGTGCAGGAACACAAGAGACCATCTGGTCCCATGTCCTCATTCCAGGCCATTATGGCTGTGTTTCCCATCTCAATATTTTACAAGATGCCCCTGCATCCCTCCAATAGAGCCTAACTTGCACTTGAGCATGGTCTGTATAAACAGATACAGAGGTAGGATGGGGAGGAGGAGTATGCTGAGAGACATTTTTTTTTTTTTTTGAGGGCAGTGTCACTGGCCCTCATATGTGGGACCCGAACTGGGTCCGCTGGCTTCTCAAGCCAGCGCTTAACCACTGCGCCACTCGGCTGGCCTGAGAGACATTTTAAAGGAAGAAATGCCAGCCTCTACTTGACAGAGTGGACATCAGTGCTAATGGAAAGGAAAGAGGGCACGAACGTTGGCTGCATGCCTATTCATGCTCGGAACTGTGCTGGGAAACTCCCGTATCTCACCTCCTTTTTGAATTGCAAGAACCTTACACAGCACATCTTATTATCCTCATTTGACAGACAAGGAAACAGAGACTCAGAGAGGTCACCCAATGTCCCAAAGTCACACAAGTAGTATGTGGCATGGAAGGAGATACGGAGCTGGCATTAGGAGCAAAGATGGCAACTCCAATGGCTTCTGCCTAAAAGACTGACCAGCTGACTAGGAGTCGGGGGATGGTGGGGTGGCCAACATCTCCCTGTCCAGGGAAGCAGCAGCCCTTCCTCTCTTGTCCTGGTGACCCCTGATCATCATCTGTCCACACAGCAGAATGCATCAAAGACATTGACCAAGCAAAATTCCTTCTCTCCCCCTCAGCCCTGGCCCATTTCCTCCTCTGACATGACAGGGTGCAATTAACATTCTAGCCTTCCTAGGCAGAAGCCTGTTTGACCTGTCACTCAGGCCAGGGGAGGTCTGCGCTGCATGTCATTGAAGGGCTGGCACATTTTCTATCATGTTTCTTGGGAAAGCAGGAGCACGAGGAAGGAGGTGTATGTCCTGGTTGTAGAGCAGAAATCTTTTTTCTTTTCCCTCCTGATGACTTGTCTGCAAGTTCCTACCTCAGGCACTCCATTCTTTCAGGAGCCAGGGCTGATCATACTAGAAATTGCCCTTCTGTATGCATAGCACAAACATGGTTGCCATGGGAACATCTCAGAAGGAGGATGCTAGGATTCCAGGCTCTTTGTGGCCTTGGATAAATAACGGATCGGATGCTTCTGAGAAGCCCAGAACCTTCCCTCTACCTTCTCTAATGCTATTTACAGACCCTCCCACCACACATACAAAAAGCAAGTGAAATGAAAAATTAAGTCAATTCAGCTTCAGAACGTAGAAAAAAACCTCTGTGTTTATTTAATAAACCAAGTGTATGGTTTTTTAAAAAAACTCAGAAATACCAAGAATCCTAGGAGACAATTCTAACAAAGGACCACTGAGGTTCCTGCAGGAGTTTGGGGGGACTCTGGCTCCCCCTTTCTGATAGCTTGTCTGCTCAGCCACTGCCTGATTTAGCAGTCTATAGTGCTGCTCCTCAGCCAAAGACCATTCATTCATTCATTCATTCCACCATCATTTATGGAGCACCTACCCAGCTGGGGACACAACATTTAAGGAACTCACAACTTAGCAAGGAAGACAAATAGGAAACTTATCAATTACAAGTGAATCCGGTCCTGAGGCAGGAGTAAATCAAGCAAGTCCAACCCCACATGTTATAAATCAACCACCGAGACATTTTAATTAATGGTCAGCCCTTTGCTTCCTGCCATGGGATTTCTTGAGCACTTTGGTTCTATAGTTAGAGGATAATGGCCTTTCTCTTTCTAGGCCTCCTCCTAAGGATTGGAACCTGCCTTTTGTCATTGGCTGAGTTATGGCAGTCTCCCATTGGCTGGGCTGTTACTGGGCAAGGAGGAATCTTTTCTTCCTCCTGTGGAGGTAGTGAAATAGTGTAACTTCCTGTTAGAGATGTGTGCTGAGTGACATGTGTGAGAGTTCTCTCCCACAACTCCATTTTAAATGAGGTTTCTGTTTATTAATTTTCACACCGGTGTCAACATAAAAAACATCCAAACCTGTACAGAATTTTTGTGAGTTTATTTGAGCCAAACTGACAGTTGCCAGGAAGCAAAATCTCAACAGATTGAGGAAATGCTCTGGAGAATGACAGTTTTGCAGCCCAATTTATACATTCGAATCAAAGGAAGGAGACGTGAGGAGGGTTACATGAAGCCCATTGGTGGTAGATGAGGGTGTGGGAGAAAGCAAAGTGGGGAAATCTCAGGGATTGGATAAAAGGTAAAATAGACACATCTTTTACATTGGTGGGTACCGGATGATTAATAATTAACATTTACAGCACAGAGATGGTATATAAGGAACAAGATAATCATGAGGGGTTCTGTGGTCTTATTACTGGGAATGACATTTTCCTCGTTTCTTGGCTTCTTGAAGGAAAGAATTCAGTCAAGAGACAGAATTAAGTGAGTTGCAGAAAGCAGGGTTGATTAGTAAGAAAGTCCACTCTGAGACATGGAGTGGACTGACCCAAGAGAGGGAAGCAAACTCTCCTTACATTGTGGAAGGGCTTTTATTTCTATGTGTAAAATTTTCTCCCCCCTCCCTTCTCGTATCTCTCTTCCTTCCCCTGAGGTGCCTGGTCCTCTGGCATTTAGCAATGCAATGCATCTTTGATTTAGGGGCATGGGTAAACGTATCCCTTTGTTTTAGGGGCATGTGTAAAACATCCCTTTGGGGGATGTGAAAACCTGGAATCCTCTTGGGCAGCTGCAAGGGGTCTTGACCCAAATAGGAGCTGCAGCCAGGGGCTTTCTAGCTGGAGTTAAATTTCTCCTTCTCCTGCTCATTTCTATCTATCTACCTACCCTATCAGTCAGTACACCTGTGAAAGGAAAGGGCAGGAAGCAGAAGGGGGCAGGGGTGCAGAGCAGTCAGAAGACAGGACAGTTCTGAGTGTCTGCCATAGGGAACTCCAGAGCACATGCCTGCCAGAGGAGTGGTAGGTGGGAATGGCCAGGCACTCCTGCAGCATCATGTTAAGTCATTGTCTCAGCAGCCCCAGGAAGAGGGTGACCTTGATTCCAAAACTAGGTGGATCCAAAGGGGTTAAGGACCAGATCCTGTCAGTTAAACACATGCCTAGTGACTAAGTCAGTGCTTCCATGAAGGGTGATCTGAGTAGCGCATCTCTGTTCCTGTCACAGCCTTGGTCCCCAGCAAAGGGAAGCAGTCCTTCAAGGATATGGGTCACATGTAGACATGTCATTCTCAAAAGTCTGTATCCATGCTAGGCAGTATTGCCCATGGAGATGAGGCATCATTAGAGTAGCAACACATGTCAATATGACACTTGATTTGTGTCATTTCTCTCCTCCTATGGTGTTTTGGTTCCCCTTCCCCATCAAGGTGTGGGCTCTCCAAAGCCAAAGACTGTGTCTGACTTCCTCAGCATCCTGAGAGAGCCCAGCCCGTGGCTGAGCACAGAGTGAAAGCCCCCGGGACACTTTCTGATCCATCCAGCGTGGCTTCTAACTGCTTCTTCATGCCATCTCCATTGTGCCCCCGCTCCATCCCTAAGCACTGCAATTTGAAGGCTACTTTGGAACAGGCCATACCTTAAGCCGCTGGCCCACTCTCAGGAAGAAATCTTGACAGAGGAGCACTTTTCTCCCAACCGCCCTCTCCAATCACTCGTCTTGTCAAAAATTAAAGAGAAAAGCAGGCAGTGCTTAGGAAATGCTGCGGCCCCACTCTTGACACCTCCCGCGCAGAAAAGTGGTTGACAACCAGTTCCCATGGCAACAGGCTTTCTTTGAAAGAATTTCTTGTTCTGCATGCCAGACCCCCACTTTTCTCTTCTTGGGAGTAATGGCCAGCATTGAAAATGAGATCAGATGAGACAAGGGGAGGACTTCCAGACAAGCCACAGGTGGCTTTCGCAGGCTTAGGAGGGCAGCTCTCAGTGTCTCTGTGCAGGGCCACACTGGTGCTCATCAAGGGATTAAAAGATGCCAACGATGATGTCTGAAAAAAGCTGACAGCAGCGTTAACTGGTGCTATTTAGAGCAACACAGTAGTGTAATGCAGAGTTCCCTAATTTTGGAAAAGGGCCATGTTTGCACATTCTGAGCAACAGTGTCTGTCCTGGCTTCCTTTTTGTTTTTTTGGTTCTTTGTTGACCTTGGCAATGGGCAGTGCTTTCCCCTCAGAGGAGAGCTGGCCGTGGCCCCTGCCTCTCATCCTCATGACCCGTGAAAATTTAGCTGTGCTAGTATCCTCACGGAAGTAGTATGTTTGATTGAATAAATGGGACAACTGCTGCTTCTTTCTTTCTGTCCTGCAACTCTCATGAGAGAACTTGTACCCTACCCTAACTAGAAACATACTAGAAGGGGAATTCTGAGGACTGTAACTTAGGCTACCCAAGTTGACATATAACAAAGCCACCATGTTTAGCATTCAAAACAAAAATTATTAGACAGGCAATGATGCAGGAAAATGAGACCCATAACAAAGATAAAAATATAAACAGACATGACAGAGATGATGGAATTAATGGAAAAGGACTTTAAAAGAGCCATCATAAACATGTTTGAGAATTTAAAGGAAAACCTGAAGATAATGAGAAGATAAATAGAAGGTATGAAAAGGAATCAAATGGAACATCTAGAGCTGAAAAATATCTAAAGAGAAAAAAAAAATCACCAAATGGGCTTAGCTTTAAATTAGACACTACCGAATAAAAAATATCGGTGAAATTGAAGACATAGTAAAGAAAATCTCTAAGAAAATCTCTAAGAGAGAAAAAAAGGCTGGAAAAAAATAAAAAGGAACAGAGACTCAGTGATTGAAAGGACAATATCATGTGGTCTAACTTATTTGCAATTGGAGTCCCAAAAAGAGAGTGGGATCAGAAAATAATGAGAAAAATAGTCAAAATTTTTCTAAATTTATTGAAAAATATAAACCTCTATATTCAAGTTCAATGAACACCAACTAAAATCAATGAATCCCACATCAAAGTACATCCTATTCTAATTGATGAAATCCACTGAGAAAGAGAAAATCTTAAAGAAACTAGAAAAAAAGACATTATATACAACAGGACAAAAATGAGATTTAGTACAGAATTTTTGTCAGAAATAGTGCAAGCTAGTAGATATAGGAATGACATCTAATGTGCTGAACTAGAAAGAATTGCTAACCTAGAATTATATCTGTAGTGAAAATACTCTTAAAAAGTAGAGATAAAACAGACATTTTTCATACAAACAACTTGAGATAATTCATTGCCAATAAACTAGCACTATAAAAAATTGTTAAAGGCGATTCCTCAAGCTGAAGGAAAACGATATTAGATAGAAACTCAAATGTACACAAAAAATTAAGAGTACTAGAACAATTAAATGGGTGAGTAAATATTAGATATTTCTCTAATTTTTAAATCTCTTTAAAAGAAAATTAAACACAGAAGGCTTTTGTTTTCAGCCAAGATGGAGTAAAAGACATGAAATAACAGTTCATAAGATATTATCAGGAATCAAACACCAGTCATCCCTAAGAATCAGGAAAAAATGAAGTGACCCCCATAGTTGCTTCTGCTTACTGCCTGGAGAATATTTTGACTGCAATGCAGGGTGAGAAAACCCAAGTAGAGCATGGTGGTCTCCTGAGTTAGAGAGGGAGCTGGAAGCACAGGGAGGCCAAGGTAGCTAGAGTTCACAGGGCAGAGTACTGGAGGTGAGAGAGCTTTCACACAGAGAGAATTCTGGAGATCTGCAGAAGGTCCCCATCAAGTGATCAGCTAAGTACTGATTAGCTCATGTGGTGAAGGAACCACCCAATGCTGGGGAAAAAAAACAAAACACTTCAAAGGATTAGAGGCAACAGTCATTGGTACTCACACCAAATCCAGGAATAGTGCCTGTTTGCACTCACTAGAGTGGAAAGCCTCATAATTTATGGAGCATTGGACAGAGTACTCATAAAGATTTTGTCACAGTATTGGGGCGAAGTAGTCCTCAGTTAAACTCTATACTGGCCCGCCAAACAATGCTTAAAGGGAAGAAGAATAAAGTTGTTACCACATACTTATCCACATCCCAGAACAAAACTCAAGAATATTTATAAGATTAAAAACTGTATATATTCAGGGCCGGCCGAGTGGCGCATTGGTTAAGAGCTGGTTTTGGGATGCCAGTGGCCCCAGTTCAGATCCCACATATGAAGGCCAGTGACACTGCCCACTACTGCTAATAACAGCTCCACCTGGAGCTGGGTTGTGCGAGCCCCGGCAATGGTGTGGGCTGCACCCCCTGCTGCAGTAGGCTGCCAAGGCTACAGTGAGTGGCTGGCAGTCAGCGTGAGCGGCTGGCAGTCAGCATGAGCTGCCAATAGCCATGGTGAGCGACCATCCAGAGGCTGGCGACCGATCTGCCTCATCCGGGAAGAGCGCAATGATGATACCAACATGGGCCAGTGAAGCAACATCCTCCCGCAACTAGACTGAAGAACAAAAGACAGCAACTTGTCTGTTCCCCTCCCCGAATTCCCCAATAAAATCTTTTTTTTTTTTTTTTTTTTTAAAGATTTTATTGGGGAATTGGTGGAGGGGAACAGCGTTGGGGAATCAGGGAAGGGGAAGAGACAAGTTGCCGTCTTCTTGTTTCAGTTTTAGTTGCAGAGGATGTTGCTTCACTGTTGGTATCGTCATTGCGCTCTTCCCGGATGAGGCAGATCGGTCTCTGGCCTCTGGATGTCGCTCATCGCGGCTATCGGCAGCTCACGCTTGGCTGTCAGCCGCTCACGCTGGCTGCGGGCCACTCACTGTAGCCTATGGCAGCCCACTGCAGCAGGGGCTGCAGCCCACACCATCACAGGGGCTCGCACAGCCCAGCTCCAGGTGGAGCTGTTGTTAGCTGTAGAGGGCAGTGTCACTGGCCCTCATGTGGGATCCGAACCGGGGCCGCTGGCATCCCAAAACCAGCGCTTAACCAATGCGCCACTCGGCCGGCCCAAAATCTTTTTTTTTTTTTTGAGGGCAGTGTCACTGGCCCTCACATGTGGGACCGAACCGGGGCCACTGGCTTCCTAAGCCAGCGCTTAACCACCGCGCCACTCGGCCGGCCCCCCAATAAAATCTTTAAAAAAACAAAACAAAACTGTATATATTCAGCAAGCAAAATTTACAATGTCTGGCAAAAATCACCAGGCATTCACAGAAGCAGAAAAATATGACTCATAATGAGAAGATAAATGGAAACTGATCCAGAAATGACTCAGAAGATAGAATAGAAGAGATTATTAAAACACTTTTTATGACTGTATTCCATATATTTAAGAAGCTAAAGGAAAGATAAGTAGAGATATGGAAGATATAAAACAATCCAAATCACATTTCTAGAGATGGAAAACTATAACATCTGAAAAAAAAAAACATGCAATGAGATTAGTCAGATTATCTATTGCAGAAGAAAACACTAATGAACCAGAAGACATAGCAACAGAAATGAGCCAAAGAGAAACCAGAGAAAAAAGACCTAAAAAAAAAAAAAGCAACAGTGATTTGGAACATAATTTTATGTGGCCTAATATACATGTAATTAGAATCACCAAGCAAAGGAAGAAACAGAAAAAAATAATTGAAGAAATGGCCGAAGTTTTCCAAATTTGATAAAAGCTATATACCTATAGCTAGATCAAAGACATTCAAAGAACTCCAAGCACAATATAAAGAATCTACACCAAGGCACATAATAATAAAATTGCTTAAAACCAAAGATAAAGAGGAAAATCTTAAAAGTAGCAATGATAAAAGACACATTACATGTGAAATACAAAGTTAAGGATGACAGCAGAGTTCTCATTAGAAACAATGCAAGCTAGAAGTTGGGACAACATCTTTAAAGGCTGAAAGAAAAAAAGTCAACCTAGAATTCTTTACTCAGCATGAAGGTCTTTCAAAAAAGAACATGAAATAAAGATATTTTCAGATATACTAAAACTCAAAGAACTAATGCAGCCAACTTACACTGCAAGAAATGTTAACGCAAGTCCTTCAAACAGAAGGAAAATGATTCTAGGTGAAAATATGGATCTATACAAAGGAATCAAGAGCACTGGATATGGTAATGACATAAGTGAATACTATATTTTTCAATTGTTTATATAACTTGAAGAATAATTGACAAATTAAACCAAAAATAATAATGTATTTTGGGCTTATAACATGTAGAAGTAAAACATATGACAGCAATAGCACAAAGGCCAAGAGAGGAGAAATCAAGTACTCTAGTGTAAGGTATTTATACTACATGCGAAATGATATAACATCATTTGAAGTTAGACTGTGGTAAGTTAGAGATAGATACTATAGATCCTAAAACAACCACTAAAATAATGCAACCATCATGACTAAGTGGGATTTATCCCAGGAATGAAAGGTTGGTTTAACAGTTGGCAAGTCATTGAAAGTAATTCCCCATATAAACAGACTAAGAAAGAACCATTCAATAAAAAAAGAATAATCATATGATTATCTCAATAGACACGAATGACAAAATGCAACATTCATTAATGATAAGAAATTCCTCAAAGTGAGTGTATGGTATTAATTTTCTGTTGATGAATAGCAAATTATCACAAAGTAGGCTTAAAACACAACCCATTTATTATCTAACAGTTTTGTAGATCATAAATCAGGGTGAACTGGACTCCTCTCTGCTTGGGATCTCACATTTTGGTGTTGGCTAGGCTGCGCTCTCATCTGGAGGTTCTAAGGAAGAATTTACTTTCAAGACCAATTCAGGTTATTGGCAGAACCCAGTTTTGTGTTGTAGGTTGTAGGTCTGAGGTCTATGTTTCCTTGCTGGCCGCTAGCCAGGGTGTGTCATCAGCTACGTGAGGCCCACATTTCTTCTCTATCCTTAAAGCAGCAATGGTGTCAAGTTCTCACACTTTGAATCTATGTCCCTTACCCTTCTATCAATTGGAGAAAAGTCTCCAGTTTTTTAAAAAGTATTTTATTTTTAGAGCAGTTTGGGGTTCATATAAAAATTGAGAGCAATGTACAGAAATTTCCCATATTCCCCCAGTCTCCATGTAAGCACAGTCTCTGCCATTATCAATATCCTTACCAGAGTGGTACATTTGTTACAACTGTTGAACATACATTGACACATCATTATCACTCAAAGTCCATAGTTTGCCTTAGGGTTCACGCTTGGTGTTGTACATTCTCTGGGCTTGGACAAATGTATAATGACATATATCCATCATTATAGTCATACAGAGCATTTTCACTCTCCCAAAAAATCCTCTGTGCTACATTTATTCATCCCTCCCTCCACCCCTACCCCGGGTAACCACTGATCTTTTTACTGTCTCCATAATTTTGTCTTTTCCAGAATGTCATAAACATTCATGCAGTGCTTGAGGACAGAAATACATTCTGAGAAATGCATAATTAGGGAATTCTGTCCGTGTGGAACAGCATAGACTGTACTTACTCCTGAAGGACCTGCCTGAGGCTCTCCTTGAGAAGGTGTCACACTTTTCAGAAATATGTTCATGGTGGTTTGCTTGGTTTCTTTTTTTTCATCACAGGTTTGCTTGTAAGCAGATAACACATCACAAACATTCCTCTCTATTAATGAAAACCTTTCAGTGTTGGCGTCCATCTTTTCAAACTTTTTAAGGAGCTTGTTGAGGTCTATAAAAGCTTCTGCTAAACCCTTCACTGTGAAGTTTCCTGGGGGTTCTTCTTTTTCTTCTCCTGCAGTTTCCTTTTCTCCTCCTTCTTCAGCTGTGTGTTCTGTTCAGTTCCAACAATACTTCATTAGTCAATTCCTCAGGAATGACCTCTAAGAGCTATGTCATACTCATCTGCTCCCAGGTTCAAGTTGGTTGCCATCTCAACCACAGCCTTGTTGATTTTTGCAACCTCCTCCTCCTTGGAAAATCCTTTGAAGTCATGGCTGAAGCTCTTGAATGTCTTCTTCTAGATGCCATTCATACACTCCTTGGTGACATCACCCTAAGCCCACACAAGGTTCTTGATGCAGCCATGCAGTCATAGATGTAATCCCTCTGGAATTGCATCAGTATCTTTTCAGTATCTTCCTCAGTTGCAGCAATAGCCTGGGCAAAGGTCCTCCTCAGGTAGGAGGTCTTAAAGCTGCTTGACCCATTGGTTGGATCAAAGAGGTGGTGTTTGGGGGGAGAAACACCACTTTGATATTGGGATGAAGATGACCAATAAAAGGAGGATATCCAGGAGCACTACCAACAATAAGCAAAACCTGGAAAGGTATGTTATTCTCCAAACAGTGCTTCTCCATTTCGCTGGCATAGCAAGCAATTCAGAGGAAAGAGTAGCTGGGTCACCCATGACTTCTTATCGCTCCTGTAGGACTCTGCCAGTGTGTGCTCACTGACATGCTTGAAGGCCCTGGCTTCTTACTGTGCCAGATCACAAAGTGTTTCCATGTGTAGCCTGAAACATTGCCCCCAAGCAAGACTATTACCCTGTCCTTAAAAGCTTTAAAACTTGGCATTGACTTTGCCTCCTTATTTACGAAAGTCTTTTCAGGCATCCATTTCCAGAATAGAGAGGTTTCATCTATATTGAATATTTGGTCTGGGAAGTAATTTCCCTCCATAATCAGCTTATCTAGAGTTTCCAAAAATTCTTCAGCTGACTCCACATCAGCACTCAGAGACTTACCACTCACTTTCACATTATGTAATGAATAACGATTCTTGAATCATTTAAACCACCCAGAGTTAGCAATAAATTCAATATTGTAGTCTGGTCCGGTCTTTTCTTTCAACATCACAAACTTTTTGGTTTAGCCGTGATCATCATGGTGCTGAGAGGGACCTACTTCTGTGTCTGGTCTTCAATCCAGGTCATTAGAAGATTCTCCCTGTCTGATATACGGCCTTCGTGAATTTTTGTTAGTCTCATTTGTCAATGAAGCTGATCCTTTAACAACTTCTGTCACTTTGTTCTTGTTCTTCAAGATTGTAGATATGGTAGAATGGGACATGCCTGACTGGTGAGCAATAACTATCACTGATTTTCCACCTTTGTAGTCCTTAATCACTTTTAATTTTTTTCCAGATCAATCACTCGATGTGGCCTCTTACTGGTAACCTTAGCAGTGGATTTTGTACACTTAGGGGCCATGAGGAGCAAAACAACATAAAACTAAATCGAGTACAAGAGAAAATGATGCATTCAACAGATGTGGTAGAAATGAGATGTATGAGGCTACTGCTGGTGTAACATAGCATACTGTTTTACAGCAAACTTTTTTTATAAGTAGAAAAACTACACTCTGAAATAATGATAGAAAGTATAGGATAGCTAATACATAAATCAGTAACAGTCATTTATTATCATCATCGAGTATTATGTACTATTCATAATTGTATGTGCTATACTTTTATACTAGTGACAGCACAGTAAGTATGTTTACAACAGCATCACCACAAACCCTTGAATAATGTGTTGTACTATGGTGTTATGATAGCTACGAAGTTGCTAGGCGATAGAAATTTTTCAGCTCCATTATAATCTTGTCGCATATGTGGTCTGTCATTGACCAAAATGTCATTATGTGGCACAGGACTGTAATAAAATAAGAACATAAATTAATAAAATAGTGATGAAGAAGATTAAGAAACCCAAAAGCTGATTCTTTGAAACACATCCATGAAATAGCTAAATTTCTGAATATTAACCCAGAAAGAAAAAGAAAACCCCCACAAATAATTAATATTAGGAATAAAAAAGAGCCATAACTATAGAAGCATTGATAATTTAAAACATCTGAAGAGAACACTGAGAAATGTATGCTTATACATTTGAAAAACTTAGATAAAATGGAAAAAAAATGAGAAAACCTGAGCTACTAAAATTGACTACAGAAGAAAATAGAAAACCTGAATATTCCAATTACCATTAAAGAAATCCAAGGGCCGTCCGAGTGGCGCTGTGATTAAGCGCTGGCTTGGGAAGCCAGCGGCCCTGGTTCGGTCCCACATGTGAGGGCCAGAGACACTGCCCTCAAAAAAAAAAAAAAAAAGAAAAATATTGGTTTGTCGGAAAAGTCATGATGTACTTTTTTCTATGTTTTTCATCACAAAAATGCACCATGATTTTTCTGACAACCCAATAGTTCAGCTGCTGATAAAACCTAATGGTTCTGGTGAGTAAATATGACCTAGAGATGCCACAGCTCTGCCAGGTTGCCCTTTCAGTGATCTACTGAAAACCCACCCAACACACTGAGGCCTGTGGAACCTCTACAGCCTAGGTCCTCAACCCCACATTGCCACTTGTTGGCTATAAACCCAGGCCAGTGACAAGGTTTTGGAGTCCAAACAATTACTACCTTGGTTTTAGACCCATAAATCACTCCAAAATTGAAAACAGCTTTGGCAATTCTGCGTTGGTAGATGTTTCTCCCAAGATGGCAGCCCACCTAGCCCTAGACATTTATAGCTGCCTTAGGCGCATGGAGAAGCTTTCTATTTAGAACCTTTAACGTGTCCACTAGCCACTAGTTGGAATAGCAGGGTCCCCGAGCTCAACAAGTGTCATCAGAGACCAACACCCTTTAGGGGATGTTGCCAAGGAGTGCAATATGGTGGCTTGTGAGCCGAACTCAGCATCCCTTATTTACCAACCTGGTTTCCCATCTTACTTATGTTCATTTACAGTATGAAGTTTACTTTTGTAGAAGGAAATCCTGCCATTTGGGACAGTATGGATGAGCCTGGAGGGCATTACGCTAAGTAAAATAAGCCAGGCACAGAAAAACAAATACTGTATGATCTCACTTATGTGTGGTATCTAAAAAAGTCAAACTCATAAAAGCAAAGAGTAGAATGGTGGGAGAAGTGGGGAGATGTTGGTCAAAGAGTACCAACTTTCACTTATGCAGGATGAATCAGTTCTGGAGGTCTAATGTACAGCATGCTGATATAGCTAATCTGTATTGTATGCTTGAAATTTGCTAAGAGAATAGATTTTAAATGATCTCACTACATGCACACATACACACAATGGTTAACTATGTAAGATAATAGACGTGTTAATTAGCTTGATTGTGGAGATCCTTTGACAATGTAAATATACATCACAATATCACATTGTACTCCTCAAATATATACAATTTTTATTTGTCAATTATACCTTACTAAAGCTGGACAAAAACCTAAACTTTAATGACAATTACTTGTTATTTCAAGAAAGCTTTATTTTGGTAATTGAGTTTGTTGTCCAAACTGTTCTACCAAGAAGCAGGAAGAAGCAGTGGATTTGCCTTTAGGTGGTGCAGACCAAGGGCAGGAGGGGACAGGACAGAATAGGGGTAAGCTTCCCCTGCCTTCCTTGGACACTTCCGGCCTCAGCACTCATAGGGTCTGGGGAACTCCTCCCTTCAGGGGTGGGTGGGGGTGGGGCAGACTGGGAAAAAGTCTCAGCTGCTGCTTAAAGCAGCCCAGACAGTTAATGGGCAGCTCCAGCTGGTGTCCTGAAAGAGAGACTGAAATCTTACACCTTGTTTTCTAATGATAGAATTGATTTTGGCATATACCCTGGAGTTACTCTAGTTTTTTTTTTTTTTTTTGAGGGCAATGTCACTGGCCCTCATATGTGGGACCCAAATCGGGACCGCTGGCATCCCAAGCCAGCTCTTAATCAATGCGCCACTCGGCTGGCCCTACTCTAGTTTTTAAGAAAATGTCCATTTGAGGCGTCAAGGACCACTTGGGTACAGCAGATAGTTGCGTAATTCAGGTCTGGACCAGGGACAACTCCAGGGCCTGCTACCGTGGCAAGGCTAGCTTCTGAGAAGCCCATCTAGGGACACCGTCTTCCACCCCAAGAGAGAGCTCCTCGATGTGGGTAAGTCTTCCCTGGACAAATTCAACGAATTCCTGGCCCATCATGACAGGAAAGGGATGGGAGAGGTTTGCCTTGGTCTTGGGACTTCAGATCATTCAGAGATGATGCTGGTAGTCAACAAAAACCAAACTCTAAGCATGTTAGACAAATCTGTTTCTGATACTCTTACTTCACGTCTATGTTTCATCTTAGACTCTACTCCTTCAAAACTCTAGCTTCTAACCCTGCTTGCTTTTCCAGTCTTGACTTGTAGAACTCTCTTGGACATGGCTTATAGTCATGATCTTTTTCTTTTTGTGGCTTTAGATGACACACAGTCTGATTGAGTCCTGAGTGGGCCTGTCTCCACATTAGCTTCCTTGCCGGTGCTCTGTCCAGGATTGTCAGGCCTGGTCCACAGTGGGTGGCACAGCAGTGTGGGTGAGCGTATGCCAGGGAGGAGCAAATGTGTTTGCAAGTGAGGAAGTGATGATGGTGAGCCAAAAGATATGCTACCACTACTCTCCAGTCTTTCCTGAGGTAGGGAGGCTGAGCAGCTTCCACTCAGGGGACTTAAAGGTAGCAGACTTCTGTGGTCAATTAAGGAATCTGATGACAGGGTACTCTGCAAGGCTGCTGATGATCTAGGCTGGTTTGTTTAGGACATCGTGGAATTTCCAGTAGGCATGATGGAGGGTCTTAAAGATCAGCACTGGGAAGAAGCATAGGGTTGCAAGTACAAGACAGGAAGGATGAGGACTGATGATTACAGAGTCTTGCATTTAGGATGGCCAGCCAAAGAAAACAGGATGAGAGGCGTGGCAGGACTGGCTGGTAAAGGTGATGTCAGGTGACGTCTCCTGAAGGCCTGAAGTGGCTGATGACCCCTGCTAAAAAGTTATCTTCAGCAGTGGGCTATGTAATCTTGGTGGCCTCAGTCTCCAAGGGTCAGGACTGGAGACATATTAAGTATTAATACAAGGCGAGACCAATCTCCTGGGAGGCTTTTGCTCAAGTGATCGGGAGAAGGCGTTGGACATCCCTCAGGGCTCTTGTCTTGTAATGGGTCGATCTGCACTGTGAACAGCCCAGTGAGGAATGCTCCCCCATTGTACTGTAGAAAAGAGGAAAAGCAACAACTTCAAGAGAGCCAAAGGTGAGAGGAATTTTTCCCCCTACGCATCTATACAGCAAAAAAATGACTCCATCCAAGACATGCAATATTTTGGTTTTAGGTCATTTCACCCATGGCAGAACAGAGGCTGGTGAATTTCTCTGCACAGTGACATGCCTAAGCAAATGAGTTGGAGGTCGCTGAGGGAACTGGCCTCCATCTTTCATTTCTTGTATTTTAGAAAAGAAATCAATGATGGGTGGACTGAGCCCTCACTCATTCCCCGGAGACAAATCCCAAGTATTCTTATTGCAGCATTTTTCTCTCAGGTTTTTATGTCTAGAAGAGTTCAAGACCTTTTGGCTTTGGATCGATTGTCTAACCTCACTTATGCAAATTTTTCTTTTAGTAATAAAACTGCTTCTTTAAGCAATAGTTTATACAAAACCACAATGCATCGAAACGGGGAAAAAAAACTCAGAATTTTATTAGCATGTATTTATTTTATAACTTCACATTTATAACGTTTCACTGTCAATAAATGAGAACACTGTCAATAAATGAGAACAACGAGGCCATTTTCATGAATACAAAAACACACAAAATCAGGGTGTATTGGATGATAACTGTATCACTGTGGTAGAAGAGTATTGAAAAGTATAACTTAGATAAATGATCACAAATGGTACCTTTATAAAAAATGCTTTTCTTACAATCTCAGAATATTCTTCAGTTAAACTTATCCATGAACAGAAAGACTAATTTATTGTCTCAAAGTTGAATCATAAAGAATAGTCAACGATTGCTGGAATACTTATCACAAAATAATAGACAACAAGCATTGGGACTTACCATAAGCGCTAAAACTGTTTCTAATGCAATGTTACCACAACTTGACTGACAGATTACATAGTTACTGCACATTTGTTAGAAAAATAAAGACAGCATGCATTGAGCAGACAATAAGCATTACGAAAATAATAAGTGTCTCAATGTAGTGAGGGCTTTCTATCTTCCAGACACCATGGTGAGTCCTTAAAAGGCATTATGTCATTTGATCCTAACATACAGGCCTATTCTATGATCTTCCCATTTTTCGATGAGTAAACTGATGTTTGGAGAAGTTAGGCAACTTGTTTGTTGTGTACAGAAAGCCACCAGGATGTGATGCATCAACTGGCATTTCACTGAAAGGTGCTCATTTATGCTGGACCAGTATATTTTACATCACAGGACACGCACGTATGGGCCTGATTTAAACACTCGAGGTGTTCAGCCCTCTTAATCTATGAACATTAAGATAAGTTCAGATATGTGCCCAGATATTGCAAGGAAACTTTTTTGCCATGGTCTGCACAAAATGAGTCAACCTGGAAATAAAAAAAGTTGAGCCTGCTGGTGACTGTTGAGGTGTTAAAATTTGGATACCAACACACTTGTATCTGCCTGTTATTTATTAGATTTTAGGGTTTAAAATACATTTTAAGGTCCAGCAGACTGGCGCAGTGGTTAAGCGCTGGCTTGGGAAGCCAGAGGCCCCGGTTCGGTCCCACATATGAGGGCCAGTGACACTGCCCTCAAAAAAAAGATACATTTTAAAGATGGAACTGCTGAAAAATCTCTGCATAATCTGAAAACCACGATCATGGTGGAGGGCAGATAAGCAAGAGTCAGAGAGTTCTGGACTCCTTGTCTTGGTTTTGCCACTTGTTAGGATGTTGGCATTGAAAAGACCACTTAACCCATCAAAACTTCAGTTTCTTTCAAAAAGAGCAAAATTACACCGCTTTGGGGTTGCTGTACACATTAAATGAGACATGCGCACACCACCAAGCACATAGTAGGCCCTCGTCTCCTCTTTGCCCTCTGTCACCACTAAAAATCTTCTCTAACCAGACTGGCCTGTTCACTAAATTCAAACTCTCCAGCATGCCCTCCTGTAATGTCTGCCCCTTCTTGAGGATGCCTCTCACATTGGGAACCTCTTGAAAGCAGGGCTTAGGCCGAGTCAGGGCATAACTCAGGTGTCTTCAGGGCATAACACAGTGCCTGGAACTGTCTGTCTGACACCTAGCAGAGAAGTGGGAGGAGCACTTTCCAAAGAAGGAGGTAAAGCAACCTGAAGGTGGAGATGGCTGTCTTCATTTAACAATGACACTTCTGTTGGCTTCTACTGGCCTCGTATTTACACATAAGGTTATTTAGCTTCCACATGTGGAGGCCATGTCCTCAGGGAGACTGTCATTCCCTGAGAGCACGGTCATGCGCGTAGGGGTATTACCTCCTTGAACAGTATCTCACTCTGCTAGGGACGCAGACTTTGCTGCTTTAGAAAAGGAAAACACCTGACAAGTCAAAATACTTAGATTTTTAGATAGATTAACAAAAGATTCTTTTTCTCACGTCAACTTTCTTTTACAGTATAGGTACACTTTGGTCCATCTGGGGATGTTTAAAGGAAACCTGAAGTTTTCTTTAGCCTTACTATGTCATAGTGGGAATTTAATCTTTTGTTTATCAGTAATTTTATGTAGGGTCCAAGAAACTCTCAGATAATTTTTTCTTAGAAAGGAGGATCATGACCTGGCTTGAATGCCTTGATTTCAATTGCATTCATTGAAGAAAATAATATGGGAAAGGTCTTAGCCTGGTACAGCGAACATCCCCAGGCCCACAGGCTATGGGGCCCGCTCTGAGTTGGCTTTTAGTCATCTGCCTCATTATCCCAGTGGCCATAGCCATCCCCTTCATCTGGCTCTTCGATATTCTCATTTTCAAAAGAGGCCTCTTCCTCCTCTTCTTCTCGGATCACCTTCATTAACTCAAGGAAGCTGGGAGGCGGTCCCTGGTCTTTCAGCTCCCTAAGCCTACACCACAGGATCTCACTGAGGCTCGCCCCAGCCATGACTTGCTCTAAGCGGACCTGATCTGCGATATTCCTGGGGATGGCCCGCTTCTCCACAGCCCTCCGGAGCAGGGTCTCTAACCGCAACACGTAAGCTGAGACTTTCTCTCCTTCCTCCTGATAGGTCTTCAGGTATTTCACCTGTGAGGTCCTGCGGCTCTCCAGGCTTCCGAACACTTGCTTAAATGCCTCCAGACACTCTTCCACGCTTATGGAAGGATTGTCTGCCTGTACTATATGCATGAGGTCCAGGGCGGGGCCACGCAGGCTTTCCATCAACCACCTTTTTTTTTCTGCCTCTGCTACCGGCCACTCTTTGATGATCTCAGTGGCCTGTTCCAACCAGATTTCAAAGGGCTCTTCCTCTGGGGCGGGTACAGCGCTCCCCGAGAACACTCTCAGCTTCCGGTATCTCATGGGGAGCAGGGGCTGAGGGGCATGTGCTATGGCCTGTCCCAACAAATGGGCCAGTAACTCCGGTGAGACGCAGGGCACCGCAACTGGAGATACGCCCTCGTGCCCAAGTGCTCGGAACATACCTGAGACTGTCTGACCCTCTTTTTCTAGAAAGAGGTTCAGTCTTTCAAGAAATTCAGTGTCCTGTTTAGGGGTTTTAAAGACCACTTTCCAGATGCCCCCCTTCCCCTGAACCTCACTGGGGATCACTGAGACATCAATGTCCTCCATGAACTCTAACAAGACAGCATTGGCATTCTCCTGCTTCCTGAATATTTTGCCGAGCAGTCTGTACCTGCCCAGAGACTTTAAAGTCTCCTGCAGAACCTCCTGAATCTCAGTCTCATCATATTCCACCGGTATGCCCATGACCATCAATGATTTCTGATCATCCACACTCATTATCCGGCACCAGTCCTCCAATAGCGCCAGTGCCATCTTCACGAAGGTTTATTTGCTCTAATTCTACGGATTTCAATTAGTTTGTGGTGCAGGTAGGCACTGCTTTAGGATTTAAAGTATCCTTTAAATGAGCTCCTGAACCTCTAACCCACCAGTGAATGGGTCCAGGTCAGGTCACTCCGACATCAGTCTCCAAGTCTTCTGGATGGACCAGTAATCCTTACTTGTCCAGTGGCAAGAGCTCAGCACTTCCAGTTATGTCTCTAGAACAGACCCAAGGTGCGTGGTTAGTGTCTCAGTTATGACAGGGCCACTGCCTGTGGCTCTGCAGTTCCGTGGCTGCTGTTTCTCTCCCGGATGCCAGCAGCCACGTGGTGGTACTGACCCTCTCTGACCAACGGAGGCACCTGTGAGGACTGCTTTCACACTCTCCGGGTCTCTGCCACCTCACCTTTCTCTAGTCAGTGGGAAAACGCCTCCACTCTGGCACCCAGGATTCCTGGAGAGAAGTCGCCCAGTAGAGTGGCTTGGACTCCTAGTGAAACAACTGTCAGTTACCGTACAACCCTCTCCTTCCCAGGAAGCAGCCACACTCTCGTCAGGGATGGAAGTGAAGGTAGACGGAGGTTCTGTCTCACATGCAGTTGTGCTGTCCCACTCTGTCAGATCTCTTCTTTGCTCCTAGTGATTTTTCCCCCTCCTCTTAGGGACCCTTCCGCCATCTTTCTTCCCCACCATACACTCATCAGACACACCAATTAATATCTGAGCCCACTTATGGCCAGGATTCAAGATCCTTCCCACAATGAAGAATGAAATGAGGAGATGTGGCTAGATACCTGTTTATATGTTCCAATGTTCCATGGGAGTGGATGGGCTTATTTATTCAGTTTCGAGTACACGAAGATCTTATCCAACTCCATACAATGGTGTGTCTGGGTAGTTCTTAGCTCTGGCCAAGCCAAGCTGCCCTGTTGCACAAAAATAATAATGGTATATTTTTATGGCTTGATAATATTCAATGATGAAGACTGTCAGTCATTTATTCAAAAATATGACAATCCTTCATAATTCAATCTACTAAACAATATAGTTGCTTCAGTTCTTGGATTTAAAAAATCCAATTAGAAATCACTTGAACACTTAAAACCAATTAATATCAGTATAACAATATAACATATACTTTAATATAATAGTATAGGTATAACAATTTAATATAGGTTTAACATTTTAAAAAAAAAATCTCAGGACCAAATAAGTTAAACTTGGATTATGAATACATGCTTTTGTTAAATCTGGTCAGGCTTTGCTAATGCACAAGTAGGTGTTTTGCTATGAACGTCAAGTTACTAACAAGACATTATTTGAACTTGAACTGGCCAATTGAGGAAAAAGGAAAAGAGAGAGTACATGTATAGAGAGCCAGTGGAGACTGGGTAGTGTAAAAAGGGAAGAGTTCCTAAAGTCTCCCAGTTCTGTTGTGGAGTTGGTGTTAAGAGGCCACAATCATTCTTCCTTAGACCTGAAAATCTCCATCAAACCGAGTGAGGCGCATATGCCACAGATGCCAACCTGTAGCCATAGTGGCAGCTGCTCCTGCTGCAGGCACATTTCCCCAGTCCTTCTGGAAGGTGCTGAAGGCATGGCGCGTGCCTGAGGTTCAGAAAGGCAAAATGGTGGATCATGCCCTGGCCCAGCAGCCCCATGGATCTGAGCCCAGTGACTTCTCCATGCCTCACTTTCCCCTTCAACCTGGGGATGACCTTCCTCCCACGTTGTCATATTTAAGAGGAAACATAAGATGGAAAAAAGGCATCAACGTGCAGGAAGAAACATTTGCAACGTCCATGGAATAACTGCCATGGCTTCTCCTCCAAATGCAGTCCCTATCTGCAAGGTAACCTTCACATGAAAAGATGCAAGTGAACTTCCGATTTTGATACTCAGTAAGTCCACAGAAGGAAATATTTGGAAATGGAAAAAAATGTGAAAATCTTGTATTTTCTAACATAAGGATAGGATAAGTTGGAAAAGGAACCAGACTTTCAGGTGGAAGACCCCCTTGGACAAAGCGTCTCAATCTCTCTAAGTCTGTTTCCTACCCTGGAAAGTGGTGATGGAAAAGCACTCATCTCACCGGCTGCTGTGAGTAGGAAATGATGAGATTCGTATGGAAGCACTTTATTCAAATTAGAAGCACATCCGGTTCTGAGTCTGAATGTCCACCTCTGAGTCTTTCAGCCCCCTACACGTGTGTGTATTGCTCCCCTTCATCCATCCTCCTCTCCTTCTCATCAGGAGACTCCTTCCCACCTATCATGGTGGGCTCTTCCTCAAACTGCATGACTGGTTGTCCTCCAAATTTAACTCCATTCACCAAACTATCCCTCACAATTGGTTTGGGGGAGAATATCTGCATTTAATCCTAACATGGGCAAGAGCTGACAACGGGACAGAATCCTTAGTGACACTTTCCGGCGAAGGGACACAGCCTCTTTTAGCTCAAATCCACCCTCATTACTGAGCATGCCCAGACCTCCCTCTCAAACCACCAAAGGATGGGTATCATCTTTGCAGGATACTGCCACTGTGGAAAAAGCGGCGGGGCTGTAATCGATCAGAGGCAAAGACTGATACAAGATAAGGACGTGGGGATGGGAGTGAGCAATGAAGCGCACTCAGAGACCGTGTGGTTGGCACATATCAAAATGCTTCCTGGGTCCCCATCAACCCGGTAGCTGTGCCTGATCTACCCGCACATACACAACCAAATCTCCACATACCGTTTCCCTGCGTGGGCTCACACAATTCAAAGCATTCAGTCACTACCAGCACCCCATCTCCTACCTTATACTGTACTCGCGCGCGCACATACGCCCCCCCTCCCCCCACCCCGCACGTGGCTCTGGCGCAGTGCGCAACAGGGGCGGGGGGTGGGGGCTGGTGGTCGTGGAGGGGAGGCAGGCAGGTAAGGGCTGGAGATTTGAGGAGTGGGTTGCAATCTGTACCTTTCCCTCCTTTTTTGGGGGGGTCGGGGGCTGGGACAGAAGATACCACATCAGGGCTCTTCTTGGCGCAGTGGCGCAATTACGGTACGTGGCGCCCTCAGGCACCATGTCTGCACCCTGTCTTACTATGTATTAGTTGTGCTGGGCCGGAATTTGCAGACTGTATCCTTGGTTACACTCTCAAGGACCACAACCTATGTCTCTTTATACCCCTCCCTCCACTATCATTTGCTACGCCTCTCTGCATTTCTCCTTGCCATGCTGTGCGCCCTCCACAACTGTGGATGCACTGAGAACCTTCTCATTTCAATCTCTGCCCCCAATAGCCCACCAAAGCCCCTGGATAGACTGAAGCTTTGGTGTCCAGCGAATCGGGACATGGCCCCCACCTCTCCACACGGTCTGCGCCATTCCTTCCCCATCCTCAGTGCGGTCTCTTCCTTTCTCCCCGGGTGTCTTGTTGCCAGTTTGTCTCCCCTTCCTCATCCATCAGCGTATGCCCCAGGTAAGATGAGGAAGCCCTCCCCATAGTGGGCCCTAGCCCCCGGCCCACCTCCTCAATGTGGTGGGGGAGAGGCGCCTGGGTCGCGCAGGTAGGAAAGAAGGGCGCGGGGGCCCGGGGCTGGCTGAGCCCTCGGGTCTTCGCCCAGCGTGCCTGCCCCATACTCACCCTGGAGCCAAGAGCAGTCAGCAGGCCCTCCGCTCCGCATCCGTTAGCCGGTGGTCTGGCAGCTTCACTTCCGGAGCGCGGGGCTCTGGGCGGCGCAACCCGCCCCCCCACCCCCCGCCCCAGCTCCGGTCCGAGGCTCCCGAGCCGCGCCCCGCCCCCGCCCCGCCCGCGCCTCTCTCAGCCCGCAGCTGCCAGGAACTGGCAGCCTGTCATTCCCGCTGCCGCAGCGGCCACCCTCCCAGACCCAACTTTGCAGCTTGCGGGAGCTCGCGGCAGCGGGGGGCGTGGGCAGGGAGGGGAAAAAGAGGGGTCAGGGGGAGGGACCGGGAGGGAGGGTCGCCCGCTCACCAGCCCTCCTTCCTTTCTGTGCACCTTGCGGTAGGCAGAGAGCGGCAGCCGCTGCAGAGGGTTGTGCACAGAAAGGCAGGCTTAGGGATCGCAGAAGGACGGAAGGACGGAGAGGACCCTCCCCGAGCCCCCCGCCATGGCCGAGAGGAAGCAATCCGGAAAGACGGCAGAGGACGAAGAGGTCCCTGCTTTTTTTAAAAACCTGGGTTCAGGCAGCCCCAAGCCCCGGCAGAAATTCTGTGGCATGTTCTGCCCGGTGGAAGGGTCCTCGGAGAACAAGACCATCGACTTCGACTCACTGTCGGTGGGCCGGGGCTCGGGGCAGGTGGTGGCTCAGCAACGGGACATCGCCCACTTGGGCCCCGATCCGCAGCCACAGTACTCCCGGCAGGGCCGGCGCGCGGGTGGGGAGCCATCTGTTGAATCCGGCCGGAAGGTGGAGATCCGGCGGGCCTCGGGCAAGGAAGCCCTGCAGAACATCTACGACCAGGTTGGTATTGGGTGGTGGGGGTGTTTGAGATGGAGGACCGGGCGCAGAGATCGCCCCTCCCTCGCCCCCTTCCAGCTCGGTGGAGAACCGAGCATCCCAGCGTGCTCACCGTCCTGCCCCTCCCCGCATCTGTACGCGCACCCCGCCCTACCCGCTGCTTCTCCGCGAAGGGTACGGAGAGGCAGAGGCGCGGGCTCCGTTGTGGCGGCTGTGAGTCCACAAAGGCTGCTCGCGCTTCCCTGGGCCTGAGGGGTGGTGGTGGTAAAGGTTGGGCCGATCCCTGGCCGGGGGTCGCAAGGTGGGGGATGGGGATGGGCCGCGGTTCCATTCTTCTTAAATCTTCCGGGGCGGCTTCGGATGGCAGCTGTGGCTGGGTGCCCCACCCTTTTTTGGATGCAGCTCTGAGCGTGCAGTGGAGGGACCGCGTGAAGGCCGGCAGGCTCCCTGGGGGTCGGGAGGGGAGGGGGCTTCGACAGCTGCTCCCCGCCGCGCCCTGCGCGCTCTCCTGCAGCACCTCGTTCCCTGCCTTCCGCACTCGCGTCCCAAGCTGGAGGCCAGGACCATGGTCAGCGCCTCCCCCGACGGTCTTGGCGAATCTCAGCGCCCTGACTCCAGTTCGCAGCGTGAGAAGAACCAGGCAGGCGGTGGAGTTACCCGAAGAAACCGAGACGCTCCTAAATATAGCCCATGTGGAGAACAAAGTTCCGATAAGTATCTCAGCAAGGGCTTCCTAGAGCGCTCCCCCTAACCCGCTTTATCTGGGAGGCGCTTTGGGGATAGGGATTAAGTGGATTATGTTCAAAGGGTAAAAACAAAAGGGAAAAAACCCTTCCCATTTGATCCAATGTCAAAAATGGATTGAACCCCCCTCCATACTGTGTTAATGGGGAAACAAAGAGGACCAATTTGGTAAACCTTGAGTTTAGAAAATGTTCGTCAACTCTGGCGAATAAGAACAGTGTGCATTTTAAGTGCAGTCATCTTCTCACACCACGTTTTTTTCCCTTTATCAGGGTGACCTTCACACTTGTTCCCCCCTCCCCCAGAGCTTTAATTCCTCAACTGATAAATTACAGTGTGAAATGTTTCAACACATGTTTGCTGTTTCTTTCCCAGACCCATTGGTGAAGACCAGAAATCAGTCAATGGTTGATTATTTATCGAATACCTATCGTGTGCTGCCTTGTGGGGTAGGGGGACAGTTAGCTATATAAAAAGTTCAAGGTGATTTTTTCTTACGGGGCTGTCAGAGTTGTTGGGAGTGGCCTATACATATCCACTGAGTGATTCCACATGCATTTGTTTGGCCAGGCTTCAGTCAGTGTACTTACAATGAACACATCAGAGAACAATTAAAAGTTGGTGATAATAGCACAAACATGTTACTGTTTCCTGAAGTGGCATAGAATTTTGCAGCTTTTCACTTTTGTCGGACCAATTGTAGGAAAGATAAACCATTTGCTGTCTTTTTCAAAAGGTGGGCAACTAATTACTTGATTCCTCCTTCCCCAGCTCTGTCCTCTGATTTATTCATATAGGGAGGGGGAGGGGTACCTGATATCCATATTTCACTATAAGTCAACCAGAAGAACTTAATCCAGAAAACTCACTTGGTACCAAGTGATCAGACAATTGAAGTAAAAGCTTCCAGTAATGTAACTGAAAACAAAAGCCGAGTGGGTGTGAAATACTTCCCTATGTGAATACATTGGGTGAGGGTCAAACCATCATCATTATAGCATGAAAAGCAGAACCTCTCGGGCGACTCACATGCTTGTGTGTGCATCCTCACCTAAAACAAGTTGTGCGAGTAATTCTAATGTCCTAAAGGGAGCAGAAAAAAAATGCCCGGAGATAAGGAAGAGACCATTTTTTAAAAAATGGCAGCGCAGGGGGCACAGGTTGACAGTGGTCACCTTGATAATGATGGCAGTGAATTAAAACTCAGATTTGAAAGGCAAAGTTTCACTGGGTTGAATACCCCATCTCTTTTCCTATGCATTTAGAAGTTCAGATATTTGATCATCAGAGTTACTTGTTTGAACATTCTCTAAATTTAATAGAAATGATCAACCTAGACAGCACATGGAGAGGGGATTTGAAGAGGAAATACCCAACCAAAACCCCTGGCACTTTTAGCCTCTGGAAACCCAAATTTGCTTCAGTTGCCCCGTTATTAGAAGCAGAGGGTGATTCTGGCTTGGTTTTTCTTCAGTCTTTCCTGAATTTTCATTTTCAATCTTGCCTTATCACTTAAGGGCTGTTCCTTTGGGATGTGTTTCATTCATGACTAAGAGTATTTACCAGGATCAGCACTTACAGTGTTTGAATATTTCATGACTATTCAAGACAGAAAACGCATTTGGGTGTGTGTAACGATGATTTCCAAAAGTACAGTTGGGCCTGCCATTTTGACTGAGTCAAGTAGTCATTACTTAGTTTTCAGCTAATGAGCAGGGTGACTGCCAGTATCTCAGTATATTTTTATCTGAAACACTGGCACAGAAAGAGGTGGAGGGATCCACTGGAGGAGTGGATCTCAGGGCCCCTCACACACATCCTTCTTCTTCCCCTGAATCTGTGTTTATAGGGGTTATGAATGCATGCAGAGTGGCTTTGTCCACCTGTCACACCAGGGGTTCTGCTGTTCCTCTAGTAAAGCTTGGGGAAGGGAGGGAACATGCTTCCTTATCCCAGATGCCATATGGCTATGGGAGACTAGGGGAAGTTGAGTATCTGCATCCCAGTGTCAGATGTCAGCAGGTCAGCACCAGAAAGCACTGGGTTAGGTTTTGGTGAAAGGAAGAGCCAGTGCTGTGAGTGCAAATAAGGAAAGTTTCTATCTCATTACTCTCTTTTCCCTTTGTGTCCTTGGGGGGAAGTCCACCTTGGGCTGCAGTGAGGTTAAATTGATGACCACCTGTTAAGGACTCTGAGCCTCTTGCAACAGAGAGCAGAAGGGCACCACTGCTGGACTTATTCTTTTTTGCTGGTGCCTAGGGGTCCCTCAGCCTCTTCCCTTCCTCCTAAGAATACCCTCCATTCCACCTCAGGCACAGTTTAGACAAAACCAGCTGTTCTACCACGGAAACTGGACCATGAGCATCCCTTCTAATGGGGCTCCCAGACCCTTCTCCCAGCAGCAAACAAGCTGCACTGGAGTGGCACGTGAGTGGTTCTCCACGTCTCTGGGGCAGGTGCCAGTCAGTGAAGTGCTGCTGAACTTGACAAAATCACCGAGTCTGTAAAATGCTTTCTGATATTCCTTTCCATTCTATGTCCCCATCCCCTCTCCCCATGTTGATGATCTCCCAGACCTGGGTGCCCAGGGACTCTGCTGCCCTCTTCCTGTTCAATGCTACCCTTGCCCTTTTGTGATGGCCAGGCCCCTTCTAGATCTTTCTTTCTCCGAAAACAATGAGTTCTGAAATTACTCTCTTCCCCTCTGCCCTCCTTCTCCCATTCAAAATCCCTTCCTTGTGTTAATCTTAGCTAGTGGGAAATCCCAATGATTCAAGGCATCCATCTCTCTTCTGTGAATGACTGATACACAAGTTGTCCCTAGAGATACTTGTTCGATAATAGATTAGCCTGTTCAACAAAATGAATGCCTAGTTAGCGGGATGTGTGGTAGAGATTTGGCTGGGAGCCTAGAACAAAGGCATTAATTTGATGCTTTAGAGGCCACATTGTTTCAAAAGAGGAGACACAAATATGAACATTTATGTTTTCAGGATTCCAAAATACCCAAGACCCATCTGGGTTCAAAGGGAGAGGGGCGCTTGGCTAGAAGGAAATGGTGATAATCCATAATTATTGGTTGCTCTTGATTTCCCAGATGATTTTTTAACTAATCATATAGTTAGTTAAATTTAAAACAGCTCTACTTGTGGTAAAATATATATAACATAATATGTATGATTTTAACTATTTTTAAGTGTATAGTTCAGTAGTGTGAAATATACTAATTGTTTTGCAACCCATCTCCAGAACTTTTTCATCTTTTTTTTTGAAGGCAGTGTCACTGGCCCTCATCTGTGGGACCCGAACCAGGGCAGCTGGCTTTCTAAGCCAGCACTTAACCGCCGTGCCACTTGCCCAGCCCAGAAATTTTTCATCTTGTAAAACTGAAACTCTGTGCCCATTAAGCAATAACTCCCCATATTCTCTTTCCCCCAGCCCTGGCAACCACCATTCTACTTTTTAAAAAAATAACTTATTTATTTTAATTAGTTTCAGGTGTACAACACAGTGCAATAGTTATACTTTTTACCCCTCAAAGTGACAACCCCCTCCCCCAATTCTCCCCCCCCATTCTTCCCCCCGCATATCATACTGTCTATTAAAATTCCTTTGACTCCCTTCCACCGTATAATCCACATCCCGTGACTATCTATATATTCAATTACAGTTGGCATACAATATTATACCACATCAATTTCGGGTACACAGTGCAGTGATCAAGCCTCTACTCCATCCATGAAGTGGTCTCCCTAACAAAACATGTGACCATCTGACACCCCACAAAATTTTTACAACATTATTATATTCCTCGAACTGTCTTTCATATCCCTGTGACAGTACTGTAGTTACCTATTTATACTGTGTAATCTCTTCCACTTCTCCTTCATGCCCACCCCCCTCCCAACTAGCAACCCTGTTTTTCCTCTATATCTATGAGACTGTTTCTGTTTCCTTTGTTCATTCATTCAGTTTTTCAAATTCCACATATAAGTGAGATCATATGGTATTTGTCTTTCTCCGACTGACTTATTTCATTTAACATAATAGTCTCTAGGTCCATCCATATTGTTACAAATGGTACGATTTCATTCTTCTTTATAGCGGAGTAATACTCCATTGTATAAATGTACCACAGTTTCTTAATCCAGTCATCTAATGATGGGCATTTCGGTTGTTTCCAAGTCTTGGCTATTGTAAATAGCGCTGCAATAAACATAGGGGTGCATATATTTTTTCGAATTAGCTCTCAGATTCCTCTGGGTAGATACCCAAGAGTGGAATTGCTGGGTCATACGGCAGTTACATTTCCAGTTTTTTGAGATACCTCCATACTTATTTCCATAATGGCTGCACCAATTTGCAGTCCCACCAACAGTGCGCCAGGGTTCCCTTTTCTCCACACCCTCACCAGCACTTGTTGTTTGTTGATTTGTTGATGATAGCCATTCTGACTAGAGTGAGGTGGTATCTCATTGTGGTTTTTATTTGCATTTCTCTGATGATTAGTGAGGTTGAACATTTTTTCATATGCCTATTGACCATCTGTCTGTTCTCTATAGAAAAATACCTCCTCATAGCCTCTGCCCGTTTTTTCATTGGGTTGTTTGTTTTTTTGGTGTTGAGTTTCATGAATGTTTTATAAATTTTGGATATCAACCCCTTATCAGATATATCGTTGGGAAATATCTTCTCCCATTCAGTAGGCTGCCTTTTTGTTTTATTGATGATTTCCTTTGCTGTGAAAATCTTTTAAGTTTGATGTAATCCTATATATTCATTTTTTCTTTTATTTCCCTTGCCTGAGGGGATATATCAGTAAAAATATTACTTAGGGTAATGTCTGCAAACTTACTCCCTATGTTTTCTTCTAGGAATTTTATGGTTTCAGGTCTTACATTTAAGTCTTTAATCCATTTTCAGTTTGTTCTTGTATATGGTGTAAGTAGGTGGTGCATTTTCATTTTTTTGCACGTCAGTCCAATTTTCCCAGCACCATTTATTAAATAGACTATCTTTACTCCAGTGTAAATTCTTGCTTCCATTGTCATAGATTAAATGACCATATATAGATGGGTTTATTCCTGGGCTCTCTATTCTATTCCATTGGTCTATGTGTCTGTTTTTATGCCAGTACCATGCTGTTTTGATTACTGTAGCCTTGTAGTATGTTTTGATGTCAGGTAGTGTGATGCCTCCCACTTTGTTCTTATTTCTCAACATTGCCATAGCTATTCGGGGTCTTTTGTGGCTCCATATAAATTTTGGATTCTATGTTCTATTTCTGAGAAAAATATCCTTGGTAGTTTGATTGGAATTGCATTGAATCTATATATTGCTTTAGGTAGTATTGACATTTTAACTATATTAATTCTTCCTATCCATGAGCATGGTATGTATTTCCATTTATTTGTATCTTCTTTAATTTCTCTCTTCAGCGTCTCTTAATTTTCTGAGTACAGGTCTTTTACTTATTTAGTTAAATTGATTCCTAGATATTCTATTGTTTTTGAAGGAATTGTAAAAGGGATTGATTTCCTGATTTCTTCTTCTGATAGTTTATTATTGGTGCATAGAAATGCAACTGATTTTTAAATATTAATTTTGTATCCTGCTACCTTACCAAATTCATTGATCAGTTCTAGCAGTTTTTTGGTGGAGTCTTTGGGATTCTCTATATATAGTATCATGTCATCTGCATATAATAACAATTTTACTTCCTCTTTTCCAATTTGGATGCCTTTTATTTCATTTTCTTGTCTGACTGCTGTGGCTAGAACTTCCAGAACTATGTTAAAAGAAGTGGTGAAAGCGGGCAGCCTTGTCTTGTTCCTGATCTTAAGGGGAAAGATTTCAGCCTTTCCCCATTGAGTACAATGTTTGCTGTGGGCTTATCATATATAGCCTTTATTATGTTGAGATATGATCCCACTATTCCCACTTTGCTAAGAGTTTTTATCATAAATGGCTGCTGGATTTTGTCAAATGCATTTTCTGCATCTATTGATAAGATCATATGATTTTTATTTTTCATTTTGTTAATGTGATGTATTACGTTAATTGATTTGATGATATTGAACCAACCTTGCATACCAGGAATGAATCCCACTTGATCGTGGTGTATGATCTTTTTAATGAGATGCTGAATTCGGTTTGCTAGTATTTTGTTGTGAATTTTTGCATCTATGTTCATTAGGGATATTGGCCTGTAGTTTTCCTTTTTTGTAATATCTTTGTCTGACTTAGGAATCAGGGTGATAGTGGCTTCAGAGGAAGAGTTTGGGAGCCTTCCCTCCTTCTGTATTTTTTGGAATAGTTTGAGGAGAATAAGTACTAATTCTTTTTTGAATGTTTTTTAAAATTCACCTGTGTAGCCATCTGGTCCAGGGCTTTTGTTTGTTGGAAGATTGTTGATTACTGATTCAATTTCTTTGGCAGTAATCAGTCTGTTCAGAGTTTCTGTGTCTTTTTGGTTCAGACTTGGTAGATTGTATGCTTCTAGAAATTTATCCATTTCTTCCAGATTGTCGAATTTGTTAGCATATAGTTGCTCATAGTATTTTCTTAAAATTTTCTGTATTTCTGTGGTATCTGTTGTCACTTCTCCTCTTTCTTTTCTGATTTTATTAATTTGGGTCCTCTCTCCCTTTTTCTTGGTGAGTAGTGCTAAGGGTTTGTCGATTGTATTCATCTTTTCAAAAAAGCAACTCTTAGTTTCATTGATCTTTTGTATTATTTTTTTGTTCTCTATTTCATTTATTTCTGCTCTGGTCTTTATTATTTCCTTTCTTATACTCCCTTTAGGCTTGTTCTGCTGTTCTTTTTCGAGTTCCCTTAGGTGTAAAGATAGTCTGTTGATTTGAGATTTTTCTTTCTTCTTTAGGTAGGCTTGCACTGCTATGATCGTCCCTCTTAGGTCTGCTTTCACTGCATCCCAAAGATTTTGGGTTGTGATGTTTTCATTTTCGTTTGTCTCGAGGTATTTTCTGATTTCCTCCTTGATCTCATTTTTGACCCACTCACTATTTAGTAGCATGTTATTTAGCCTCCATGTATTTGACAGCTTTCCATATTTCTTCTTATAATTGATTTCTAGTTTTATAGCATTGTGGTCAGAGAAGACACGTGAAATTATTGCAATCTTCTTAAATTTGTTGAGACTTGTTTTGTGGCCTAACATGTGGTCTATCTTGGAAAATTTTCCATGTGCACTTGAGAAGAATGTATATTCTGTAGCTTTGGGGTGAAATGCTCTAAAGATATCAGTTAAATCCAGCTGGTCTAAAGTGTCATTTAAGGCCACTATGTCTATGTTGATTTTCTGTCTGGAGGATCTGTCCATTGGTGACAATGGGGTGTTGAAGTCCCCTACTATGATAGTGTTACTGTTGATCTCTGCCTTTATGTCTGTCAAAATCTGTTTTATATATTTAGGAGCTCCTATATTGGGTGCATAGATGTTTACTAGGGTTATGTCCTCTATGTAGTGCCCTTCTTTGTCTTTCATTGTAGTCTTCATTTTAAAGTCTATTTTGTCCGAAATAAGTATTGCTACTCCAGCTTTTTTCTCATTTCCATTTGCATGAAATATCTTATTCCATCCCTTTACTTTCAGTCTGTGTGTGTCTTTTGATCTGAGATGAGTCTCTTGTAGACAGCATATGCATGGATCCTGTTTTCTTATCCACTCAGCCACTCTGTGTCTTTTGATTGTAGCATTTAGCCCATTCACATTTAAAGTAATTACTGATAGGCTCATATTTATTGCCATTTTGTTATTTGTATGTCTTGTCTTCCTGGGTTAGCTTGTTTTCCCCTTTCTTCTGTTTAAAAAAGCCCTTTTAACATTTCCTGCAATGCTGGCTTGGTGGTAATGAACTCTTTAAGCTTATTCTTTTCTGAGAAGCTCTTTATCTCTCCTTCAATTTTAAGTGATAGCCGTGCTGGGTAGAGCAATCTTGGTTGTAGACCTTTATTTTGTGTCACTTTGAATAGCTCCTGCCATTCCCTTCTGGCCTGCAGAGTTTCTGAAGAAAAGTCAGCTGTTGTCTTATAGGAGTTCCTTTGTATGTAACCTGCTGTCTTTCTCTTGCTGCTTTGAGGATTCTGTCTTTGTCTTTAAGCTTTGCCATTTTAACTATGATGTGTCTTGGTGTGGGCCTGTTTGGATTCAGCCGGTTTGGAACTCTCTGTACATCCTGGGCTTGTATGTCGATTTCCTTCACCAGGGTAGGGAAGTTTTCAGTAATTATTTCTTTAAATACATTCTCAATCCCTTGCTTATTCTCTTCTCCTTCTGGTATTCCTATGATGCGACATATTCTTGCTCTTCATCTTGTCCCATAGGGCTCTTAAACTATTTTCATTTTTTTTTATTCTTTGGTCTTTTTGTTGTGCCAACTGGGTGATTTATGCTATTTTGTCTTCTAATTCGCTGATCTGCTCCTCTGCTTCATCTATTCTACTGATGATTCCTTCGAGTGTGTTCTTCATTTCAGTTATTGTATTCTTTAGTTCTAACTGGTTGGTTTTTATGGTTTCCCTATCCTTCTTTATGTCCTTGCTAAGTGCCTTAAACATTCTTATCATCACTGTTGTAAAGTCTGTCTCTGAAAGTTTGGATACCTCTGTTTCATTTGGTTCCATTTCTAGAGTTTTCTTCTGATCTTTTACTTGGGACATGTTTCTTTGGTTTTTCATTATGGTTGTTGTTCTGTGAATGCTTCTATGTATTAGATAGATCACCTAGAAAGAAGAGAAAAGAAAAAAAGAGAAAAAAAAGAAAAAAAAAGAGGTGGTGGGGACTCTCCGTCCTCTTTAATTTTCAGACCTCTTGCTCAGGCTTGCAGTGAGCTTTCCACAACTAGCTGCTGTGTGCTCTGGAACTGTGCTCACTACCAAAAAAAAAAAAAAAAAAGAAAGAAAAAAAATCTTCACAGGTTGTTGCAGGTTGTCCGCTACTGCAAAAAAAAAAAAAAAAAAAAAAACCCTCTGTGGCCTGTTGAGATGTTGGCCAGGCACCGGAGGCTCAGGGTGCCTCTGGCAACACAACTCTATGTGGGTGGGGCAGGCCCCCAAGGCACCGCTTGATGTGGTCAGTGGCCCCCACCAAGTCAGAGCAGCATGCACTTTGCACCAGCAATCAGTGCATGCAAACTTGCCAGGAAAGCCTCAATCGGATCCCTGGCAACTGCAGCACAAGCAGGGGGAGGGGGAGGATCCAAGGCCGCATGCTCATGCATGCAGGCACGCACACACACACTCCTGCGCCAAGTTCACCAGACCAATGGGATCCCGGATCTGACCCTCTGTGGGAGGGCCCAACCCTGTAAAAATGGCGCCCTCCTGTACACCACTCGTGTGCAAGCTCCATGCCAGTGGAACAATGGTCTCCAGCTTCTGCACCAAAGGTGCTCAGTTCAGTCCTTCCCCACAGGATCCTGGGCCCGGCTCACACAGCTACTCCCTCCAACAGGAACCAGGTGAGTGCTCACTGGCGAGCGAACCCGTGCGCCGGCCCCACTGGTTCTCCAGCCGCCCTCAGCCTCACTGAGCAGAGCAAAGAGAGTCCTCACTAATTTCTACTGCCCGCTATCATAGAACTCCTCTTCCTGGCAAAGCAACTCTGGTCTGGTGAGCTCAGTGTGGGACCAGAGGGTCTGTCCCCCCACCGGAGAAGCCTCCCCACACCTGGGGCTTCCCTCACGGGGTTCGCCCTCTCCTGTCTGCGCCCCTCCTACCAGACTTGACTTGGCCTCCTCTTTAGGTCCTTCATTTAGAGGTTCTGTTCATCTAATGTTCAGGGGACTTCCGAGGTTAAATGTTGTATAAATTATTTGCATTTTTGATGTGATCCTGGGAGGCAGTTCGGAGAGCATCCATCTATTCCGCCATCTTACCGGAACTCCCCCACCACCACCATTCTGCTTTGCCTCTGTGAATCTGACTACTCCAGGCACCTCATATAAATGGAATCATACACTGTTTGCCTTTTTTTTTGAGGGCAATGTCACTGGCCCTCCTATGTGGGACCCGAACTGGGGCTGCTGGCTTCGGAAGCCAGTGCTTCACCACTGTGCCACTCGGCTGGCCTCTTTGTCTTTTTGTGACTCGTTTATTTCACTTAGCATAATGCCCTTAAAGTTAATCCATGTGGCATGTGACAGGATTTCTTTCTTTTTTAAGGCTGAATAATATTCCTATAGTTAGTAAATTTTAGTGAGTCATTGATATTGAAAAGTCGTTGCTTAATTAGTAGACCTGCAATGAATTAATTGTAGGAGGAAGTAAGAAGGGTCACATTTGTACATTTGAGATGAGATAGAGCTTCCCCATCCACCTGGGACTCAAGGCTGAGTAGAAGAAGAAAACTCCTTCCAGCTAAACAGCCTCTACCATCTTTCTCCCTTGTAGCTTAAGGGTGGAGAAAAGAATTACTGTCATTGAACCTCCGGTGATAACATCTGGCCGTGACCTCTCCAGTGTTGCCTAGTTCATGAACTTGGAGGCCATGGAAATCCAGATAGGGCTGGACATTTTCCTACCTGTGATAGAGACAAGCCAGGTATTCTTATAGGTTCTTTGGTCCCAGTGTCCCTCTCTACTTCCTTGAGAAAGATGGGAGAGTCAGAATTGATCATGAGTTCCAATGTGTACTACCACTGAATGTCAGAACTTGAAAAAGACCTCATGATTATTTAATCCCCTCATTCTAGAGGTGGAGAAAGTGATGCCCAGAAAAACAGTGCTTCATCCCATGGGACTCAGGTGACAGCCCCAGGACTAGAACAGAGATTTTTCACTGCCCAGCCACACTGCAGTCCTATAGCAGTAAAACCTTGTTATCTACGTAGCATTATACAACTCTAGAATGTATGGTTACATTTTAGATCCTGTATTTTAGAATGTGAAGAATATGTTATTTTAAAACTTGCTCCAGCACTTTCTGAAATAGACATTATTCCCTTTGAGTAAATAAAGACACTGCATCTTAGTGATAATTATTGACTGATCCCAAGGTTTTGCTATTCAGTAGGTATGTGAACTAGGATTTGAGCCAGTGTTTCTTGATTCCATCCCATATTTCTTGCAACACACCATTCTGTGGCTCAGCTCCATTGCCAGAGATAATGAACTTAAAGGTACAATTTAGTTTTGTGGCCAAAATATTTCATATCCCATTAAATTTCATGTGTTCTATGGGGTAGGCCATGTGCTAAATGCTTTATATGTACTATCTTATTAATGCTAAGACAACTCTATTAAGTAGGTACTACTGTTAACCTTATTTTACAAAAGAAATATCTGAAGGTAAAAGAATCTTGCAAAGCAACTTGCTAATTAAAAGCCAGAGGCAGGATTTGAGCCCACGTCTGTGACTAAAGAGCCTCTTATGCACTCTGACATACTGAATTGCTTTCTATATTAATTATTCATTTTTTATTTTATCTCCAAAGAATTAACTGTTGCAAAAAGGTGCTGTACCTACTTGTTTTGTTTTCAACGCATCCTTTGAAGCCATTTATAAAAGGCACTGTTGATCTGTCCTCATGAATGTGCCCTAAACTGTGAATGGTCTGTCCATCATTTTTTTTTTTTTTTTGAACAGAAGAGATGTCTTCCAATATTACTGGGACAGAGACCAACTCTGAGAGTATGAATGACCCGCTTTTCTAGGATTGGAGCAATGTGATGACAATGTGATTTTTCCACTTGATGTAAATCATGAATGACAAGCAAATAATGACCAAGCCATCAACAAAAGCCTTGGCAGGTGGGCTGATGGACACTTGAGTTTGGTTGGTTGGCAGCATAGGCCCAGAGCTGCACACAAAGAGTGTCTTGAAGTGGCAGCATCTGGTCTTGAAGGTGGCTGGGGTTTGCTTTTGAGACGTGTAGACAGCTTGACTGGGCTCTGATTCTGAGGCAGAAAGAGCTCTGGGCTGGGAGTTGGGAAGCCTGGCTTGTCGTCTGGCCCTGTTGATCACTAGCTGTGCTGCCTGTGCAAACACCTCACCCAGGGCTGTCATCAAGCTAGGCCTTAATCCGTAGGGCTCTGTCTCCAATTTCCACTAATGGCTCTAAAGGAAAGCTATGAAGTCCCTGGCTATTGTTTTCTTTTTTTTTAAATTGAGGTCAAATTTACATAACATCAAATTCTCATTTTAACCATTGTAGTCTACAATTCAGTGACTTTAGTGCACTTATAAAGTTGCACAACCATTACTATTGTCTATTTCCAGGACATTTTTTTTATCACTCTGAAAAGAAATCTCATATTCATTAAGCAATCATTTCTTATTACTCCCTCACCCCCGCCTGTGGCAACCATGAATCTACTTTCTGTCTCCATAGATTTGCCCTTTCTGGACATTTTACATAAATGGAATCATACAATATGTGGCCTTTTGTGTCTGGCTTCTTTCATTAATGTGATGCTTTCAAGACTCATCCGCGTTGTAGCATGTGTCAGTCCTTCATTCCTTTTTACCACTGAGCAATATGCCATTGTTTGTATATAGCACATTTATTTATCCATTCACCAGTTGATGGACAGTTGAGTTGGTTTCGCTTTTTGGCTATTAGGAATAATATTGCTATTAACATTCTTTTAAACATTTTTGTTTAAACACATGTTTTCGGTTCTCTTAGGTTTATACCTAAGAGGAGAATTGCTAGATCAAATGGTAATTCTATGTTTAGCCTTTTGAGGAACTGCCGAACTATTTTCTTCAATTTTACCTTTTGCATTCCTACCAACAACGTACAAGGGTTCCCATTTCTGCACATGCTTAACACTGGTTATTTTCCCTGTTTAAAAAACTATAACCATCCTAGTGCGTGTGAAGTGGTGCCTCATTGCACTTTGGATTTGCATTTCCCTAATGATTAGTGATGTTGAGCATCTTTTCATGTACTGGTTGGCTATTTGTGTATCTTCTTTGGATAAATGTCTATTCAAGTTCTCTGCCAATTTTAAAAAATAGAGTTTTTTCTTTTTCTTGTTGAGTTGCAGGAGTTCTTCATATAGTCTAGATACTAGCCCGTTATCAGATACATGATTTACAAATATCTTCCCCTATTCTGTGGATTCTTTCTTGATAGTGTCATTTGATTCACAAAAGTTTTTAATTTTATTGTTGCTTATGCTTTTGGTGTTACATTATCCCTGGCTGTTCTCAGAACTGGTGGATCAACTGAAATCTAACAGACAAGTCCCAGGGCCTCATTCCTAGGATGATATTCACGTAACTAAATTCTATTGTTTTGTGGGAACCTTGAAGTTTATTAAGAATAGCATTTGCAATAGGTTAGTATTCTTGTGCATTTTGTAAATTCCTTTGTGTGTGTGTGTGTGTGTGTGTGTGTGTGTATTCATATATATATATATATATATATATATATATATATATATAAACACTTAATGAAGTTGAAAACTTGCTTACCAAACGAGTGATTTGGGATGGCGGGATGGTATTGAGGAGGGCAGAGACTAACAAGCTGCATTCAGGAAAAATCAATTTGAGAAACTAATTGAATTCAATTTTTATTTTCCTTTTTTTTTAAAGAGGTAACATGACAAAGTACCATGTTTATTGTAGATTATACTGATAAGCAATTTTTTAGAAAAGAATCATTGATAATCTTATTATCTAGAAATAACCATTAATAACATTTTGTTGTATTGTTTGCTTCCAGTCTTTACACTCCCACCCAAAATGAATGAGAACCACTGATTTTTAGCATTCCTGGCATCACTGGGTGTTATAGTTCTTACAGTATTTCCCAAATTTATAGGTGACAATGACATCCTACTTTTTGCTGATTTTCCTCTTAATGTATTCATATGGTAAACATTGATTTATAAAAATTATATATTAAAATGTATCCATTTTAATGTCACTTGTTAACACATTTTTTTTTTCCAGTTTGCATCTAAATTTTTTATGGCCTTTATTTTTTTGACATCCAAATTTAAATTTTACGTTGTTAAGTCAATTCATCTTTTCTGATGTGTTTTTTGCCTTTCAAGATTATTATTTAATTATATTTTTCCTCTAAAAACTTTTTGAGTTTTGTGTTTATCTGCATTTAAATCGGGCAATTAATTTTTATCCATAACTCAAAATAAGGTATAACAAATTTTCAAATAGTTAGCCAGTTGTCATAATGGCATTTATTGAATAATTGATGTTTTTTACTTAGTTCTTATATACTCAACTTTTTATATATGTCTGGGTGTTTTTTGGCTTCCTTCTTTGTTTCACTGATCTGCCTTACTAATTTTGTAGTGGTTCAATATCACTTTAGTTACTGTAATTTTTAAAGTATCTTTACTTATGTTTATTTTTTCCATCATTCACCTGCATTTTCCATAAAGATACTTTGAATTACAGAAACTTGGTATGAGTTTTACCAGAACTATATTGAATTATAAGAAATACTTAAGATAGTAAACCTTTTTACCTAAGTGTATAGTTATTTAGTTTTATTCCTCTGAAATTTTTTATTATATTTATTCCTATATGTTTTGTTGCAATTGTGAATGGGATATTTCCCCATTATATTTTGAAGTTTACATTCTCTTGACTCTTCAATTTTATATTAATTAATAATAGATTGCCTTGCTGAACTCACTCTTGGTTCTAATAGTTTTCAATTGATTTTCTTAGGACAGTTTTTATTACCTAATATTACTTTCATGTCTTTTTCCCCAATGCCTTTATTTATTATTTCTCTTCTTTATAATTACATTGCCTAGCCCTTCTAGAAACATGTTGGATAATCGTGGTAATATTGGGATTTCTGACTTTAATGAGAAGGTCTCTGTGCTTTCATTATTGTTTGAGAGAGCTACCCTCAGTCCTGTTAAATAATCATTCAACTCCTACTTGTGTATACTGTCAATGTCCTTCATCCAATGATCACCAGGAGCACAACTGTAGTTGTATGAGTTGGGTTTATTACCTGTTCAATTGAGGGAGAACATATACCATGGGGAACCTTCAGGTGCCTCTGTAGGGGAGAGTATTAGAGGTCTGAGTTTTGGTGGGGTGACTTTGGGGAGAGCCCAAGGAAGCGAGGACTCACTGTGGACTGGGTACTGGCATAAAGTGGGGACAATTCTATGATTGAATATCTCAAAAAACCTTATCTACAGAAGGGTAGATTAGACTGGGGCCAAAGCTGTGATTGATTTCAAAGCAGCAGGCACTTATTAGTGAGGAGAGGGGGACGTTTAGTATTTGGTGATTGGGACAATGTTTATATTTTATTAGACGTGATTATGGAGGGGTCTCATTTTTGCCTTGATCCATCATGGTTCCTGAGTGGTCTTATCTGATGTGGATGCTCTGTGAAATTTACTTTCAATGGGAAGGCACCCAGGCCTCTCTGTGAGTGCCAGACCTGCTCTTGACAATTATTTTCTGTTTCTCCCTATACTGTTGAGGAGGGTTTGGGGGCTGGCCGAGTGGCGCGGTGGTTAAGCGCTGGCTTGGGAAGCCGGCAGCCCCGGTTCGGGTCCCACATATGAGGGCCAGTGACACTGCCCTCAAAAAAAATAAAATAAAATAAAATAAAATCAGGGCTTGGTGTTGTAAGAGTATATTCTGTAGTGTTTTATATCTGTTTTTGTTTTAGAGATATCTTCCTAGCCTCCACTGAAGATGCCAAATAGTTTCCTGAACTCCTTCCCTCCAAGGATATCTCCTGTTTCTTGTTCTGTAATAGTTTTTCATAAGCTTGCTATTTTTTTCTTTGTATTTACCCATTCAGGTGAGATCCCTTCAGAGCCCACGTCTTTGGCAGAGGAGTGTGTGACTGTCTTTGGCCCCACACTCTGACCACATGTACAATTGAGTCTTCTTTGATAGGGTTACAGTTTGAGGATTGATTCAGGTACCAGCTCCTTATCCAGTTTCCATTTTCTGAGGTTGCAGACTTTGGCTTGCACACTCAAGTTAAATGTCAAAAATAAATTTGGGGACTAACTTAAGGGTTGCCAAACTTTTCTGTTGCCAAAATAGGGACACTTAAAAAAAAAAAAAGATTATGTAATATTATCTCATAAAATGAAGAATATTTTAGCACAAAAACTATTAAAGAGAAAATAACTCTAGAATTTAAAAGATATACATCAATTGAACTTTATGAAAAATTAAATGTATTGTCATATTTTTTTCATTTTGACCTAGATTTGTGAACGCTTTGCCCCTGGAAGCCTGGCATCAGCTGCTAGACCAGTATTGGTTGAGGTGGCATCTCTCTCACTTCTCTTTATCTGCCCCTTCTTGCACTGTCTCTTTCCAGGGGTTGTTGTCTCTGTTCGATAAAGAGATAGGCCCCCTTATAGGCCCAGCATGGGCAGTTGTTTCAAATCACCAGGATTGGTTTTAAGCAGGTATAGTAAGACACACAGACATGTCATGAAGGAAGGACTTTTTATACTCACAGATCCCTTGAAAACAGGAGAGATAGCACATGTGCAGGGCAACACAGGGAAGCACGGGGCCAGTAAGAGGCCATGGGAGGGAGGGATAGACATGGGCAAGAGCCATTATTGTAGTTTCTGGGAAGATACAGGCAAGGTAGGGTCACCAGGTTTAGGACTGGCTAGTTGGAGAATTCTAGTGGGCCCTGGGGCATAGGGGCTGTCCCTAGTTGTCTGGTACCTAACCCTGGAGTGATTAGGGTAGGGGGACAGTGATCCTGAGTTTAAGAGCTTCCACAAAGAGCTTTATGGGGAGCTTTGCATTGATTGGTTTGCATTTGAGAAATGCATTCCCAGGAGAGTTTAGGAATTTAAGAATTGACCAGCCCTGAGAGGGGCAGCCTCTCCAATGTCATCAAAGCCCCAGATGTCCAAGCACCAGAAATACAGAACATAAAAAGGTGTGATTAATATAACAATATTAGCTGGCAATAGATCTAAGATTCTTACAAGATTCTGGCCTTAAGTGTCTATTGGTCTTAGGTTTACAGACTTATTGTGTACTTCTAGATTTGTATGATCTTCATTAGTATTTTAGTTGGAATGTTCTATCTGGGGTCTCTGACCTAAAGCCTTTTCAAGGCTAGAAACCCATGATCTGACTTTGATAACCTGATGCATGTTCAGAGTTATAGTCACAATTACTAAAAGCAATGGAACCCAAACCTGTCCATTACACAGCTGGGGCTTTTTATTTATTCATGTAAATGAACTACAGTTCTTACAGGACATGTGATTATGCCAAAGCTGGTAGTGAGGATGGCTAGAAATAAGTCAACTGCAAAAAATGATCATCTACAGTGCTGCTCACTAACTCTCCTCCAACGTCAGTGACAAAATCAGCAAAAACAGGATTTCCGGGAAGGATCAGCTTTACCTCCTGACCACGAGCTCATCCAGTAACAGAGAATCTCCTAATCATGGCATTGTCATAGTTATATTAGCGTATCAATAATACACCAGCAAAAGCATATCTCCATAATGTTTTTCTTGACATAACCCTTAACTGGTCTGTGGTATCTTTTGGGTCACATCCTAATTTAATGTGAACTCTGAAGATGATTGTGGAGGATTCAGAAACTAAGCCCTGCTTTGACTTAATCCAAGTCTAGAACCAGGTAAAGCAATGCAGAGACATTCTACAAACTTCTCAGGCCCCATGAGGCTCAGGGCTGCTTTTAGGACCCTTTAATATTTGACATTACCAAATATTTAATTTACTTAATTTCAATTAAAATATTAGCATTGTTTAATATTTGACATTGGTTCTTTGTCCTTCCTTTTGGCCGTTTAGGTAGGTAAAAAGATGTGCTTCTGTGAGAAAACCAGTCCAGTGTTGTGTTTCACACACATTCTTAAAATTTCCTTAAATGTCACTGGAGCATTTAGTGTGCAAAAGATTAGGCTGAGTTTCCATGTTGGAGAGAGCCTTTTGATTATACCAGGCAGTGGTTTTGAGCAAATCACCTATTTCTTTTAGACCTGTTTCTTCATTTGAAAAATGGGCTTCAAAATAGTGACCTCTTGAATTACTGTGAGGATTGAATGGATTATTGCATGTAAAAATGTTTGGCCCGAGCAGGGGCCCAGCAACCTGAGCTGTTAATGCTGTAAAATGAGTAGGAGATGGATGTGTGTGTTAGTAATTGGAACACCATTCGAGGAGGTCCATAGCAAAGGTATGGAAACACTGCTGTGGGAGTACCAAGTTGGGAAGAGTTTAGTTACTTTTAATTTGTGGCAGCAAACTACAAGTGGACATTCAACCCTTTCCAGTACCAAGACAAACGTTCTACATCATTTCCTCTCCTCTCAAATTTCATGCACCCTTTCCATCTACCTTCTCTCAGTGGATGACTTCACTTTATTCACCGGGAGGGAGTGGGTGGAAGGAACAAGTCTCCAGAGAGGAGCCCACTTATCTTCTCACCATCAAATTGATCTTTTTCTGTCACTGGTACTGCCTTCTCCTCCCCACCATTCAGCAGAAGGAACGTCTCTGCTCTGCCAAAGGCTATTGGCTCATGGATGCCCTGAATACCATCACTTCCTACCTCCTGAAACTGCCCACCTTCTCACCATCTACTGGATAATTTCTATCAGCATACAAACATCCTTTAGCATCTCCATTATAAAACAACAACAATAAAACTCACAAAATCCCCTCTTGACCCATGTTCCTCTCCAGATTCTACTGTTTGTCTATTCCTTTTCTTTGCAAACTTTTCTAAAGACTTACCTATATTTGCTGTGTTTCTACTTCTTCCATTCACTGCTTTAAAAAAAACATGAACTGATATACATCACACAGGAATATGCTATTAAACAGAGATATGGCTAAAGCTCACTTTGACCACTCTCCCTATCCTGGTCCTCTTCCCTCCTGGAAAAGCTATAACCAAGGTTTATTCACTCCTTTGTATCCATTCAGACCTCTTCTACAAATTTATATGTGTATATGTCCTTGGAAAAAAATGTGTAATATTATTTGTGTGCTTCTCTGCGTGCATGTGTACTTGTTTTACATAAATGATAGCACTATATATCAACAATTCATTCTTTTCCTTTCTCTGTTTCAGAGGTCTATGTTAGTATATGTAAATTGTATTAGTTCATGTAAACATATTCTTTTATAATAGCTACTGATACTGATAATAATTGCTAATATTTATTGGGTGCTAACCATTTATTGGGTCCTAAGCACAATTCTAATTGATTTACACGTGGTTATTTATTTAGACCATTGAGCCACCCTGAGCATGGGGTGGCTATTATTCTCTCCATTTTAATGAAGAAACTGAAGTAGGAGGAGATGAAGTAACGTGCTTAAGGTTATGTGCTTAGTAAGTGATGAAGTCAGGATATAAAATTAGGCATTTGGCTCCAGATATGTGTTCTCAATCACTGCATTGAATATACCATGGGATTTTCAGCAATTTTTCTGGTGGTTCCAGTTTTTATTGATAATAAACAACACTTCAGGGAGCCTCTTGCACATTCTCTTTGCTTGTGCAGGAGTGTGGGTGTTTCTTTATTGTAGACACTGGATAGTGAAACTTCTGGCCCATGGATAAGCACACTTAACATTACTATAGATATTGTCAGAAATGAACAGAAAGGGACTGACCATTTTACACTTCCCTCAGTCATATAAGAACATACCTATTTCCCCGTGACTTCACCAATACTTGATTTCAAATTTTAAAAATTGCCGATCACATAGGTTAAAAATGGTGTCTCATAATTTTCCCTTGTTTTTGTCTGAGTGCTAGTGGATGAAGCATCTTTTCATATGATTACTGGTCATCTATAGTGCTGCTTTGCTCAACTGCTTGCTTATAATCTTTACTTATGTTTTCTGTGGATTTGTTTGTCTTTGTCTTTTGGTTTTTAGGAGTTGTTTATGTATTTGGGATACCACAACTCACTCTTCAACCCACTCCAATATGGTTGCTATCTCTACTGAAACTTGCCAAGGTCATAGTATCCTCCATGAAATGGGTTCAATAGATCTTTCCTTCCTTGTCATTACCTGAATCTATAACCCAATAGTGTATGACTATGCCCAAGAGGATATCAAGGCTGGGAAAGGAAAAAATATGACCACTAGGTGTCAGTAGCACACAACCAGGTTTATTGGGGTAATGTTGACAGTGTCCTGAGAGGCGAGGTCCTTCACAGCAGCAGCCCTTCCAGGCATAGAGGTGTGAGCCAGCACCTAGAAGGGAAAGAGGGCAAGGAGACACCCCAGGGAGAGGGACATCATACAGGGTGGGGGGTCAGGGGCTTCTATGTCCGGGATGTTGCTCGGCAGCACAGTGGAAGTCTCTGCTCAACGACACTGAAGGGCAGCAACTCAGCACCTTGGAGTCTTTCAAAGCCCACCGGTGTGATTTCTGTATGGCTAGCAGATGTTGTGTGCAGTTTTGCAGGATATGCAAAGCATGCAGGCTCTAAATGGCTAAAAATATGCTTATTTGGGCTATATTTTAAAGCAGTTGGATGTGTACAAAATTGAACTTGGTACTGGGAGGCTTGGAGCCAACAGTCCCGGTGGACTGTGAAGTAAACAACCTAGGGGCCAATATAATATATAGGGGCATCTTTAATGCATTTATTTAACTATTCTTTGTGAAACACTTTTCTTCTGACTTGTAGAATGCCACAGCCTGCTCCTAATCACCAGCCTTTCACACATTTCTCTTTGCTGACTCACACTTTTCTATCTGTCCTCTAAATCAATGGTTCTCAGACTTTTTGGACTCAGGATGTCTTTACATTCTTAAAAATGATTGAGGACCCATGAGCCTTTGTTTTTATAGGTTATATCTCTATTTGCCATACTAAAAATTAAAACCCAGGAATTGAAAAATATTTATTTATTTTAAAATAACAATAATAAACCCATTACAAGTTAACATAAATAACATTTTTTACATGAAAAGTGACTGAAAGAAACTTCTGATATGTCAATTTCACCTTTTATCGTCTTTAAAGGTAGACAATATAACTATGTGTTTAAAATTGAGTCTTCTAATCTTTTCTTAAAGCCAACAATCCATCTTTAAATACAATATAAATATAAATAAATTTTCTTTTATTTTAGAACAAGATATTCTAAATAATGACAGTGTGAGATAAAGATTTCAAGATTTAAAGAAAACATAAAGAAAAGAGTTCAATATTTTAAAAAGCATTGCAAGAAAAGCAAAGAAATACAGCTTGGTTTTAGTTATGTTTCCACATAGGCTCAAGAAAACTTTGAAATTTCAAAGTAAATGCTTATTGAATGGTAATGAGGCTACACAGAGATTGTAGCAGGCCTAACTGAAGATAGCTGGTCAGAGCAGAGTAGAAGTCCTGGGAACAGAGTTAATCTCTGAAAACACACATGCTTATATTCTAAATCTACTACTTTAGAAAATTCTCAAAAACATAAGGATACGCAAGAGCATATTTCATTAGCTGTTGGAACCATGATGTTATCAGACATCATGTAGGCTTTGGAAAACTCCTGTATAGTCATGAGAGAATGGAATTGAATAAAGCAAATTTCATCATAGTATTATTATAACAATAGTTTTGATATCTTAGACCTCCCAGTGTTGGAGTGAGTGCTTTAGGAGTCAGATTAAGGCTCAAATCTTCTTTGTCTACCTAGATGATGTCATTTAATCCCATGTCTTTAAATATATGTGCTAATGACTTCAAATTTATGTGGCCAACTAAGACTTATCTGCTTGCCTACTCAACAGTTTCACTTATATATTTAACAGACATCTCAAAATTAACATGTTCAGAATAGAACTTTAGATTTTTTTCCTAAATATGCCATCTCCAGGTCTGCCTCAAGGCATGATACCACCTACTTGGTTGCACAAGTAAAAAATCCCAGGACTCGTCCATGATGTCTCCCTGTTCCTCTTCTCTCATATCCATAGCAATCTAGGGTTTACCTGCAAAGTGTCTCAAACCCATTGACTCTTCTCCACACACCTCTTAACACTTAGTCCCAAGGACCATCATGTTTCACACGGACCACAGTAACAGCCTCTAATTGTCACCATTGATTTCATTCCAGTGCTACTGTAATCCAATTAATTGTCCTACAGCAGTAGAGTGATTCTTTAAAAATGAAAATTAGAGTGTGTCATTCTTTGGCCTAAAGTAGTTCTAGCCTTAGTTTTAATTTCTCAAAGACTTCATGATTGGGCACTTGCTCTCCTGTCTAACTGCATTCAGACCACTCATCTCCTTCTTCATCGTGCCCCAGTCACTCAAGAATCTTTTCTCTTCCTTGAGCATGGCGAGCTCTTTCTCATCTCTTAGTCTTTGTATTGTCTCTGTCCTCTACTTGGATTATTCTGTCTCCAGCTCTTTGCATGAGTAACTCCTTCTTATACTTCAGGTTTCAATTCAAATATCACCTGTATAACAAAGTTTTGCTACAGGAAGTCTTACAAAAATGCTTCCCTTTATCTAAAGCAGTGCTTTCCAATATAATGGGAACCACAGGGGTAACTTATACTTGCTAGTAGCCGCATTGAAAAAGTAAACATAAATATGTAAAATTAATTTTAATAATATATTTTATTTAACCCAAGTGTGTCAAAAATGTTGTTATTTCAATATGCAGTCAGTATAAACTCATTAAGGACATCTTTTACATTCTTTTCTTTCATACTAATTCTTTTTCCCCAGCTTTATTGAGATATAATTGACATAACATTGTATAACTTAAGGTGTACTACATAATGATTTGATATACATATATATTGCAAAATCATTACAATAGTAAGGTTAATTAACATCTCCATTACCTCACATAATTATCATTTTTGTGTGTGTGGTGAGAACATTTAAGATCTACTCTCTTAGCAACTTTCAAGTACATAATACAGTATTGTTACCTGTAGTCACTCTTTTGTACATTAAATCACCAGAACTTATTTGTGTTTTAACAGGAAGTTTGTGCCCTTTGACCAACATCTCTTTTATTTCCCCCATCCCACAGCCCCTGGAAATCACCATTCTACTCCCTGTTTCTATGAGTTTGGATTTTTTAGATTCCACATATAAGTGATATATAGTATTTATCTGTCTGGCTTATTTTACTTAGCATCATAATGCCCTCAAGGTCCACCCATGTTATTGCAAATGGCTAGTTTTTCTTTTTTCTCATGGCTGAGTAATAAATATATCATGAATATTCATATATATATCTATCACATCTCCTTTATCTATTCAATAGTAGACAGGCACTTGTTTCCATATCTTGGCTGTTGTGAATAATGTTGCAACCAAATGATGAAGAGATGTCTCTTTCATATAGTGATTTAACCTTGGATAAATACCCAGAAGTGGAATTGCTAGATCATATGGTAGCTCTATTTTTATTTTATTTTTTCTTAAAGATGTTATTGGGGGAGGGGAACAGTGTTCAGGAATCAGGGAAGGGGAACAGACAAGTTGCTGTCATTTTGTTCTTTAGTCTAGTTGTGGAGGATGTTGCTTCACTGGCCCGTGTTGGTATTATCATTGTGCTCTTCGCAGGTGAGGCAGATCAGTCGACCGCCACTGGGCAGCCGCTCACAGAAGCTCTTGGCAGCTCACGCTGGCTGCCGGCCACTCAAGGTAGCTTACAGTAGCCCGCTGCAGCCAACACCATCACCAGTGACTCACAGCAGCCCATCTCCAGGTTGAGCTGTTGTTCACCATCTTAGCTGTAGAGGGTGCAACGTCACTGGCCCTAATGTGGTATCTGAACTGGGACCCTGCTGCTCAGAGCTGGCATCTCAAGCCAACTCTTAACCAAAGTGCCACTTGGTCAGCCCTCTATTTTAAAATTTTTGAGGAACTTCCATGCTGTTTTCCATATTGGCTGCTCCTATTTACCTTGCCACCAAGAGTGTCAGCCATTATTTCTTTAAATAGCTTTCTCTCCCCTCTCCCTCTCTTTTCTTTCTGGGATTTCAATGATTCCCAGATTATTTCCTTTGATAGTTTCCCACAGGTCACATAGGCTTTCTTCACTCTTTTTTGTTCTTTTTCTTCCTTCTCCTCTGACAGCATAATTTCAAAGGTCCTGTCTTCTAATTCACAGATTCTTCTGCTTTATCTATTTGGTTGTTGATGCTCTCTATTCGTTCATTGTATTCTTCAGTGCCAGGATTTCTGTTTGTTTTTTTATGATTTCTAATTCATTGTTAAACTCCTCATTTTGTTCATGTGTTGTTTTCCTGATTTCATTGGATTGTCTTTTTGTGTTTTCTTGTAGCTCATTGAGCTTCCTTAAAGCAGCTATTTGAGTTCTTTATTGGGTATATCACAGATCTACATGCCTAAAGGGTTGGGTACTGGAAGACCCTGGTGGTGTCATGGTTCCTTGATTTTTCATGTTCCTTGAAGTCTTGCGTTGTGGTGTTCACATTTGAAGTATCAGTCACCTCCTTGAGTCTTGACTGACCAACTTTGGGAGAGAAATGCTTTCTGTCACCCTCCTAGTGACTCAGAGGCTTCTCAGATCTTCTGTGGGCATGCCTGCTTCACGTTTCTTGCTCCCTCTTGTGGCAGAATTCTTAAGATTGTATGCCCTCTCTCAGTCCTGCAGCACACCAGGCCAGGTGCTGCTAGCATCTTTTTTGCTTTCCCAAGAGGAGCTAAAGCTCAAGTTGGTGGTCTCTCTCTGGCCCACAAATTTGGGCCAGCTATCTGAGGGTACTCACTAGCTGTCTGCCAAAGCTTGCTTTTGTCATTCTTGCCAATGTCAGGAGCTTGTACCTGGAGCTGGCCCCAGGGGGTGTGTGAGGGTGGGAGGAAAGGTGTAGTTGAGGAGCTCATAGCACTGTGTGTATCTGTGATCCAGTTGGGAGGATCAGCAAGTGAAACATCTCCAATGGCTCCTGGGCTGGCTCCTTGATAGAGTACAATAGAATACACTTCAATGTCCTCCAAGTGTCCTATCAGCCTCTTTCTGCCCCCAGTCATGCATCTCATAACTCAATACTCTGCGTGGGGTGAGAGAGAAATGAGCCACTGTGGCAGAGTCCCACACAGCTGGGAAAGCTAGGAGCTCACTCACACATTCTCACTTGCCTCCATGGGAGAAATCATGGACCAAGAAGGGCTCTTGGCATTGAGGGCTGTGCCACCTTGGGGGAGGTATGATGCAGGTAAAGTCCACCTGTTCCTCTTACCCACTCCAGGGCATCCAAACTCATATATTTTTTCTCCAGTGGTATAGTGGAATGTCTCTGCTGGAAATATGGGCTTCCATAAAGGCTCTCTTATCCGTGAGTGATTATCAAAGACAGTGTTCTCCAGGGACTCCTGGCCTGTGGCTGAGAGGCTGGAGCTGGTTCATAAACCACTGCAGAGTCCACAGCTGTAACTGAGGTCTCTCTGCCTATTACCTGATGCACAGGTGGGTAAGACTCCCCCCGGATCTCTTGGCATTTGGTGCTGGAACCCACAACTCCCACGAAGGCACTTTTGTCTAGATGGATGTCAAATTGTTGAGGAGGGATATAAGCAAAGGGTGTCTTAGTTGGTCATCTTGTTGACGTCCCTCCATACTAGGGCTTTGAAATCTGGTATGTGTTCTCTTTATACTTACAACACATCTCAGTTAGGAATACTCACATTTCTAGTGGTCAGTAACCACATGTGGCCAGTGGAAACTATATTGGATATCACAGTCTTAAAGTGACACTCTCCCCCTGTCCTAGTTACCCTCTATCACATCTCTGTTCACTTCTTTCATAGCCATGGTCCTGGGGTACACAGAGGAGGAGTTACAGTATGAACTTCAGAACTAGACTAACTGAGTTTAAATCCTGGTTCTACCATTGTCCTGTTGCATGATCTCTGAGAAAGTTGGTTAACATTCCTGTGTCTTGGTGTTCTTACCTATTAACCTAACAAAGGAATAGTCCCTGTCTTAGAGCATTGTTGTGCAGAGGTCAAGTGCTTAAAACAGTGACTGGTATATAGGAAGTCTACATAAATATTAGCTGTTATTATTTACTTGCTTAATATTGTTCTTCCTCCCCTAGATTATAAACATTTTGATGGCAGAAGCCATGTCTCCTTTAACTTTTAAATTTCCTGTGCCTGGGATCTAGACATCCTTAAGGTGTTTTTGTTGGATGAATTGAATGACAAGGGTTAGAGTTTTCTATACAGAGGATATGATTTTTGAGGTTGGCTTTGAAATACGAGTAGGACTTTTCACCATGAAGAGAAAGGGATTATGCCAGGCAGAAAGAAGAGAATAAATAGTGGCATTGAGTTGAGGGAATGCATTATTTGGTAGGAATACTCTCACTGGCTAAAAGGTGAAAGTTGAGGGAGGTGGGAGCAGGAAAGAGTGAACCACCAGGAAATGAAGCTGCAAAAGGAGTTGAGGCCAGATTCTGGAGGGGTGGGAAAGCCATGCTAGGATATTTGAGTTTTAGTATACAGTTAGTGGGGAAAGGTGTTAATGTGGAGTTTCTGTCCTTGTATTTTCCTGTAATATTTAAAATAATGTGATTTTAGATTTCTCTTTTCTTATATGAGCTCTCCCCAAGTTTTGCTGTTAGGATATTATGCTGCCTTTGTAGGATTTAGATGCTTTTCTTCTTTCTGCTATGGATCGATTTACATAACATCAGGTTTACCTGTTCTTTGAAGGGCTGATGAAACCCTCTGGGAGGTTTCTCAACAGAAATGACATGATTAGATGTCTGTTGTGAAAAGATTGTTCTGGCAGGAGGGGGAAGAATTTATTAGAGGAGGGAAGAGTCTAGTGGCAGAACGACCAAAAATGATTAAGAAAAAGTAGCCAGGGGAATAGGACCAATAGCAGGCAACAGTGGTAGCATGGCAGGTAGAGTTCTGATTTTGGGGCCATCTACAGCTGAGGATGAGTCAGCTATTGAATTTTGAGCTTCTGTGTAATGAATCTACTGACTCTGGAGCCACATAAGGAAATAGAGACAACCTCTAGTCTACAGCATCTTTCAGACTAACCAAGACAATTGGTGGAAGTACAGCTCCTGGTATTAGCAGGTACTTAATCAATGGCTGTTTTATGTTAATTAATACATAAAAGTTAAGATAGGGAGGGTAGAGAAAGTTATTTTAGAAGGTGCAGGATTGTCAATAGTATCCAAAACAGAAAAAAATGAAGTGGAATGAAGCCTGAAAGAAGGTCATTGGTGGCCATTAGTCACTGATCTTTGAGCAGCCTTGGTACAGGGTGGGTGGCAGCAGCTATGTGCTGTGGGTTTGGGGAGATTGGGAGGTGAGGTGGTGGGGTGGGTGAGGGGATCTCCTTTTGTTGTCCTTAGGGGAAACAGGCATTTTGCTGGGAGGCAGGCACAGGGAGGGCCCTTGTATGTTTGTAAGTTCATTTGCTTTTGACAAGATGGGGAACCTTGATCACATTTGTGTAGTGAGAGGAAGGCCCAATGGGAGGGCAGGAGTGAAGGAGAGTGGTTCCCTGACAAGAAAGGAGTGATTGGCTTCAAGTGCAGAGGTACCTGTGGTTGCTCAGGGATGATCTGGGCTTTCTCTTGAAGCTGGGAAGAGACTGTGTGACTTCAGGGATGAGCCTGAGGGTGAAGGGAAGGCACTTGAAGGAGCTGATGCCTTATGGGCTTTACTTTTAGGTAAAAGAGGAGCAGAGGATATCTTCCAAGGGTAAGTGGGCCAGGATGGACTTCAGGAGAGGAGTGAGTTTTGGTAAAGCATTTTTTTTTATTGAGATATAATTTACATACTATAAAATGTCACCCCTTTATTTTATTTGTATTTTTTGATATTGTGGACATGTAGAAGAATGTCCTTGTTCTTTTTTTTTTTTTTTAGCTAGCTGAGCCATCCTGCCACCTGTTGGCAGCTCAGCAGCAGCTCAGCTCAGGCCAGAAATCGAACTGGCGACCCTGTTGCTAAGAGCTCGCACTCTTGAGTGAGCTCTTAACCAACTGAGCCACTCGGCCGGCCCTCATCCCTTTAAAGTATACAATTCAGTAGTTTCAGTTTATTTACAAGTTGTGCAACCATCACACTATCTACTTTCAAGGCATTTTCATCACCCCAAAAGAAACTCGTTGAGCATTTACTCTCCATTTTCTCCACTCCTCCTAGGTCCTGGAACCACTAATTTGCTTTCTGTCTCTATGGATTTGCTTATTCTGGACCTTTCATATAAGTGGGATAATGCAATATAAAGCCTTTTGTGACTGGCTTCTTTCCCTTAATTTTAGGGACTGAATTTTTGTGTACCCCTAAATCCATATGCTGAAACCTTAACATATGGTAAGTAGTAGGAAGTGGAACCTTTGGGAGGTGATTAGGTCAGTAGGGTGGAGCCCCAATGATGGGATTAGTGTCCTTATAAAAGGAGGAAGTGAGTTAGCCCTCTCTCTGTCTACCATATGAAGATACAATGAGTAAATGGCCATCTGTAAGCCAGGAAGAAGACTCTCACCAGAAACCGGCCATGCTGGCACCCTGATCTTAGACTTCCAGTCTTCAGAACTGTGAGAAATAAATGTTTAAGCCACCCAGAGAGTGGCATTCTCTTAGAACAGCGCAAATGTAAACATAGCATAGTGTTTTCAAAGTTCAGCCATGTTGTAAAATGTATTAGAACTTCATTTTTTAAACGGTTGAATTGTACTTCATTGTATAGATATAACACATTTTCTTTAGCCATTCATCAGTTGACAGACATTGGGATGTTTCCACTTTTTGGCTAGTATGAATAATGCTGTTATGCATATTTATGTGTTTTTGGTAGACATACATTTTCAGTTCTCTTAGGTATATATTTAGGAGTGGAATTTCTGGGTCAGATGATAACTCTATATTTAAATTACTAATGGTCCCATTTTACATCCCCACTAGCAGTGTATGAGAGCTCTAACTCCTGTACACCCTCATCAACACTTGCTATTGTCTTTTTGCTTATAGCCATCCTCGTGGGTGTGAAGGGGTATCTCATTGTGGTTTGGATTTGCATTTCCCTAATGACTAATGATGTTGAGCATCTTTTCATGTACTGGTTGGCTATTTGTATATCTTCTTTGGAGAAATGTCTATTCAAGTCCTTTGACAATGTTTAAAAATTGAGTTGTTTGTCATTTTCTTGTTGAGTTTTAAGCATTCTTTATATATTCTGAATACTAGTCCTTTATCAGATATATGATTTGCAAATATTTTTTTACCCATCCTGTGGGTTGTCTTTTTACTTTCTTGATAGTGTCCTTTAGAGTTGGAGCTATTAGGAGTATCAATGACAAAACACTGGTTATTAATATTATTATCCTTACTAGGTGTCAGGCACCATTCTAAGCCATTTATGTGGATTATCTAATTTAATCCTTACAAAGATCCATGAAGTAAAAGTGTGAGCTCTGGAGTCAGCTGCCCGGCTTTCTATCGGCAGTTGTTACTGCTTACCAGCTCTCTCACATTGGCCAACTTACCTACTCTTTCTATGTAGGATTGCCAGTTTTAGCAAATAAAAATATAGGACATCCAATTAATTTTGAATTTCAGATAAACATCAAATTTTATTTTTACTTTGTTTACTATAAGTATATCCCACACAATATTTGGGATGTGCTTATAATAAAACAAATTATTCCTTGTTTACCTGAAATCCAAATTTATCCAGGCATCTTGTATTTTACCTGATAATGGTATTGCTGTGACAGTTTCTTCATTTCTTAAATTAAGATAAGAATGGTGTCTAACCTTTAGGTGTGTTAGCCAGTGTGGGCTGCTGTAACAAATTACTACAGACTGGGTGGCTTAAACAACAAACATTTATTTCTCACAGTTATGGAGGCAGGAAGTCTATACCCTCACATGGAGGACAAGGCAAATGGGCGAGAGAGTTCTCTGGCCTCTTCTTCTAAAGAGCTCCACCTTCATGACCTCATCACGTCTCAAAGGCCCCACCTCCTAATACCATTACATTGGGAGTTAGGTTTCAACAGGTGAATCTGGGAGAGGGGAGGATATAAGCATTCAGTCCATAACATTAGGGCTGTTTAGGGGCATTAAATGTGTAAAATACATACAGTTATTAGAGCATGAACTGGCACATGGTAAAAAACCAAAATACTACCTGTGATATTGCATGACCTTTTTCTAGTCTGAAGCCTGAATTCATTTCACAAAATGTAGGTATGGAGATTGTGGTAGAAATCTAATGAGAGGAATATACACTAGGTTCCAGGCCTGTTTATGCAAAATTGAATACTGACATTTGCATTTTTTTCAGAGTAGGGGTCATGTAGATCAATATTATGAATGGGATGTAAACTAATTATTTCCTTAGATGAGCTGGTCAGGTAAGATTGTTAATATGTTGATGTTGTCTTGAAATGAATGTGCCAGGACACAGTGCCAGCATATTCCACGTCAACAGCAATAGGAATTCATGTTAAAACACAACGCTGTCAGCCATGTAGTGTCCTTACAAGTTCAGAAAGCTTTCTTCCTATCTAGATGGTAAATGCTTTATGAGAAACATTTTTCAAAAGTAAATTATTAGGTGAGCAAGATGTGAATAGTACATTTGTGAAGGGGAGTAAATTGTGTTTGAACAGGAAAAATTAGGCACTAAATCCAAAAGAAGCAAAACAGAAACAAAAGAGACATTTGCATATAGTAGGGAATTAGTGAAGATTCCGAATGAAGCTTTGTTGACAGGAAAGACAGTGAAAGAATTGTGAGGAAGATAGGAACTACAACCTGGCTAGGACCACCAAGGGGACGCTATTTGGCAATGGGTGAGATATGTCTATTAAGCCTGATGTCCCATCATAGCTCAGAGGCATGTAAATGAAGATTATGATAGATATTACAGATATATTTATTTGATAGAATTTTTAAAAATTAGTTTCAGGGGTTCAAAGCAATGTAATAGTTAGACATTTACATGCCTCACAAAGTGATAATCCCTCCTCCCCCAATCTACTATCCTGACATCATATATAGCTGTTATTATACAAAACCATTGACTATATTCCCTATGCTGTACTTTACATCCTGTGACTATATATTGGATTGTTGGAAAAGTCGTGACTCATTTTTGCAACAAAAAACATAGAAAAAAGATGTCATGACTTTTCCAACAACCCAATGTATATATGGCCAAAAAATGTATACACATTTTAAGAAAGAAAAAAACTGTCTTAAAATTGTAATACTCAATATATACCGATAACAAAAGATGAATATAAGTCATGTGTATACATTTTTTGGCACCCCCAGTGTGTGTGTGTGTGTGTGTGTGTGTGTGTGTGTGTGTGTGTGTGTATATATATATATATATATATATATATATATATATATATATAAAACTAAAGTTGACATTCATTATTATTCTACTTCAGCTTCAGTTGTACAGTGCTTTGGTCAGGCAGAATTCTACACAGTCGATGAAATGATCCCCCTGATAAGTCCGGTACCCATCTGGTACCCTAAATAATCTTTACCACATTATTGATTATATTCTCCATACTGTATTTCACATCCCCATGACTACACTGTGACTACTAATTTGCACTTTCTAATCCCTTCACCTTCTTCCCGATTCCCCCCTCCCCTCTAGCAACCAACAGGTTTTTTTCCTACATCTCTGAGTCTATTTCTGTTTTGTTTGCTTGTTTATTCTGTTCTTTAGATTCTATACATAAGTGAGATCATATGGTACTTGTCTTTCTCTGTCTGACTTATTTCACCTAGCATAATATTCACTAGGTCCATCCATGTTGTTACAAATGGTAAAATTCATTCTTTTTTATGGCCGAATAGTACTCCATTGTATAAATGTATAGTTTCTTTTTTTTTTTTTTAAAGATTTTTATTGGGGAATTGGGGGAGGGGAACAGCGTTGGGGAATCAGGGAAGGGGAACGGACAAGTTGCTGTCTTTCTGTTCTTCAGTCTAGTTGTGGAGGACGTTGCTTCACTGGCCCATGTTGGTATCGTCATTGCGCTCTTCCCGGATGAGGGAGATCGGTCACCGGCCTCTGGATGTCATTCACCGCGGCTATTGGCAGCTCACGCTGGCTGCCAGCTGCTTACGCTGGCTGCCGGCCACTCACTGTAGCTTATGGCAGGCCACTCACTGTAGCTTATGGCAGACCACTGCAGCAGGGGCTGCAGCCTACAGCGTCGCCGGGGCTCACACAGCCCAGCTCCAGGTGTAGCCGCTGTTAGCTGTGAAGGGCAGTGTCACTGGCCCTCATATGTGGGATCCGAACTGGGGCCGCTGGCATCCCCAAACCAGCTCTTAACCAATGCGACACTTGGCTGGCCCTATAGTTTCTTTATCCAATAGTCTACTGATGGGCATTTCGGTTGACTTAAATAGAGTTGTTTACAACTGGGGAATTCAGAAGTAATTCCTACCGAAGGCAGTACTTTCCTCACTATTGCCTAGATACTTGGATGATTAGGGCAAGATCAGATGTTGTGGGAGAAGCCGAGGACTGGCCTTGATTCTCCCCTTTCCCATTAGTGGATCCTGATTTGGGCTGGTTGCCCCAGCTTTGCAAAGTCAAGGCAAGTTCAGGAGTTGCAGGATGATAGAGCATTGGGTCCCTAACTTCAGTTGTTTTTGCCATGTCTGCACACAGTCTATCCTATTATCTATTCAATATTTCTGCCTTTTAAGCTTATTTGTAACTTCATATTTTGAAGTAATTTAAAATTTAGTTGTTAAAATAGAATAGAATTTCTGTATACCTTTCACCCAGCTTCCTTAAATTGTTGGCATTTTGCTATATCTGCCTCTCTCTCTCTCTCTCTCTCTCCCCCCACCCCAACACACAGTTATATATATATTTAATCATTTGAGAGTAAGTTACAGATAATGATGCTCCATGGATCTCTTAATACTTCAGTATATATTTCCTATAAGACAAGGACACTCCTCTCATAACCAAAGTATAACCATAAAATTGGAAAATTTGGTTCTACCATCAAATCCTTAGACTCCATTCAAACTTTGCCAGTTGTCCAATAATGTCATTTATAGGTCCAACATCCAGGTCAGGATTTACATTTAGTTCTCATGTCTCTTTACTATCCTTCAACCTGGAATAGTTAATCTTTTCTAGACTTTTATAACCCTGACACTTAATGAAGATTGCAGACTGAGGGTTTTGTAGAATGCCTCTCAATTTGGATTTGGCTGGTGTTTCTTTATGGTTTATGCTTTTTTTTTTTTAAAGATTTTTATTGGGGAATTGGGGAAGGGCAACAGCCAAGTTGTTGTCCTTCTCTTAGTTGAGCTAGCATAGCTAGCTCAGCTCCAAGTCCAGTCATCATCCAGCCACCCCTCAGCAGCTCGTGGCTGTTCAGCTCAAGGTGCCATGTTCAATCTTAGTTGCAGGTGGGCGCAGCCCACCATCCCATGCAGGAGTCAAACTGGAAACCTTGTTGCTAAGAGTGCACACTTTAACCACTGAGCCATCTAGCCCCAGCCCCTCATTGGGGGCTCAGGGCAACTCAGTTCAAGGTGTCATGTTCAATCTTAGTTGTGGGTGGGTGTAGCCCAGCATCCCATGCGGCAGTTGAACCAGCAACCTTGTTGTTAGGAGCCCATTGCTCTCAACCAGCTGAGCTATCCTGCTATCCGTTGAGCCATCCTGCCACCTGTTGGCAGCTCAGCTCGGGCGCAGCTCACTGGCCCATGTGGGAATCGAATCGTAAACACTGTTGCTCAGAGCTCATGCTCTTAACCAAATCAGCCACTCTGCTGGCCCTGGTTTATGCTTTTTTTTGACATGACTACCTACTTTAGTTATTTGGGATTATGATTTTTTATTTTTATTTTTATTTTTTTAGCTGAGCCATCCTGCCACCTGTTGGCAGCTCAACGGCAACTCAGCTTGGGCTGGCATCGAACTGCCATTGCTCAGAGCTCAGCTTGCACTCTTGAGCAAGCTTTTAACCAACTGAGCCACACGGCCGGCTCAGTTATTGGGGTTTAGATACCAACATATAAATTCTCTGGGGACACAAACAGTCAGTCCATAACATTTCACCCCTGGTTCCCCCCAGTTTATGTTCTTCTCACATGCAAAATACCTTTATTCAGTCTCAATAGCCCCCAAAGTCTTAAATTGTTCTGGCATCAATGCCAAAGTCTAAAATCCAAAGTCTCATCTAAATATCATCTAAATCAGATATGGGTGAGAATCAAGGTGCTTGATATGTTTAGTGCTACTGATGTCATTGTTTCTAGGCCCTCTCATTGGACAGGGCTGGGATATATATGTATGTATGTAAATAATAACAAACATATAGACACACACATCTATATCTATCTACGTATTTATTTTTCTATGTCTCTGTATATTAAAAACTGATTCTTCCAATTCCAATCTAGCACTAGAGAATTTATTCTTGCTTTTTCCTTTTTGTTTTATGATAGTAAGAGATATGACTCCCATTATCCTGAATGTTTCTACTTATTTTTCTCAACACCCTTGTATGCAACTACCTTCCGCCTGGGACTCCTCCCCCCTCATCTTCCACTCCTGCTGGGTGCACTGACTGAATACTGTCACCCAGGACATGTCCTGAATAAAGGGAGGGAGAAGAAAGGGGAAGTAGTAACTTGCATATTTTATTTTATTTGTTTTTACTTTAACTTCGGTTTAAGCAACAATATGTGTAAAAATATGGAGTTGACGTGCTAGTTGTTATTTCTCATGCACAATATATATATAACTATTCAAATAAAATGTTTGTTGAGGTGACACGTTGGGTACCTCTACACTGGGAAATAGTGGTCCAGTTGGATGCAGAACCATCTGAGCCCCAGGCTTAGCATCCTTTGTTATGAAATAACTTCATGGAATTAGGGCATGGGTCATTTCAAGGGTTCCCAAAGAGACCAAATATCAAAATCACCTGGACACTTTAAAAATATAGAGAGAGATTTGTTGCCCCAATTCCTGCCATTTCACCAAAGTATTTGCTAATTTGAATAACCTTCATTGGCTCTTCTCATATTTAAAAACCCTTATTCCCAATGCCAATAATAGTAACTTTGAATTTATGTTTCTATGCTACTATTACTACTACTACTACTACTACTAATGTATTGTTATCGGGTGCTGCATAAAAAATTACCTAAAAACTTAGTGGCTTAAAACAACATTTTGTTATTTCACAGAAATGACCTCAGTGTTTCTGTGGGTCGGGACTCTAGGCACAACTTAATTTCTGCTTTAGGATCTCTTACAAGAGAAATGATCAAGGTGTCAGCCAAGGTTGCAGTCATCTCTCACTTTGACTGAGTCTGCTTCCAAGCTCACTCATGTGGTTGTCAAAAGGATTCATTCCCTCTTGGGTTATGGGACCGAGAATCTCACTTCCTTGCCGGCTGTTAGCAAAACCCTCAGTTACTGGCTAGGTGGGTCTTTCCAACATGGCAACTTGCTTCATCAAAGCAGGCAAACAGAGAAGGCAATTGAAAGAGTAGGCTAATAAGATGGAAGCCACAATCTTTTGTAACTTAATCACTTTATTAGTCAGGGTTCTCCAGGGAAATAGAACCAATATGATGTGCATATATAGAGAGCAAGATTTATTTTACGGAATTGGCTCATGTGATTATGGAGACCGGCTAGCCTGCCCACCATCTGCAGAGCGGCCTGCAGATTGGAGACCCAGGGAAGAGCTGATGTTGCAGTTCAAGTCTGAAGGTGGTCTGCTGGCAGGACTTCCTCCTCTTTCTCCGGGGTGGGGTGGGAGGGGGGTGGGGGGTGGGGCGGGGAGGGCGGGGGCAGGGGTGTGTGTGTGTGTGTGTGTGTGTGTGTGTGTGTGTGTGTGTGTGTGTGTCAGGCCCTTTCTCTCGTGAGCCACATGCAGCTCTTTGCGTAGGGTCCATCTCAAAAATTTGACGACCTTTGGAAGAGCCAATCCTGTTCCTTACAACAATTTAAAAATTATTCTAGAGCCATAAATATATTTTTACATAATCACCATTATGTGAATAATATCTTTTATACATTTTATAAATGAAACTATGATAGTTTTATTTTCAGTTTCAATTTTACTTCAGAGCCACATGTACGACATACCCGAAGAGCCGCATGGGGCTTGTGAGCCACAGTTTGCTGACCCCTGGTGGCTCTTCTGTCTCAAAAGTTTGCCAACCCCTGGCTTAAAGCTTTCAAATGATTGGAGGAGGCCCACTCACATTCTGCACGCTAACTACTCCAAGTTTACTGACTTCAGTGTTACTCTCATCTCCAAATATCCTCCCAGAAACATCCAGAATAACATTTGATCAAATACCTGGGTACTGTGGCCAGCTCAGTTGACACATAAAACTAACCAGTCCCAGGAGCTGGTGAGCTTTGCAGCTGCTGCCTGCTGCGTGATACTCCAGGACCTCAAAAGACCACGAGATTCCTCCAGTTTTGAACATTGGCCTCCTGAAGAGTGGATGTAAAAGCTCTGTGACAGATGAGATGTGAGGTCAAAATATATACGTGGAAATACTTTCTAAACTCCTGATACCAAGTGTAGTTACAAGTGAGGGAGAGGGACTGACAGTCACATTGTCAGTCAGTCATACCAATTACTGCTTCATTATAGTTGTCTGAGTCTTTCAATTGGGGCTAATGGGTGGCGAGATCACTGGAGTTGGTTATGACCAATTTTTTTTAAAAAAGATTTTATTGGGGAATCGGGGAAGGGGAAGAGACAAGTTGCTGTCTTTTTGTCCTTCAGTCTAGTTGCAAAGGACGTTGCTTCACTGGCCCATGTTGGTATCGTCATTGCGCTCTTCCCGGATGAGGCAGATCAGTCACCGGCCTCTGGAGGGCTGCTCACCGCGGCTATTGGCAGCTCACACCAGCTGCCAGCCGCTCACACTGGCTGCCGGCCACTCACTGTAGCCTATGGCAGCCCACTGCAGCAGGGGCTGCAGCCTACACCGTCGCCGGGGTTCGCAGCCCAGCTCCAGGTGGAGCTGTTGTTAGCTGTAGAGGGCAGTGTCACTGGCCCTCAGATGTGGGATCTGAACCAGGGCCGCTGGCATCCCAAGCCAGCTCTTAACCAATGCGCTACTCGGCCAGCCCTAACCAATTTTTTAAAAAGAAGGTATTTTGTGTTAGTCCAGTTGAATAGACACAGATCTATGTTAGGTCATGATGTCAAATGTGTTTTTCACTAAGAATCTTGGTCAACATGTTTGCAAAACATTGGTCTAAAGTCTGCTAGTTAGAGTATATGGACCACAGCCCTTTGTGGAGACAAGCAGTGATGGAATGAAACAAGCGCCGTTTCCATCTGACTTTGAAATATTTTCCGTGAATTCTTCCCATGGCTGCTTTGCATTCCTACTTGGTTTCCTTAAAGGCAATACCTTTATTTTATTATGGAAATAATATATGCTCATTGTGGAAAATTCAGACTGCAGAAAGGTATAAAGAGGCGACTCCTACCTATCTCTCGGATTGTTGTGAAGAATAAGTGAACTATTTATTTATTTAAATAACTATTTGATTAAATAATTATTTAACCAAATTACTTAAGTCAATTATTATTAGTAGTAATTATATCATAATATATTATAACACTAATGTAGTCATTAGTAATTATTATAAAGAGATTTAAACAATATCTGGCACATAGAAACTGCTCATAAATATTAATACTATTAGCATTTTTGGTGTATATGCTTCTAGAGTCTTTTTCTAAAAAACTCATACACGTGCATTTATTTACATTTATTGTGTATATGTTCTGTGTATATTACATTTTAATCAATGTGATAACATGTGAGGACTGACATGTTAGGAGCTCGGAAGTCATGACTCCTATCCTCACAGCAAGAAAAAAGCTGAACAAACTGAAAATTAATGACCTTCTTGGGTCCATTAGATAAGTGAGGTCACAGGGCCAACTGCTGCACCTATGATTGAAGACACAAACTATTATAATACAGAGAATCAAAACTGATTGGAGCAGAAACTCACCACAGGAGCGAGAACTGGGTACTTCTTATCTAGTGCATCATCGTTATCTTTCAACAAAAAATTGCAAAGCATATTAAAAGACAAAACACAGCTTGAAGATATAGAATAGACCCAGATTCATGAACAGTCTCAGATATAACAGAGATTCTGAAATTATCAAACAGGAAATTTAAAATAACTATGATTAATATACTAAGGGGCTCTAATGGAAAAAGTGGAAAACATGCAAGAACAGATAGATAATGTGAGCAGAGAAATGGAAATTGTAAGAAGGATCAAAAGAAAATTCTAGAAAGCAAAACACTGTAACAGAAATGAAGAATATATTTGATGGGCTTATCAATAGACAAGACACCGCCAAAGAAAAAGTCAGTGAGCTTGAAGAAAGGTCAATTGACACTTTTAAAACAGAAATGTAGAGAGAAAAGAATGAAAATGCAGCTTCCCCTGCTCTTCTCCATTCTGATTTGGAGATATGAGTGTGCAATCTGGCCTTTCCAGCAGGTGAGGACTCAGGAAAGGATCTGCGTGAGGCTCACATCATATCTCTCAGCTTTGGTCTTGACCCGAAGGAGGGCTGAAAGCGAAGGGCTCACACTGCTGGCTTCCCAGGGGTCACCTGCAGTTCTGATTACAACCTTAGTCATCCACCAGACCATGACTACTTCTAGCATTCTATAGGCCAAATGGCCAAATGACTTGATAAGCCAAACAAACAACCAAACAAATAAGAGGATAAATAGTGGGTGGGGGCAAGATAAGAAACATTTATCTCAATACTGGATTGAATGGACATTTCACCAGGTGAACTTGATCATCCTGCCTTTGCCTGTTTTAACTTCCTCCATACCAACCAAGACAGATCTTTGCCACACTGGAGGAGGCCAGTGCGGTGAAATGTCCTTTGGTTAATCTCTGAACTCACTCCCATTAAGGAAAAGATTCTGGAGACACATCTGCAGATTCTAGAAGTTTATGTAACATGGAGAGTGTCTCCCAGAGAAGGCTTAATAGATCTATGAGTAGACGGTGGTGCTGATAGCAAGTCAGAGGCACCCAGGCCTTAGTGACAGTTCTGCAGTCTTCTCTAGTTGAGGGGAATGATTGTCACGAGTGCCCATCAGTCCTCCTGGGAACTTTAGCTAAATGGATGAGGCCTAAGACAGCATGGCTGTGAATTTTTTGCCCTGAAAGTTTATTTTAGACTCAAGACCAAGTGTCACTGTATTTTATAACTAGGACTTTGGTTTAAGGATCTTATTCATCTATCCATCATTTACCTACCCATCCATCCATCCACTCATCCATCCATCATCCATCTATCCATCATCCACTCATACATTCATTCACTCATCCATCCATCTACTCATCCATCCATTCTTCCAAAATTTGTATATACAAATATACAAAACCCTATGTATACAAGGCCCTATGCTCTGTGCTGAAGAAAGAAAGTATAGCCACTGATCCCAAGAAGCTTCTTGTCTAGGAGAAAGAGACAAGTATAAAGAAATAGTGCAGGAAACTGTTTCAGGCATTTGCTAGGAGTCTGTACAGGGCCCTGTGGTGCATAACAAAAGGAATGGTCAGTTCTACTTGAAGTCTCAGGAATGGCTGCACAAAACAGGTGATGGGAGCAGGGAGGGGATGAATGTGCTGGGAGAGGTAGAGATATGAGTACTGACATGGGCTACAAGCAATTCAACACATTCAGGGAATGCAAAGAGTTTGATGTGGCTGGAGCATGGAGTGTGAAATAGAGACACAGAGAGCACTAAAGAAAGCAAAAAAAATAGGCCAAGGCTGGAGTATCAAAAAAGCCTGGATATCATGCTAAGGGTTTTGGACTTTATGACATAGGTATAGGCATTGTGGAGTCTTTAATGCATTATAAGCAGAAGAATAACATGGTCAGAATTGCACTTTTGAGGACTTCTGGTAAAATGGTGCAATAGACAGATGCTGTGCTAACTACCTCCCAGGATCACAGCAAAATTACAAACAATTTATACAACATTCAACCCCGGAGGTCCCTAGAATACTAGATGAACAGAACCACTAAACGAAGAACTTAAAGAGGAGGCCACGTCGGGTCTGGTGGGACGGGCGGAGACAAGAGAGGGCGAGCCCCGTGAGGGAAGCCCCAGCCATGGGAAGCTTGTCTGGTTGCGGGGGAGACCCTCTGGCCGCACACCGAGATCACCAGCCCAGAGTTCCTTTGCCGGGAAGAGGAGTTCCAAGATAGCCGGCAGTAAATTAGTGAGGACTCTCTTTGCTCAGCTTGGTGAGGCTTAGAGCGGCTGGAGAATCAGTGGGGCCGGTGCCCAGACTTACTTGCCGGCGAGCACTTACCTGGTTCCTGGTGGAGGGAGTGGCTGTGTGAGCCGGACCCGGGAGCCTGCGGGGACGGACTGAACTGAGCACCTTTGGTGCAAAGACTGGAGGTTTTCGTACTACTGTTCCCCTGGTGTGGAGCCTGCATGAGAGTGGTGTAAGGAGGGCGCCATTTTATTGGGCTTGGGCCTTCCCACGGAGGGTCAGGTCCGAGACCTCATTGGTCTGGTGGAATTGGAGCAGAAGTGCGTGTGTGTGTGTGCGCATACGGCCTTGGATCCCCATCCTCCCCCAGCTTATACTGCATTGCCAGGGAAACACTGGGCGGGTGCCCTCCAGCTCCAACAGGCTGCTCACTGAGACGTGGGAGTGCGCGACCCCCCTCGGGTCCCTGCTCTCCGCACTTCGCTTGCAGAGTTGCCAGGCTGGTGATTGGTTGTTGGGCTGCTCAGCCTGATCTGCGAGCGGCTGATTGGGACAGGCTGAGACTGGGAGTTTTCCTGGGAGTGTTGGGCCATGAGCTGTGTGCCTGCGTGATCCAGCCAGGGCTCTCCTGGTGATCTATCTAATACACCAAAGCAATCTCAGAGCGACAGCCAGAATGGGGAAACAAAGAAACATGTCACAAGTAAAAGATCAGAAGAAACCCCTAGAAATGGAACTAAATGAAACAGAGGGAGCCAACCTTTCAGAGACAGAGTTTAGAACACTGATGATAAGAATGTTTAAGGAACTTAGCAAGGACATAAAGAAGGATAGGGAAACCATAAAAAAACAACCTGTTAGAACTAAAGAATACAATAACTGAAATGAAGAACACACTCGAAGGAATCACCAGTAGAGTAGATGAAGCAGAGGAGCGGATCAGCGATTTGGAAGATAAAATAGCAGAAATCACCCAGTTGGCACAACAAAAAGACCAAAGAATAAAAAACAATGAAAATAGTTTAAGAGCCCTATGGGACAAGGTGAAACGCAACCACCTTAGACTCATAGGGATACCAGAAGGAGAAGAGAAGAAGCAAGGGGTCGAGAATGTATTTGAAAAAATAATGACTGAACACTTCCCTACCCTGGTGAAGGAAATCAACATACATGCCCAGGAAGTGCAGAGGGTTCCAAAAAAGCTGAACCCAAACAGGTCCACACCAAGACACATCATACTTAAAATGGCAAAGGTTAAAGACAGAGACAGAATCCTAAAAGCAGCAAGAGAAAGACAGCAGGTTACATATAAAGGAACTCCTATTAGACTAACAGCTGACTTGTCTACAGAAACTCTGCAGGCCAGAAGGGAGTGGCAGGAGATATTCAAAGTGACACAAAATAAAGGCCTACAACCAAGATTGCTCTACCCAGCACGGCTATCACTTAAAATTGAAGGAGAAATAAAGAGCTTCTCCGAAAAGAATAAGCTTAAGGAGTTCATTACCACCAAGCCAGTATGCAAGAAATGTTAAAAGGGCTTTTTTTAAACAAAAGAAAGGATAAACAAGCTAACCCAGGAAGACCAGGAATACAAATCACAAAATGGCAATACATATGCGCTATCAATAATCATTTTAAATGTGAATGGGCTAAATGCTCCAATCAAAAGACAGAGTGGCTGAGTGGATAAGAAAATAGGACACAAGTATATGCTGTTTACAGATGGAATAAGATATTTCATGCAAATGGAAACAAGAAAAAAAAAAGCTGCAGTACCAGTACTTATTTTGGACAAAATAGACTTTAAAATGACTACAATAAAAGACAAAGAAGGGCACTATAATCCTAATAAAAATCTATGCACCCAACATAGGAACTCATAATTACATGTAACAGATTTTGACAGACATAAAGACAGAGATCAACAGTAACACTCATAGTAGGGGACTTCAACACCCCATTGTCACCAATGGACAGACCCTTTAGACAGAAAATCAACACAGAAAGAGGGGCCTTAAATGACACTTTAGACCAGCTGGACTTCGTCGATATTTTTGGAGCATTTCACCCCGAAACAACAGAATATACATTCTTCTCAAGTGCACATGGAACATTTTCCAAGATAGACCACGTTAGGCCACAAAACAAGTCTCAGTAAATTTAAGAAGATTGAAATCATATCAAGCAGATATAAAGGAAAAACTGATGGTTGCTGGCTGGGAGGAAGTGGGGATGAGGGAGAGGGGGAAGGTTTTGGACAGCATAGGTGGGTGACTATAATATTGCCTCAGGGATATGGGGAGCAGTTCTGGGAATGTCATTGATAATGTTGTGAATAGACTATTATGTTAAGTGAAATAAGTCAGTCAGAGAAAGACAAGTACCGTATGATCTCACTTATATGTGGAATCTGAAAAACTGAATGAACGATCAAAGAAAACAGACTCGGATATAGAGGAAAAACTGAGGGTTGCTAGTTGGGAGGGGGGTGGGGATAAGGGAGAAAGGAAAGGGATTAGACAGCATAAATAGACAACTACAATATTGCCACAGGGATATGAAACACAGTTCAGGGAATATAATAATGTAAAAATTTTGTGGTGTGTCAGATAGTCACATGTCTTGTTAGGGAGACCACTTCATGGATGGAGTAGAGGCTTGATTACTACACTGTACACCTGAAACTGATGTTGTATAATATTGTATGCCAACTGTAACCGAATATATAGATAGTCACAGGATGTGGAGTATACTGTGGAAGGGAGTCAAAGGAATTGAAATAGATATGTATGATATAGGGGGGAGGAGAGGGGCGGCAAACTGGGGGAGAGGGGTTGTCACTTTGAGGGCTAAAAAGTATAACTATTGCACTGTGTTGTACACCTGAAACTAATTTTTAAAAAAATGTTTATTTCACAATAAAAGATTAAAAAAAAAAAAAAGAATCGCACTTTTGAAAAAGTACCCTGACGTTAGGACAGAATAAGTCCCAGAAGCAGGGTCCCAGTGAATTAGTTGGGAAAGATGGTGACGCCTCAGATGAAGGCAGTGGCCTGGGGTGGAGAGAAGACAGGAGGGAGGGAGGGAGGTCTCTCAGTCCCCCAGGGATTACTTTCTTCCTCTGTCCAATCACCTTAAAGCAGCCATTTCACTCATTTAACTTAATTTCTCAGTTCCTGAGGAATGAACTCCTGAGTCTTGTGGATGAGTGTAGACACTCCGATTCCTCCCCTGGTTTGATTACATGTCCACACGAAGTCAACATTGCTCCTTGATGTACAATCTAGTTTAAAGGCCCACATATGCGATGGACAATCTCTTCCCAACACAACTCCAGTTGGCTCTTTATACTTTTAATGACTTTCTTATCCACGTGTCCTCTTGAGGTCCCCTTCTGTTCTCAAGGGAGATTGGATTGCTCAGGAGCTGGGAGGTGTTTAGTCTCCGGATGGGTGACAGGGCCCCCAGGCTGAGGGCAGAGGAGCACAGGTTCTCCGGAGCTGGTGAAGCACTCTGTGTCCATGTGCCCCTGCCCCACGGCCTTGCTGCTAACATCCTCTTGTGGCATATAGGAGGGCTGCGTGAGGAGCTTACAAGCTCACCTTCCGATAACGCTTTGCTCTCCTTGGGCTGGCACTTGGCAGATAATAACTCCCAGCAACTTGAAAAGAAATGGAGGGTGGGCAGGGGAGAGGGGAGAGAGGAAGGGGGAAAAAAGACCAATCTGATTAAGCGGAAATTCAGCGTTTCCTTTAATCTTTACAATATCCAAATGGGACTACTTCCAAGAATTCATAGACGAAGCTAATAAATTGCCCCGATGAGGTCTCTAAGGAATCTGTCCAAACAAATGGGCAAGAGGCATGGAATGTTTCTAAGTATGTGAGTAGTTTCCAGTATTTGAACATGGCTCGTTCTTTTAAGAGACAAAGTCCTGAAATATAGTTTACACTCTCTGGGCACGTAGTTCACTCTTTTTCTTGGCTCTTTTTGGAACGGACACAGCTCTTGAATGGAGGAGGTCCTGGATTGATGAGGATCTGCTGTATTGACAGGGTATGGTGGAGCCTGTGCCTGAAAGATGGGCTTGGAAAGAGGACGCCAACTGCAGTTACCAAACTGCAACTGCAGGCAGGGCTGAGCTTCATGACGGGCAGGCCTGATGCTTTCGGAGGACAGGTCCCAGTAGGAAAGGATTCCGCATGCTCTGCAATTGGACCCCAGGCCATATGACACAATCCAGTGAGATGAATTCTTGCCATCTGGTATTTTACATGGGGTTTACATGAGTGAGTCAGAGGTGAAAGGTGGAGCCTCGATTACCCAGCCTGGGGGCTAGCTCAGTGGGGTGGGCCGGGAGGGAACCTGGATGGGGTCCTTAGAGAGGCTCTGCCTTGCCTTGCTTATTTAATCCCTGTTTATTGAGTGTTGGCCCTATCATGAGGTCCTTGCTATTAGAGAACAAGGTGGCTTAGGTAGAGACTAAAAATACAAAGTAAACAAATACATAAAAATAGTTTCAACTTGTGATGATTGCTGTTGAGGAGACAGTGCTCAGATAGGGACTAGTGGTGAATCTGTGGGCAGACTTCAGACAGGGTGGTCAGGGAGGCTCTGCCTGAAGAGGGCATTGGAGGGTGAGAAAGATCCAACCCTGCAATGAATGGGAGAAGAGGGGGCACTAAGAGGAAACAGAGGGAGACCAGGGCGCTGCAGGTGTATGGGAGGGTGGGGGGCGGTGGGGAGCACAAGATGAGGCTGGGAAGGAATGCAGTCTAGATAAACAGTTTGCATTTGATTTCTGCAAGCAGCCTGCTTTGTTTTCTGAAATTCTGCCAATTAGAGCGTCCCTCTTTTAGCACATGAAGGGTTCATTGCTTATTTAAACTTTGGTGTTAATCTATCATGTTCCTAATGAAAGGAGAGCTGGGCCACTAAGGGAAACTAGTCCTACTGGGTGATGAGGAAAAACAGAGATGAAGAATTAACTTGTGAACAAGGGGAAGCTTCTAAGGAACGCATACAGGCCCCAGTGGGCTGGTAGAAATTCTGGGAGCCTTGAGTGGCAGCCAGGAACTGTGAAAGTGGTAAAGAAAGAAACAGCAGACAACCTAGGCCCACCTGTTTTACAAGCTGGGCCCTGGTTTCTGCTAAACAAGTACTTTATCATTGAATGAGCTAGCCCCTTGGGCTTGAAGCCATCACACAGATCTGGATTCAAGTCCAACTCTTGATCTCCCGTGAACCTGGGCCTGGAACAAGAGGTACCTTTGAGCTCTATTCTCCTGCCTATAAAAGAAGGATGAGAAGACTTATCTAGGGAGATGTTTCGGAGGATTAAATAAGATATATTTAAAGTACTCAGTGTTATACCCAGACTATGGCCGATAGTCTCAGTAAATGTTATTCCTTCCTTACTGACTACATAACAGTGTTTTCCTAGAAGGCAAGGTTAGAAGGATTGTGATGATTATATTTACCACTCTTTCATAAGATGTTCCCACTGGGTAAAGAGCAGGGCCATCGATGTACTTTGAGGAATGGAAAAAGTCCTAGGTAGGGAGGGAGACCTGTGTTTTAGTCCATGTTGTCTCCTAACTTTCTGTCCTGTAAAAGGAGGCTGTGAGTGGTCTAGTGGCTAGAGGTACACTAGTTAAAGAAACATTCCTGGGCCTTATCTCTGGAGATTCTAATCAGGAGGTCTGACCTGGGGCCCCAGATGATTCCAATGAAGAGACAAAATCTCTCTGGGTGATTCAGACCCAGGAACACTGGAACAAGGCCCTTTTCTTGCCTTGAGTCACCAGTCAGACAAGGACAGAAGGGACCCAGTGCACTTTCCTCATTAGCCACCAGAGGGCGGGCCTGAGGCATGATGTCCAGAGCAAGATGCTGTTTCCTGCTCTGCAGAAAAACCCCAGGGAAAAATCTATGGTTACACAGGATGGATGATGTGCAAGGTAGGTGACACTGGGGTCATTTGGGAAGCCTGTGTGCTAACTGGAGATAAGAGGAGAAAACCAAGCGTGCTAGATTCTGTGAAGTGCACACTTTCCTCTATGGAGTGGCCAGAGGAGCCTTGTACTTTTATGCAGTGAGGACTTCTTCCAGATGCTTTCATAGCCCCCACTGAATTGATCAGTCGTCTTTCCAGTTCTAGCAAAAGCAGCATCTGGCTCAGAGGGCCAGTCACTCCTGACCCTCATGGGTCCCCACGGGGGAAAACCGTAGGCAGGCTTGAATCCGTTGGCCCTTGGCTGTCCTTCTGCAGACTCTGCCCCTGCAGGGTTACATGTCCAAAGAAAATGACTGTTCTGGCCTATTTCCATCTGCAGAGAAGAAGATATCACTTCCAGTTCAAGTGTCCTAGTCAATGCCCTCAGTTTTTGGCAAGGAATTCCATTACCTTCTCTTTACCACCACATTAAGTTTAACCCCTCTGCAGGCTGCATCTGAGGCCATAGCCTTTGGTGTCAGTACGACAGCAATGCAGGGACTCAGGGGTTTCTCTTCTTCACCACTCTTTCTGTCAGCAGTTTCTGTTTTGGAGTTTCCCTACTCTGTGACATCCTGAACAGTAAACTTCTGCAGAAGCCCAGGCGGGGCCACAGAAGCAGAAATGGTTACTCCTGCTTCCCAAAGGGGGAAGGTGAAACCAAGCACAAGGGACGGCCTCATCCAGGATGGGACGCGTACTGTGCAGGGTGCTGAGGAACTGAAAGCAGCCCATCCGTCACCCTGCATGTCTGAGTGACAGCACTCCATGTCCCCACCCACAGTTCCCGGCAAACTGTATGATGCGGACATCTTAAAAATTTTGATTAGATGTCGTCCCTCAGACATCCATACATACAACCCCTCCTCCCTGAGCCCTCACCCTGTCAAGCCCTACGTGAGGCTAGAACATGAATAAGACTTTTGAAAGATTTCCTGGTGTCTGTGAGCTACAATTTTAAACAGAGGGAGAGTAATGCTCACTGAGTTACGGTGTAGGTGAGGCTAATATAGCCTAGTGGTATAATATAATAAATGCTATCATATAAGCCAACTACAAAGGATAATGGGAGGGTGGAGAGGGAACGATTTAAGAAATTGTTCTTTAGGGCCAGCTGAGTGGCTAAGTTGGTTAAGAGCTCACTCAAGAGTGCGAGCTGAGCTCTGAGCAACAGCAGTTCGATGCCCAGCAGGATGGCTCAGCTAAAAAAAAAAAAAAATTGTTCTGTAAAAGGAGGTATTGAAGATTCTTCGTATGACTCTAGAGTTCATTTTAGGATTGAATGCTCCCTCCCTGTGTTTTCTCAGGCTTGGTGATATGTGGCAGTTTTGTTTAGTGGAGGCATTGCTTAAAATTCAGGCAGCTATATCCATGCAAAGAATAATTCGCTGCATGATGAGAAGGTTCTCCTGGAGTTTCAGGGACTGGCAGGAGAGGAGGTAGGCTGCCAAGGAGGAAGACCCAGCCAGGCAACAGCGCTAAGAGAAATGCCTGAGCTGGGGATATTGTTGACATCAAAACTGATCATGGTGGGATCAGGGAAGCATCTTTTCTCTCTTGTAAGAGCAATGACAGCATCTATTTATGCACCAAATGTAGAGGGCCCTCACCATGGATCAGACAGTGCTCTGGTTCCTGGAAAAGAAGGAATGCAAACAATATGGTAGATGTATGTTGCAGTAGAGGTGCATACAGGAGGCTGTGCTTAAGGTTTTAGGGGGCAGACTTTATGGAGGAGGTGAGATTTAAGCTCACTCTTAGTGGAAGTGTTGAAGGAAAAGGGATGGAGGTGAGGGCAACAGCGAAGGACAGGGCACAGATCTGAGAAGGGGCAGTGTGTGTTGCACGCACTCCTGAGCATGGAGATGGGGGCATGGGTGTGAGGGATGGGAGAGGAAGCTGCAGAGGAGGCTGTGGTCAGTCTGATACTCTCCTGGGTAGAACTCATTCCTCGTGCTCATTCATGTGTTTAGGCAGGTTCTCCCTTCCCCCAGACACCCAGAATGCTTAGGAAAAAAACCATTTCATTATATGACTGTCATTTAGTCACCATATCTTGCTCTTTCTAGGTGCTGGGGGAGGAGTATGGGAAGGCAGGGGGTTTGGGAAAGGGTCATAATGTGGAATAGGCTATCTTACAATGCTTTTTCATGTTTGACAGGCATTTAATTTTTTAAAGATTCAGAAAAATCATTCCTGAGAATTGGTTCAAATATTTGGTAGAGGGATAATGATTTGAAAATTTACAAATCATTTTCATGGAGTGTTTGTCTAAAGATAGTGTGAAAAAAAAGTGTATATGAACAAGTCTGTCAGTGCAAAGTGGGTGGAAAATTCTCCCCTTCCCCCTTTACTTTTCTGCATTGCATTGAGTGGTAAGTACGGTAAGAAAAGCGGATTGCAAACAGTTCTTTTCCTTGGTCCATTAAAATTATTTGCTATCTTCTATGTGCCAAATACTCTTAGGCTCTATCTAGTCAGAACAGACCAATCAATTTTAACCTTACATCTTTGGATATTTATGAGTGGAAAAGTGAATCAATAATATTGTATTAGGAACCTCCTATCAATGGCTATAGAAATAAGACTGACACAAATAAGACTGACACAAAAGTTCTTGGGAGCTTTTATTGCAAAGCAAAATATTCAATGGCAAACTGGCAAATAATAAGGTATAATTACATCTGTTAAGACAAACAATTCAGGGACGGGAAAATATAACAAGAATATAAACAAACAATATAATTAGAGGTTATTTTGTTTTAAATTCATTTGAATTTGATTTACTTGCTTGCCAAGTGGCATTTTTCTTATGATTTAAAGGACACTTGTTCTCCCCTATCTCCCTGACCCTCTGTTGGAACCTACTGTTGGCTTTCCCAGGTTGGGGAGCCCATTTTATGCTTTCTCAGACTTTTGACTTGAACTCCTACAGGCTGACACCAATACTGGCTGACATCAACTCACTTTGCTCTTGGCACATTACATATTGGAGGGGGAAGCGCTTCTATGTTATTTTCAAGATGCATAGCTGATTGGAACTTGAATGAATTCACAAGACAGGAAGCTTGCGGCATACCTCAGCCCCTTTCTGGGACTTCAGGATTTACAGGAATAAGAGTGAGAGGGTGCATTTCACACCTTCTGGACAGATAACTATCCCAAGTGGCGAGATACAGAAAGACATACCATGGGCCCACAGTAGCCCCAGGATTATTATTTTGTACTTATCTGGCTAATCTTGGCTGAGCAGGTGTGAGCCAATTAAACAGATTCTCCCTGCCCCATGGCTGCTTGAGGGTCTAGATTATGAAGGGATTGATTCTACCTATTGTTTGATCTCAAGCAGAGAAGCCCAAAGCCACATGGGTCTTTGGTCTTAGTCTGTGCACCTGCGTGGGCAATCTTCCAGGGTTGGCCCCTGGTAGATTGCTCAGGATCTGATACTGGACCCCTCCCCCCCATACCAGCCGCCGCCCACCCCCATGGGGATTCTGGTCCAAGGCCTGTTCAATTGATAGCCCCAAGAAGAGAGGCCTTGAATGCTGTGTTAGGTGTGCCTGATTTCCGACCAGGCAGTCAAGACTTTTCCTTGTGTTTTTAACTCTGATTTCGGAAGATTTTTCTCCATGGCTCAGTTTCCCCTTCTGTTGAGACCGACGCTTTCCTTTCTTTCCATCCTCCTGCTTCTCCAGTTCATCTCCTTGCCTCCTGCCTCACTAGGAGCCCATCATTCTTTGGGATCTCAACAGCTTTAACTCAACAGCTAGGCGGGCACCAACGAAAGGCACCCACCCCCCAACCCCCCAAAGGGGTCTCGGTGGGCGAGACAAAGATGACAGTGCCTTAGATTGGGCCGTTTTCTGACCCCACTTGCAGCTGCCGCTCTCTCCTGCCCCCTAGTTCCTTGGGGTCCGAAGGCACAAAGGGACAGTGTCTCCAGGGAAGGGCTTCCCATCTGCGGCCTTCCCGGGCTGCCTCCCTGCGAGGAGGAAGGGCGTCGGGCTTTCGTTCCCAGCGTGCAGCCCAGCGCCAGCCCTTGGGCCAGGCTCCCCGTCTCGCCTCGGCCCTGTGTCCCTCCCCGCCCCCGGGGAGCCCCGCCGGACGCCCCAGCGCCGCCCGCCTGGCAGGCCCGTCTCCGGGGCTGGGCGGCGCCGCGGCCAGCCCTCCCCTCCGCTCGCTGCCCTTTGAATCCCCCCGTCGATCCCAGGGCGGAGGCCGAGTGAGCCTTTGCGAAAGGCGGCGGCGGGAGGAGGGCTCCGCACGGCGCCGGGCGGCGGTGCAGTCGCGCGCTCGCCGCCAGCGAAGCCATTGGCTCCGCGCAGTCACCCCACGCGGGGCTGCCGCGGCGGCCTCCGCGGATTGGCGCGCGCGGGCCGGCGTCCACCGGGGCGCGCGCGAGCGCGGGTGCGTGCCGCCCGAGCTGCACCGAAGCCACCGACTCCGGGGCTGGGGTTCCTCCTGCCTCTCATGGTCACCCCGCCATTGTTCCCTGCGTTGCAGCTGCCGCCAGCCACGCTACCGGATGCCCTGGCCCAAAGAAAGGGCGCGAAAGGCGCGACCCCAGCGCGGGCGCCCCGACCGCCGCCCTCCACCCTCCGCGGCACACTGCAGCATTTCGCGCGCTAGCGCCGCTCCCCTTCCCTCTCCGCCGGCCTTATTTGCATATTGCCCGACTGTGGCCAATCACGGCTCGTCTCTCGCGCAGCGGATGGCTTTTGCCTGAGAGGAAAGGGAGTGGCTGGCGGCGCATGCGCCGCGGTGGCCGACTTGAACCGAGGCTTTTATTGCTGTAGTTTATTTCCACCCCCTTCCCTCCTGTTCTCTCTCGCTCTCTTTCTTTTTTTTCCGCCCTAGCTGGGGCTGTGTTGGAGAAGAGGAAGAGCGACAGAGGATTGCATTTATCCTTTCCATTCCTGGAATTTGCTATCAGCAAGACCGGCTGAAGCGTTGCACTTTTTTTTTTTTTTTTTTTTTTTTTTTTTTTTTTTACCAATCCTGCAACAAAACAAAAAAATACCAAGTTTCTTTCCTGGCCATTTTTTTGCTTTAGAGCTGCCCTCTTGAAATTCATTTTTGTTCCCCAGGAGAGAGATGTCTTATCAAGGGAAGAAAAATATTCCACGCATCACGGTGAGTTTGGTACTTGGTAAATCTGCGGTCGGCCAGCAAGCAAACGTTTTGTGGCACAGAACATCTAAGGAATTTTTTAAAAAGAAGAGGGAGGAAGAGGGACCCAACTTCTCCCCCTCCCTCCCCCCTGGCTAAAGAAGGCGATCGTGGTGGTGGTGGGAGACGCAATAATGTAGACTTGTAAGCCACATCATTTGTAAGACATTAAACGAGGAGCGTTGAGTGCATGAAGGGCGTCCCGGGTAGCGCGCCAGAGCCGCTGTATCCTTTTATTGTCAGAGCGAGATGCTGCAGTGCTGGCCTGCGGGGTGTCAGCAAATGGATGCCAGATTGAATATGCATGGCTGGGGCTCGGATATTGTTCTCCGGACTGCGTGCTGCGAGGCTGGGGACTCAGGAGCTGCAAGAGGAGATGGGAAATGGATTCTCCCTGTGTCGCCCGCCCCCACTTAGAAAATGGGCTTTCTGGAGCCTTCCTCCGGTTCCTTAGAAAAAGCAGCGGGTTTCAGCCTGGAGGCGTAATGACAGCAGAGGGATGCTGTGAAAGGGCAGGGTGGTACCAGGAGGATGTGGAAACGGGAAGGAAAAACAAGGGCGCAGTGATGAGCGGAGAAAGGTGGGGGCCAGGCGTGGGCTTTTTGTTGATCACCGGTTTTTGGTGGCTCTCGGCTTTTGCGCCGTCTGGCTCGGGACTGGGACCCCTGGCAGGGCTTTGGGCTCTCTTTCTTGTGTCTTTCTGCCTCTTCTGTAGCCCCGGAGACGTCCGTGTTGGCGCATACAAAGCAGGCTGGGAGGGTGGGCGCTGGGGACAGCGCCGAGCCGGGCTCGGGGAGGTAATGGCGCTGCGCGACGCGCGGAGCAGATGGCCCGTCCTGGCCTCGGCCAGACAATAATCCCTGCGGCCGGAGGTGCCGCGCAGCGTTGGGGCCTGGGATGGTTAGTCAGTAAATCACGAGAAACACATTTAAGCGATGAATTGGCGATGCTTCAGCGATGAACACCAGGTTCTTGCTCCCACCGCTCCCCTGCCTCCAACCCTTTCCCCATCTTTCCAGGAACATTCTCGCCAGTCCTAGTTCTCAGCATCCCCAAATGAAATCCTAGGGCGGGAGGGAGGAACGCGAGGGAAATTCATTGTTATGTAATGATGTGCAATTGCAAATGGCCAGCTGATTGCTGGGTAGAGCCCAGGGCTGAGGCAGAGACGCATAGAATCTTTGAAAAAAGTGGAGATGTGTTTAGGGCTGGATTTGAGGGCGCGCTTTCGTTCTGGTTTTCTTGTTAGCCACGGGGACCCGGGCTTCCTCTGCATGCACAAGGGCACACCCATCTGCAGGAGAGAGAGGTGGAAACAAATGCACAGGGGAGGAGGCGTATGCCCGGGAGGATTTTACAGGACGAGCTAGGCAGTTCTACAGCAAGGGTGGATACTAGCTTTTTCTGGAAGGCCAAAGATCCAAGACCCCAAAGGGCCGCGCGCGATGGGACCCGACGTTCTGTGTTCTCTGATGGGAGTAAGGAGTCTGGATAGTGGGGGGAGTGGAGCAGATTTGCTGCAAGCCTCACATAATTCGCTGTCTTTGTGAATGAAAAAAGCAGTTTCGTTTTGACAGTGTGGGGAGAAAAAAAAATTCAAAACGCAAAAAACAAGACCAATTTTTAAAACAGCGCCCCCTCTACTATTTGAAAAGATCTGGTTGCGTTATGTAGGACCTATATAGCATGGTTTCCCTCTGTCCATCATCATAGCCAGCCTCTTATGTAAGAAGCCTTCTGGAAGGCACTAGAATGAACGGGGCTGTGATGCTTCATTTTTTTTTTTTCCCCTTGGCGAGATGTTGGTTCGGGGATTCTCAGTGATGGTGGGACAAGTACCACAGCGAGTAAGGGAGCAGGTGGTGAAGTGCAAGGCATCACCCTGCCTCCCTGGCAGTATTTATCCCATCAAAGCGGAATACAGAGAGAGGGAGAGAGCTATGAAGATAGGAAAGTGCACTGGATTATTAGGTTACCTTGGGCAAGTGGCTTAACCCCTCGGAGCCTCAGTTTCTTTATGTCATGAGAATAAGAATCCGGCTCCATTCACCTCAGATTTATTGTGAGGCTTCAGTGACATAGTGCACAGGACAAGATTTTGTAAAGGTCTTTACATTTATCTTATATAAGTGCAGAGATTGTTGACTGTTTATTTCCACTAAACTTATCAAAGTCTATAGCAGGATGAAGGACTGACCCTAAAGTATACAAAATTTAATGATCTTATCGGGTTTTCATTACGTTAGAGAAATAATAAACACTTTCTAACCCCATGTGTGCATCTATGTACGAAAGTATCATTACTCCTGGGTCTGTCATAGTTTATATATTTTTTATTACAGATTTGCTATCATTTTCTTGGGAGGTGCTAAATATAAATAGCACTTGCTGAGGATGTTGTTCTGTAACTGAATTTTGAGTTAGCCATTGTCAAAATGAATGCCATCCCTTTGAAAATTCTTGCATATTAAAAGAGCAATTTGTGATTGGAATTATTACATTTCAACCCAGCCTGGAATAGCACTGAATAAGTGACTATACATTGAACACAGGATTTTAATTTTCTATTCCATCAACAGCCTTTGGGATAGAGGTTAGTTATAATGTAACAATTCTGTTGCATTCCTGGCCCTCATGTGCTGCTTGTCATATATTTTTTTGTACTACTTAAAATAAAAGTGTATTAACAAACTCTAATGGTGTTAGATTTTAGAACTTGCCATCTCACCTACTTTATTATAAAACTTTGTTTTACTTAATAACTTAATAGTTAAAAATGGTGCACACTTAAAGTGTTTTTTTTCCCTGTTTGCTGCAATCGTTGTGATTTATCTTAAAGAGAAATACAAATATAAAGAACATACTGAATTGAAACCTTGTTATGAAGGAACCAAGTGTGTTTGTGTAGAGTTTCCCATGACAACAGACTTTTGGTTAATTTTCCCCCCGACACAAACCTTGCCAAGAATTGACTTCCCTACATGTGGGTGGATTTGTTTAAAAAATGAAGTTTATCCTAAAGACATTTAAAAGTATTGTCTTCTGGAAACAGGTTTTTTGTCGTCGTTGTTGTTGTTGTTTTAAACTATGATAAGCTGTGAGTTTTGCCAGTGTGTTCTGACTCGTGAGGTGATGAATATGTTGCCACATACAGGTTCACCTTTGTCACTGAACCTTTGCAAAATTGGCTCATTTTGAGCATCACTTTTGAATAGGGAAACTGTCCTTAGTACATTTATTTTAGTACCAATGTTTCTCGTGGGTCAGGAGTGCATTGTGACCTTATTACATCTTTGTTTCAGAGTGATCGTCTTCTGATCAAAGGAGGTAAAATCGTTAATGATGACCAGTCATTCTATGCAGACATATACATGGAAGATGGGTTGATCAAGTAAGTGTAACTCGTTTTATAGATGTGTACCTTCCAGTATTCCTAAGCATCGCCTATGTGTCACACACATAGTATCAAGCTTCTGTGACTTCCGAGTGACTTAATATCTGTTTAAGCCCAATTTGATTGGTGTTAATTAGTGAATTTAAAAGCCACAGTTAAATGCACACCCATTTCCTGGCACATTATGTAATTTACTATTTTTAACCCAGGTGACACAGTATCTTCTTGTTGCCAGCTCAGATACTTGGTTTATGACCCATTGAAATAGTAAAGGTTTTTTTTTTTTAGAATGTAGTTGTTTGGATGGCTTGCCCAATTGAAGGACACAAACATGGAGTACAAGCTCTTCTATCAAGACAGCACATCTGCTTTCTGAATCAAGAATCCAAGTGGTTGGGGCCAAGGACACCAAATTCATTCCCGAGTAACACAGACACAATACTGCCTCATCCCCGGGGAATTTTAGGCTTCATTCTTTAAGTGCGAACAAACACCAATAAGACTGCCCTTATGTTTATTGTGTATTGTGTTACTAACAACAGAGCAGTTACTACATTAGGGTAGTTTTGGACTCTAGAGGGTTAAGGGAGCAGAGTACATACCAGTATCCTCATGTCCGTCCCATTGGGACAGCTCACAGGGCCCTAGAGAAACAGCACATCTGTTTAAAGACAAACACTGTAGCAAATGACATCTTTTGAATAAGCAGCATTCATCAAGTCCTATAGCAAAGCAGTCCTGAGGAGTGGAAAACTAGAGTGGATGTGTCTGTTGCCTGGAAACTCACACCCAGATTTATGAACCTAAAATAGGCCTTACCATTTCCACGTTTAATGTTTTCTCCATGTGTGTTTGCTTGTGACGGCCTCAGCTCCAGGCTCTCAAATACCGTGACTTGCCTGTTCCATTTTCCCCCAGTTGGAAGGCTGTTATGGTCTGGCCTAGCAGAAAGACACTGGCTTATGCGTGAGCAAGCCTGGGTGCTATTTTTAGTTGCCACTAATTTTTTTTTGAACTTTATCAACTCCTCCTTGATTCCTTTTTGCCTGTTTTTAAAAAACAAAACAAAAAAACTGATAGGAAGATGTAGCAGAGATATTTTTAAAACATTAGAAATCAATCTGTGTCCCCCAACATAATGAATATTAATTTTTCTGCTCTTATTACCTGAGTAGCTAATCCCATGCTTCAAAATTTTTAAATAGTTTCAATTATAGTATGCACTTTTCTTTTTTTGCTTTGTTTTGTTGTTCTACCTCCACCCTTCCACCCCTGTTTTCTCTGTACTGCAAAGGACCTGGTGAACATACATGTTCGTAAAGTGCAACTGGGTCTGGAGGAAATTGCTATAGGATGATTAGCTCAGCTGTGTGTGTTACAGAGAAAATGTAGTGGCATTTTCTGTAAATATCTTGGGGCCTTGTTATCATTTGATCTAAGGGTTTTCCTGGTAACTAAGCTTCCTTGATTGGGCCTCTAATGCCTTACTTAAATGTTGTTTTCTAGTAAGTGCTGCATTGCCTTTTAGTTGGGAGTAGGGAGTTGGGGAGTGAATATATTATGAATAAATCACAGTAATAGGAAAAGTCTAGGGAACATAGGGCAAGGTAGATTAGGGCTTGATGGAAATGTCTGATCCCATTTGATTCGAGGACATTTCATTTACCACCGTTGTCACCCACCCTGTTTATTTAGGCAAATAGGAGAAAACCTGATTGTGCCAGGAGGGGTGAAGACCATCGAGGCCCATTCCAGGATGGTGATTCCTGGAGGAATTGATGTTCATACCCGCTTCCAAATGCCTGACCAGGGAATGACTTCGGCTGATGACTTCTTTCAAGGCACCAAAGCAGCCCTGGCTGGGGGAACCACCATGATCAGTAAGGCAGCTTAAAAATAATAATCTTAGTGCTTGAGACCTTTATCATTTGACAATGAGCCTGTGATATTTGGTTCTTCTCAGAGTTGCTGAACTGAGCAGTGGCTTGATCTACTACATAAGGGGGTGGGGGTGGGCCAGTGGTTGTCCCTGTTTCCTTACTCACATTTTCTGTCCAACTCGGAGCTCTCTTGTTGAACTTGAGAATATGGTTCCAGAGAATTTTGGTACGATAAAAGGAGTGGCTTCTAACTTTCTTTGTTTGAGAACTTTTATCTTCCTTAACCCAAAAAATGTGATCTGATTGTGGTTATTTTGAAAACACAGCATTCGGAGTAATCTCCAGAGCTACTAGTCTTGAGTCTTTGCTCATAAGTATTTGATTTTGATTTTTAAAGAATTGCTGAAGGTGAATGTTCTCGGAATGAGGATGGGGTTTAGCAAATGTAGAACCAGGAATCTCTAGTCTATGGACAAGAAAATCAAATGAGGGCAGTACTTCTGGCCTGGGTTGGGCATAAATGAAATCAGGCAGTCCTGTTTGGAGAAGGACCCACGGCTAATATTGATTGTCATTTAGACTAGAAAACTGCTCCCACCAATAGCTGGAGTGCAAACATGCAGAAAAAAGCCATGGAAGTGCCCTTCATGTCTTGCTCTGAAGGGATTTATGCTTTTCATTCAGCCAAATCTAATGTATATTTCCTGCTGTTCATAGCACACGTTAGGAGTTTGCTTGTGAATGGTCAGTTTCCATCATGTGTGCTGATTGTCCCTTTGATAAATATTTTGTTTATGAGGAGGCAGGCAAGCTGCACAGTGGCCTATCAAACACATTTTTAAAAAATTTTTATCAAAGAATGAAAGCCAACATTCAGTCTGTCTTAAAAGCTAACAGTTCAGTTCAGAAGAGGGTCAAAGTAAAAGGAACCTTAGGTATTGATGACATCCTTTAGGAAAACCCATCGTAACTGGTTATTTTTTCAGAATGATGGTCTCTTTACCTGTGACTTCAAGGTCTGTCTCTAAGCTTCCTCTTTTCTACCCTTCCACCTGTATGAACGTTGCCCAGCCATCCCCTCCTAGTCTAAACTCCCCTCCTCCATTTTATTTTTTATTTTTTATTTTTATTTTTTAAAGATTTTATTGGGGAATTGGCGGAGGGGAACAGCGTTGGGGAATCGGGGAAGGGGAACAGACAAGTTGCTGTCCTTTTGTTCTTCAGTCTAGTTGCGGAGGATGTTGCTTCACTGTTGGTATCGTCATTGCGCTCTTCCCGGATGAGGCAGATCGGTCGCTGGCCTCTGGATGTCGCTCACCGCGGCTATTGGCAGCTCATGTTTGGCTGCCAGCCGCTCACGCTGGCTGCGGGCCACTCACTGTAGCCTATGGCAGCCCACTGCAGCAGGGGCTGCAGCCCACACCATCACCGGGGCTCGCACAGCCCAGCTCCAGGTGGAGCTGTTGTTAGCTGTAGAGGGCAGTGTCACTGGCCCTCATGTGGGATCCGAACCGGGGCCGCTGGCATCCCAAAACCAGCGCTTAACCAATGCGCCACTCAGCCGGCCCTCCCCTCCTCCATTTTAAATCACACACGCACCTTCTCCTCTTCTCCCAGTCTTGGTCTTCGGTGTGCCTGAAGGATCAGTGACCACTCTTTGTATCAGCTTTCTCATCACTGCCCAGAAAAAGTCTCCAACGTTTAAGCCTTAGTGCTTCTTTTTTGCTGCACACATCACCTTCTAACTTAGTGGGTGCCATTCTCAAGGGGGACCACCACACATACCTCGGGACTCCGTCTGCCATTTCGTAAGCAGTGTCTGTCAGGACTCACCTGGTACCCCTGGGCGTTTCTGCCCCTCCTCCAGGGCAGCTGTAAAGTCACATGGGCGCATGGAGAATCATAGACTGTTTGGTGTCAGCCTGGAAGGTCAAGTCAAGATTATAAGCTGCCTTGTATTGGAGTTCATACGGGAGTCTTGTAGGACCTTGCATTGGTCAGTGTTAGTAAACCACTATTATTTAATTAGTATTTAGTAATAATAATTACTGAATACTAGTTAGTAATATTGCCTGAGTGAGTGGTCGGTGATGTTTACCATTGAGGGAACTGCTGGGCAGGAGCCCTCTGGGGTGGAAATGCCCCCCGGCAGGAGTCTGCAGTCCTGGTCTCTCTCCAACACTGACTTTTTCTTGGGTAAGCCACCTTTGCAGTAGATGGCCCTGGGTGAACTTTCTAGCTTCCACATTTGGCAAGTCACTGAGCTCAGGGACAGAGCTTGCCTATAATCAAATGCACTTCATTCAACTTCATTCAAAACAGAAAAGCCCTGTTTTTTTCTCCGATGTACTTGAAAGACCCCGTCAGTCTATTTCTTCTAACTCGCTCATTCCTGAATGTGCCTCTGCACTCCTCACACATGTCCATTCTTTGGTTACTCTCTTGCCTCTTTTCCCTTTTCTGCCTTCCTTCCCCTTCGACCTTGGCCAGGTGAGCACATCCCTCTCTATCCATGTCCTGACTTTCTCTTTGGCCTTCTTTCTCAATGGCTGTGGATGTCTTTCCCTTCATTCTAGGTGATTCCTTTTGTGCAGAGCCGCGGGACATCTTCAGGAGGCCCGCCCCTGGCCTTCGGGGCCCAGAATAGTCAGCAGGTGTGCTGTGGCCAATTGGAATGAGGGAGAAGTGAAAAGTCACACTGCCTGCCCTGCTCAGTTGGACAGAAGGCGATCCCATTTTATTTTTTTTATTTTTTTTTTTAGGACAGTGTCACTGGCCCTCATATGTGGGACCCGAACCAGGGCTGCTGGCTTCCCAAGCCAGTGCTTAACCTCCGCGCCACTCGGCCGGCCCACGATCCCATTTTAATGTGGGGACAGTCAGACAGTCAATTAGGCTAAAGAGTAGGGGGATTGAATGAACAAACCCCAAAGAATACAAGTCATCAGAGGTGGTAGGGATGTGATCAGAGTTGTCGCACTCCAAACTCCACTGCTTTTACAGCCTGAGAAAAATATTAACTACTCTTGCAAATAACCACCCGAGGTTAATGATCTCTATAGAATTTCCACTAGCCTGCCCTTCCCTCAGGACATAAGTGGCATAATGCAGACGAGGAAATCAGGATGTTGTCTTGCTTGTTGGTCATACATTTTGCATTGCTTCAAGTGAGTGAGTGGCTGGGGCCCATTTTTCAGAGAGGGGAGCCTTGCCAAAAGGAGCTGATTTAATGGGGCTTCATTGGTACCTACGACCTGCTCCTTCAATGAGATTGTCGATTCTTTCGTGAGTATTGAGACCAGAAATAAATACTTATGACACTTGGAAGAGATTCAAGTGCAAACATGCAGAAATAAGCCACTGAAGTAAATTGGTACCTCACAGCCTGCGTCCCCCCTTTCTGAGTGTTTCCAAGCCGTGTCACCTGCCCCTGCCGTGTGGCTCCCAGGTCATAGGGGCCCGGAGGCTTCATTTCTGTCTGACATGGCACTGCCTGCAGAGGAAAATGCAGCCGAATATTCCCAGCTTAAAAATGGAGGTGACACGTCAGCTGCAGAAAATAATATTATTGCCGTCGAACAGAGCCTCCTATTGAGACTGACACAGTGAGACCTTTGTAAGGAGCACCCAGTGCAGGGCAGAGGGAGCACCCTTTGCCCTTTCCGTCCTGTGATGGGTGGGCAGAGGCTCCAGATGTGCCCTGTAGGTGGCACCCAGACTGGCTGAGAGGTTCCGGAGGTGGCAGGGGTGCTGCTTGGGGAAAATTCTGGTGGCTTCCCTGGCGGGTGTTATAATCATCAGAGTTAAGACCCCAGAGTCTCCAGGAAGCAAGCGGGAGTGGTGCCCTCCATTATATAGAAGGGAAGACTGAGACCAGAGGGGAGGCCACTACTTGCCCGTCACTTAGCTTGTGTTTCAGTGCAGGTGGCAGGCATGGGACACGCCCCTCTACCACCTGCCTGCTGGGTGACTTGACTTTAAGCCTCAGTCGCCTTATCTGCAAAATGAGGAATGTTGTTACAGAGATTGACTGGGAGGCATCAGAACAGCACCCAGCTATAGTAGTAAGCGCTCGGATGTGGTCATTACTATTACCCCATCTCACATGAGGCACCAGCAACCTCCCATCTCTGTAGATTCCCCCCACCCCCATCTCCATTTTATCAGGAGAGGCAGAGAAGAGGCTGCAGCTGCAGAAAGATCTGACCTGATCATTTGCTGGGAGTAGGGCTTCTCCAAGTGTGGTCAGCAGACTGTGTACCCCGCTGTCACCTGGGGTGCATCCTGGGCCCCACCCAACCTATTGAAGCAGTGGAGAGTCTGCGGGTGGGACCTGTGAATCTGGATTTGAATCTGGTGATTGTTGTTCGAAAGTATGGGGGTCCATGCCAGATCTGCAGACTAGGTCTCCAGGAACCTACAGCTCAGACGAGAGCCTGACTGTCATCTCTACTAACCTGAACTCAAGGCTTTGCCTGGATCCTGGGCACAGCACACCCAACGGGGCTTCCTCCCCTGCGCCTGGTGCCACCATGCAGCAGGATGGGACTTGACCACAGAGAAGGTGGGGACAGATGGTTGCTGAAGTTCTAGAAGGGCTTTCTCCTCTGAACTCTGGACTTGTCACTGACCTTTGAGACGTGGCTCCCAGATGTGCGTCAGGCAGCTCCATGCAGCCATCTCCAATCAGACTCACCATTTCTCCTATACTCCTGCCTCTCGCCTGGTGCCCTCGTGGTTGTGCTGGCTTGAGCCCACTGTGCTGACTTGAGTCAGTTTTGTCTCTATATTACCTCTTGCACCCATTCCTTTACTGCCCCTGACTCAGACTTCGGTGGTCTCCCAGCCTTCTGAGGAGCCTCACTGCCCCCAGTGTGCTGCCTCTGCAGCCCGGGCTCTTTCTCCAGCACGGCCCTGTGTGGATCATGCCTCTCCCTTCTCTTGAGGCCCTTGGCGGCTTCTCTTGCTCTGAGAATGCAACCCAAGTGCAGAGCCCTCCATGATGCAGCCCAGTCTTGCTGCCCAGGCTGAACTCACCTTGTCATTAAGCCAGAGATGCCCTTCCCTTCTTTCCTCTTCCTCCGGAAATCTTCGTTAACCCTTCAAGGACCAGCCTAGGTGACACCTCCATTCCGAAGCCCCTCCCCACTGGAAGGCTGTGTCTTTGCACCTTGGCAAACATTGGGCTTTTCCCCCTTGGCCCTTATGACATTCATCCTGCGTTACAGTGTGATCAAGTCTCCTCTGACTCTTTCATTTTAATATTCCCCACCCACCCAGCAGTGTCACCCTTGAGATACTCCATTAATGTCTGCTGTTGCATGAATGAATGAATGAATGAATGAATGAATGGATATGCTAATGGGACTTGGTTTTCTGCTTCATCTGAGTGTGATGCTAAAAGACTGAGAATCCTGGGGTGGGAGTCGGATGTTAATTGTGTTCGCTGCCTCTTCAGCAGTGTCCCCATTTCTGCTCCCCTGGTCCCTGCAGTGGGCTGCTCTGTTGTAGCAGCTGGAGGAGAGAGGCAGGAGGGGAAAGTCCAGAGCCCATGCATCAGCCTGAGGTTATGGATGGGGACCCCTCCCTCAGTCTGGATTGTCCTTTTGGAAGACGATGGAAATAGCTGCTCTGCTGGTCTTCTTGTGAGAGAGCTTGCATATGAGTGCACAGGGTCAGATCTGTTTGAGAAGTGGTCTTAAGCACCATGGCAGATTCAGCAGTCATTTCCCAAAACCCCCTGGGCTTGTCCTAGTTCTTTCTAGAGGGCCTCGCCCATGGAGGCAGGAGGCCCGAGACCCAGGCGAGGTGGCTTCCCATACCCTGCTGGCCAGGCTTCCCTGAGGAGACGTGGCTCAGTGTCACTGTGGCTCATCTACTGCTTGTTATTTTTTCATCCATGTGGCATTTGGGTTTGCTCCCTGTTTCTGATGAGTACACATGTGTGAACACACTCACTATAATATGAATGTGTCTGTAATTGATACTTTGATTATTCCCTTTGCATCATTCATTTGACTTGGGGTAGAAAGTGTTTACAAAAAAGGCTGACCACATCAAACTGAAGTTTGAAAGTCCAGGACCAGAGTTATTGCCACAAAATCTGCCCGTGGCCTGGCGATTAGAAAGCCACGTTATCCGATGGCTGTTGGTGTGGGCACTTGCTGCCTGCTCCTCCTCGAGTCTCCTTAGGCTCCCCATGGGCGAGGTCGCACATGTTGCCTTCTGCAATCAGACCCCACAGTCACAGGCCCTGGGCTCGCTCAGGTGTCACAAATCTCAACCACGAGAGGCTGGACTGGAAGAATACATCCACTCCCAGGGATATTGTGGGCTGATGGCCTAATACCTGATGCTGAGCAGAGGAAGAGCGTGAAAAAGATGATGAGTCCTGAGAAATAGCACAGCTGTACCCGGAAGCCCAGCACACATATTTTATTAAATGCTTTTTCCATGACCGAGGCTACTGGGTTGGGCTCGACCCACCAGCCTCCTTTTCCGGTGGGGTTTAGAGTCTTACTAGGCCCTTCCAGAAGCAAGGACGTTCCTGTGTGGGTCCCTAAACCCTATGTGATAGACATTGTGGCAGTTATCCTTATCTACCTAGTGGTTTCTTACCTGGTTCCTGGCCTGGAAAGCTGGAAGCTTTGGAAATCACTCCATCCCATGAAGAGGGAGGGTGTTCATCTCTTAAGATGGAGCCTGCGTCCTCCCTGATCCAGCTCTGACTCTGCCTGTGGGTGTTGTTTCACAGAGCGGGGGGAGTCTCAGCACTTAATCCTCCTGGAGCCTGTTCTCTGACTTTTCTCTGAGCCTGTTCTCTGATGTGCAGACTGTTGGGAACTTCCCGGCAGCCCTGTTGCCCAGAATGACAGCTAGAGCCAGGAGAGGTCGTGGGGGAAGTGGAAATGTGGGGCTCCGTAAAGACTTCCTAGTCTTTGGACATGAGGGACAGGCTTTCAGTGGTCAGCATCCCATGGCCTCAGGGTTCCATGTGGCTAGATAAGAGCCTGCGTGACACTCACATGTCCTAGGATGCCCTTGTTCTGTGGTCCTGGCTGAGTGAGCTGGGCAGCCGGAGCGCATAGGTTCTGCCCTCTCCATATTTATATGGCCCCCAGCATACATGGGAACTGCCCATGCTGGCTGCCTGATAAGTAGCTGAATGTGTCTGGATCAAAGCCTCGACCCCGATGCTCCTTCAGCTATTGATAGCTTTATCATTGTTTTCTTGGGCCCATCCTTTTTTCATATGAAAGCTTACAGTGGACACCCACCCCCTACCCCCGCCCCCCAGCAGATAAGACTGATGAAAGCAGACCTGCTCTGGCTGGTATGGTGGGCTGTGGGAGAACCCAGATACTCCCCTCCTTTCTCTCTTGTCTCCCCCCTCTTGGCAGCCCCTCTGCCTCTGAGGAATCCTAGGGCCTGGGGAAGCACAGTGGGGAAACCCTCCACCCCCTCACTGCCTTCCCCCATTGCCTACCTTCCCTCCAAAGCATGTCCCTCCACAGCTCCCATGCTGAGTCGAAGGGAAAAAGGGTGATTAGTAAGAAGGGACAGACCCACTTAGTCACTTAAGAAAACTAACAACACTGTATGTTTTCAGTGGTTTGTTTAATAATACCTCCTTCTGTTCATGGTAGGAGCCAGGACAGAGCACCCGTTTCATTTTTCGCTGCCTGGGTTTGTGTTAGTTTGCTTTTCATGAGAGCCCATAATAGGTGAATACTCTGTCTTTAAAAAAATTAATGATACATAGTATTTTTAAGAAAAAAATGACTGTCTTCGGGAGTGGTTGGCTATGGGACTTGTGTTTTCCTACCTACTGTCCATAGCTCTGGCCCCAAATCACTCCATTTGGGGCCCTCTCCCCTTCTTTCCCATTTTCCCTCTTTGAGAAGATGTTCCTGTTTCTTCTCAGGGGGAAAATGATTATTTGTTTGGGTTTTGAGGGCTCTGCCTCTGACTTGCTGCTGCTGTTGGGTAAAGCCATTTACCCAAATTCCTTGCTTTTAGTCCGTCTTAACTGCCGTGGTAATGACACAGGGGCATTACAGAGAGTAGAAATTAGAGTTCTCTCTGGTTAACCCATTTGGGAGGCAGCTTTCTTTGACTGTGACTAAATGTCCCCCTAATGATAGAGAGGGTGTGGTGGGGGTTGAGTCTCTGTGGCTCAGGCTGAGTATCTGTCTGGTGGAGGAAATTTTGCAGTGAGCCAGGGCAGTAGTTACAAACCTGGAGTGCACGCTAGAATCCCCTGGGGAGTTTTCATAAGGTACAGAGACCTGAGCTTCTGATTTCATTGTCCTGGTGGGTCTGGGTGCATTGGTAGTGTTAAGCTTCTAGGGGATAGCCAAGGTTGAGCCACGGAGCTGGGTGCTTGCTCCAACAGTTGGGCTTCTGCTGAAATTGCATGTCTTTCAAGGTTTTCTGAAAGCTGGAGGTGTCACATCTCTGTCCTCTGTTCCCTGCTGTGTCCTGCCCTCTTCATGAAGAGAGGCTGATTACATTGTCCTGACCTGGGGTGCATAGATTCTGCAGCCACGTGCCCTCCAGGAGCTTAGGAAGCAGGGTGGGCAGAGTTACTGTCACCAAAAAGGGCCTCCTCCTTCAGTTGCTGTTCTTGGTGTCCGCAGGTTTTACCTGGCTGACTAGGGCACTAGTTAGGACATGGAGTTGGTGGGATGAGAGATGGTGAGCAGGAATAGGGCTGGGCGGTGGCATGAGAGGGTGTGCTGAAGGCGGAGTGCTGTGCTGGGACAGGGCTGCTGTCCCCAGCTCGATGGGCCACCTGCTGCGCTGGTTTCCCTGCTGTCTTTAGGTTGAACCAATAGTGTTTATGACCTAATCTCCCTCTAATGATAGGTCAGAACTGGAAGGAATCCTTCCTTGTGGGGAGGCTGTGAGGGAAAAATCCAAAGAGCTTGGTAATAATATAGAATCACAGGCTCTTCAGGCAACCACCGAGATCTTCTGTCTCAGCTTCTCTCCCAGCTGGGTGAAATTTACTGGACCATGCTTCAGAGGGCAAGATTGCAAGTAACACTGTGGGACAGGATGGGGGCATTCCAAGAATCGGAAGGTCAAAGTTCGGTTTCTCTTTCTAGTACTCTCTGTTTGAGTGTGACCATCTAATATATTTCTAGATGGCTATTTCCACATCTATAAAATGGAGACAGTAGATTCCTATTTGTTAGGATTCTGTGAAAAGTAAGGTTGTGCTATTTAAAAATGATTATTGTGACACTTTTGGTACATATGTCTATCTATCTATCTATGTATCTATGTATGTATCTATCTATCTATCTATCTATCTATCTATCAGTCATCTATTTATCTATCTATCTATCATCTGTCTATATCTATCTATCCATCTGTCTTGTCTAGCTATTACCTATTTATCTCTCAATTTGTCTAATTTATCATATATCTTGTCATCTCTCTTATCTACCTAGTCTGTATATCTAGCTATTTATTCTGTTATATATCTAAATCTGTACCGTCTATCTAATCTAATATCTATCTAGCTGTCTATCTATCAGCTCTCCTGATCCAAGGATGCAGCCACATGACAGCTGATTCCAGATGGGTTATGTCCTTTTATTGCCACTCGGGGAGCTAAGGAAGAGAGTTCAAGGCTTGCTTCATCTCAAAGGCCATGTAATGGAGTTTGTTTTGAACATAGCAGGAAAAACAGCTCTATATAATAAGCCCTTTAATATGACTTCTTATACAAAAAATAAAAATTTTACTTTTCACTTTATTTTTTTCGCCCTCTAAATAATCACTAGGTTTCTTGACAACACACCCTGCTCTGCAGATGCAAAACAGTGTCACCAGGAAACAGCTCATCAAGTCAATAACTTGTTCTAGATTTGAATTTTCAGCCAAAAAAGGAACTCAAATGAGGCCAACTTTATCATTTGTCATTAATGAGCCGTCGAACTCCCGGACCCCTCCATTTCTCCTAGTGGATTCATTAGGGCCTCTTCATAGAAATCTGCAATCCTCACTGAACTTGGGCCAACATCCTCCTTCCCAGAGCCCTGCAGCCAGTGGAGCTTCCAGTGCATGACCCAGGGGTCATTCCTCTGGCAGCACTGGTGACAAATTCTTCCCCAGTGGGCATTTCAGTTAAGGAAGTATTTAGTCACACAGGGCCAAACACGCAGAGAAGCATGGTGTGACAGTCCTGGCAGAATGCAGGGCCCTGTCCTCTGGGCAGGCATGGTGAGTGACTCATTACTCTTTCCTGACATCACACGGAGGGACTGTGTCGCACCCCTCAGATGATAGCTGGTCCCTGACCCATTACTGGCCAGAGACAGATAGCTGCTTTTTCTTCGACGTGTGCATCTCAAGCTCCTTTCATTTAACTGATAGTCTTTATTATTGTATTTGGTGCTTTGGTTCATTAGCTACACAAATGATGGAGGATAAAAAGGCAGGCAGAACAGATCCATAGTTAAGGCAAGAAGAGAGGTGAGTTAGAAAACTATGTCCCAGGGGCTGATAGATATGTGGGGGCCACCCTGAGCCCAGCGGAGGAGGGTGGACTTATTATTCTAGAGGAAATGCCATTTTTGCTTCAGTGTTTCAAATGCAGGCCCAACAGAGTGTCGCAGCTCAGGCCCAGTATTGGTGGTGGGTGTTTTAAGTATCATTTTATACCATTAGATGGGGGCTTTAGTCCTATAGGATGGGCATTTAAGTTACTGTCCACATGGAAAGAGTGGCTACTAATTTTTACCCCAGGACAGCAATGTAGGGCTGTCCCAGGTAAACCCAGATATACATCACTTTTCTTCTCAGGGGCTTACATTGAATTTTCTTGTCCTCTGATGAGCTCTGAAAGGTAATGACCCAGTGGCTGCTCTCTGGACCTCTCCACCGACCTACAGAATTATAGGGAGGAGCTGCATGACTTCATCCTCTGCCCAAGAGATGGTTAGAAGAAAGGTACTTTGGAGGGATGAGATCATTGATACCATTTATTGGAGATCTGTGCCACGAAAGCCCTGATCCTTTTGTTAACATTGAAGATAGGTGGGCTTCTCCTCTTGCCGTACATGAGGAAATGGGAAGCCCAGAGAAGCCAGGTGACTTACCTCATGCTACGGAGCTTGCAGGAGTTAGGGCTGGGACCCTGATCCATGCTCTGGGCCAATGGCACTCACACATCACAGGATAAAGGAGCACTGTTTGCTTCTTCTTTTTTGTTTTTGTTTTTGTTTTGTTTTTTAAGCTGAGCCATCCTGCCACCTGTTGGCAGCTCAGCGGAAACTCAGCTCGGGCTGGGCATCGAACTGCTGTTGCCCAGAGCTCTTAACCAACTGAGCCACTCGGCCGGCCCTCGCTGCTTGCTTCTTAACAATTAAAAAGTGTGCTCATGAATCCCACTCTGTGCCCAGCACTGTGTCAGGGGCTTCACTGATATCCCAGATGCAGTCCCCACCTGGAGTGAGTGATCAGGTGTTGGGCTGAGGTCCATCCCCAGGAAACAGAAAGATTTTGGTGCTCAAGCTTTAGCCTACCCTTTGACCCAAGTTTCATTGAATAGTTCCCACCCCCCCCCCGCCCCCCATAATATAAAGGGAGAAAGCGATCAGATAGGGAACATTTGTCACTAAGCAGGAGGCTGTGTCCAACGGGGGAGGTTGCTCACCAAGATGGCGCTGTGTTGAGTATCTCTCGTCTCCCAACAGAAGCACTGGATTAATGACCTAGATTTCTCCCTGCCTCCCAGGTGGGATTTGGAGAGCAGCTGAGAGGAGTAACTGATGTCATGGGTTCATCAACTGAGCTTAATCCCTCTTCCTGGAGGTGCAGGAACCTGTTTCCACGCAGGGCAGGATCGTGCCGAGCTCCGCTGTCACGAAAGCAGCTTCAAAGGCTGTCTTGCCTGGGTCTCATCTTTCATCGGGGTTCATTAGGCTCTGCTCTCTGGTAGGGAAACACCTCAGGCAGATGGCATTTTTTTGAGGAGGCACAGGGAGCAGAAAAATCAAAGTTTCTTAGAGTTGGGTTTGCTGTTCTGTGCATTGTTTTTTCCCTTATGGAGGTAATCCAAGGGGAAGAGGCATGAGGTGTAATGGAAAGAATTTGAGGCCTAAACTTCTTGACGACGCATCTTCACGGAGCTGGGAATCAGGAGACCTTATTTCTGGTCTCCACTGTGCTGCTTGTTCATTCGGGCACATTGCCCCATGTCTCTGTCTTGATTTTGTCAGTTGTCAGAAGGGCCTGGACCACCCTTTTTTGCCTGATAGTGTTGCTGTAAGGATTCAGGGAGATGGCGCGTGGGCAGGTTACATGGATGGGCGTAGTAGCCCCTTCTGTCCAGTTTTGCCCCTGACTGTCAAAATCTTTATCATGACACCCGGATACTGGAGAGTTGACTGTGTTTTGTGTGATTGACTTCAGCAAGCCTCTCATTTTACCATATACCTTTTTTCTTATTTTTTCATCAAGAAGGGATTATAATAATCACCTTAACTCTGAAATGTTTTTATTTTTTGTTTTGTTTTTTTGGATGTTACAGAGGTACATCCTGACCATCCCCTAAATTTCTTTTCTTGCTGAAAGCTTTCAGCTCTGTTTGTTGATGAGTTCTTTTTCCCCTCCTCTACAAAAATGTATTTTCCATCTTGCTTTGGAAAAGGAAGATCTGCTTTACTGAATTTTGTATCCTCCTTAGTGGGAGATTCAAGATATCTGATCATTTCTCCCTTTCTATTATAGAAAAAGGTACTTTTAAATAATGGGTGGTCTGAAGGACAAGTAAAACTTCAATACCCAACTCTTTATTACTGGGGGATGGGTGGCAGCCTGACACCTGATTGTAAGCTCCAGGTGAGGGCTGTGGCTGGGACTTAAGAGATTATTTATTGCAATCTCTTCATTTTGCAGCTGGAAAACTAAGGCCCCAGGAGGTGACATGACCTTGGAGGCAGGATTGAGGCCATGTCTGTGCCCTCTCTTTTGTGGTGTACGTTTATGTCTGTACTACTGCTTTGTGCCTTGTTGCTCATTACCGACAGTGAGTGAGTGCTGGTGATGCGAAACTCACTGCAAAACTCATGTCTAAGAAAAGGCTTACTTCCAGAGAACAGCTGAAGAAGGTGTTATCTTTCTTTGTGGTCAAGTGTGGATTTTCATTAAATGGCAAGTCCTCTTCGTGAAAGACAGACTGGAAAAGCTGATCATTTAAAAGCAATAGGGGGCCGGCTGAGTGGCACGGTGGTTAAGAGCTGGCTTGGGACACCAGCGGCCCTGGTTTGGATCTCACATAGGAGGGCCAGTGACACTGCCCTCCAAAAAAAATAAATAAAAATAAATAAAAATAAAAAGAAACAGGTTCTTCTATGTACGGGGCTGGAAAGTTTTCACTCAGCTGTATTTTCTGGGTCCTTTGGCTTGTGCAGACGGGCATTTGAACGTCTTTGTTTGCGTTCTGAGAGAGTCAGGTGATCTACAAGCCATGCTCTGTGCAGCATTTCTGCTTCTCGGACATAAGTCCCCTATTTCCATTGTCTCCTTGCCAGTTAAAGGTGGCCTCGAGCAAGTGATAGGTTTTCCATCCATGATTGTGCCAGAAAACATGACTTCCCTGGTTGGTTTTCCTTTTCATATGTTGGCTTGACCCTTTCTTGTCTTCATTCTTTGTTCTTAAGGCATTTTGCAAAAAAACCCCAACCAATTCTTACTTGTTCGTAAGACTCATCAAGAAAAGATGCTGAGTAATGGAGTCTTATCAGTTTAGGGTTGCTTCATTCATTCATTAGTCATGTTATGCGTTGGCTTACACAAACTATATTGACTTTTTTAAAATTTATATATAATTTATACGCCATAAAATCACTCTGTTAAAGTGTATAATTCAGTGATTTTTTTAAAGTATATTCACAGAATTGTGCAACCATTACTTCTATTTAATTTTGGAACATTCTTACCATTCCGAAAAGAAACTCCATACCAGTTTACAGCTACTCCCCCTTCCTCAGCCCATGCCAAACACCGTTCTATTTTCTGTCTCCATGGATTTGCCTGTTCTGGACATTTTATCTAAGTGGAATCATCCAATATATGGCATTTGTGTCTGGCTCTATTGCTGAGCATAAATTTCAAGGCTCATGCATGTTGTAGCATGTATCAATACTTCATTCCTTTTTTTTTTTTTTTTTTTTTTGAGGGCAGTATCATTGGCCCTCATGTGGGACCTGAACCGGGGCCGCTGGCTTCCCAAGCCAGCTCTTAATCACCTTGCCACTCGGCCAGCCCCCCAGTACTTCATTCCTTTTTATGGCTGAGTACTGTTCTGTTGTATGGATGTGCTACATTTTGCTTATCCATTGATCAGTTGATGGCATTTGGGTTGTTTCCACTTTTGGGCTATTGCGAGTGAATAATGTTCATTCATGGACAAGTTTTTGCATGTGCTTTGGTTTTCATTTCTCTTGGAAGTGGAATTTCTGGGTTATATAGTAATACTTCCTTTAACTTTTTTGAGGAACTGCCAAATTGTTTTCCACAGTGGCACCATTTTACACTCCCAGCAGCAATGTATGATGGCTCCAATCGCTGCACATCCTCGCCAACACTTGTTATCGTCCATCGTTTTGATCACGGCCATCTGGGGGGAGTGAGTATCTCATTGTGCTTTTGACTTCAGGCTTTATTTTAAGGCCAGTCACTCATTCACTCACTCTTAGTCACACTTGTCTTGATCTATGATGTGAGAACTTGGTTTTGAGTATGTTTTCCTAATCCTGCATGGAGACATCTGATGTGAAAAGTATAAAGATGGTCATAGTGATGAGAAAGAATTGAAATCAGGGGTGCCCCAGCGAAGCAGGACTCAGCCAGCACTGTCCCCCACCCCTCACCCTACTCCAACAACCTCTGGAACCCTCTCTCTGGGTTCCCTATCCCTGGCTGGTTGGAATGGCTACCTTTGTCCCCTCCAGACTTCCTCCCCTTTCACCATGTGGCCCAGAGTGAGTCCTGTTTTGCCGTCTTTATGACCATCCTTCATTCTGCTTTCTGGTGGGATGGGCAGGTAAATGGTCCTGGGCTGGGGGATCTTGGCTCCAGTAATCTTTTTGCTCTGGTGCCCCTCTTCTAACATAACACATGATAGCCTGCCAGGTGTGGGCCCAGTGCTGGGAATTTCCCAGGCCAGTCCATTCCTGCCTCAGATGGCCATGCCCCTTCTCCATAGGTCAGAGTAAGAAGACTCATTACATTCTGCATTTATAGCTGCTTTTACTCTGTAAACTAGATAGGGCCCAAAATATCTCCCATTTCCTATGAGGAAATTGCAGAATAGAAAGGTTAAGTGACTTGCCCAAGGCCACCCAACGAACATCAAGGCCAAACGAGAACGGAAACCCTGACCATCTGGCTCCCTGTGTCAGGGGGACATCAGATGTGAAGTGTGATTTCAGTCCATGTACTTTGAGGTGACTCCAGACTTGTTTCTGGAGGTTTCTGGTGATGTAACAGCGGTGAGCACCTGACAGAATTGAGAATATTGTGCTAGACGGCTGGGGCTGCCTTGATGTGGGATGATGGAGCCTGATAACGAGAAGAAAGGATGTGGTCACTTTCCCAGTGCATTACAGCTATTATTCTGCTTAAACACAATTAATTAGCACTGTGGTTTTCACTGTAAAGAAACCCCTGTTCATTCACCCTGTCATCTCTGCCCACTCAGCTGATGTTTGCTAGGCCATGTGGCAGTTACTGGTCTAGGCACCAGAGCCACAGATATGGTCCCTGTTTTCAAGGGACTTGTAGGTTGCTGGGGAGACCTACAAATTAAAGATTATAATACAATGTGAGTAATTTCTATACTAAGGTTCAAGGACAACAGAAAAGAAGAAACCTTTAAAATCTGCCTGAGAGAGTCAGGGGCAGGCTTCCCTGGACAGGTCCTGAGTAAGCCAAGACTAGTAGGCCGGTCAGGATTTGCCCTGGAGTCTGATTGTGGGGTGGGCAGCCAAAAGAGAGGTGGTGTGTGGATGGATTGAGGCTTGTGGAATTTGGTAAACAAGAGTTGGTATGCTTTAGAATTTATAAATCAATCAGTATTGCTGGGTATTTAAAAAAAAATGTTTTAGTGGGAAGGGCTGGGGCACAAGTGATGTTCGCTCCTCACTGTGGTTGAAGGTCAGCCCCTGCTGCCTATTTTTTCCTTCCTCTCCACCCGCTTCTATTTACTATCACAGGCCAGCCGGTCCTCTCTCAGACCGTGCTAAGGCACTCCTGGCTCTGTGTAGCCTGGCAGGCAAGGGGTGGGTAGCAGGTGCTCCTGGGATTTCGGGCAGAGGAACCTCCTTTGCTAGAGTCAGCTCCCACAGGGAGTTGACAATGAAGCCTTTGCCGTGTGAGAGCAGGTCTTCAGGTGTGTGACGTGGGGGCAGGGGGTTCGAGGACGTGCCATGAGGGAAGGGGTCTTGGATTTGGGATTTGGCCATATGGTATTTGAGTTCTACCTTTGCTGTCTTCCAGCTGGGGAGTATTTTCATTTCTTTGGGCCACAGTTTTCTTTTTTCCTTCCTCCCTTCCTCCTTTTTTCCTTCCTTCTTCTCTTTCTCTCTTTTTAATTGCGGTAACATATACACAGATGAAGTGTACCGTTTTAACCATTTTTAAGTGTACAGCTCAATGGCAGTAAGTGCATTCACATTGTTGTACAACCATCTCCAGGACTTTTTTCATCTGTCAAAACTGAAACTCCATGCTAATTAAACACTAATTTCCATTCCCCTCCCCCTCAGCCACTGGTAGCCACCATTCTACTTTCTGTTTCTGTGAATTTGAATACACCAGATGCCTCAACTACAATACAAACAAAAGACAATATTTGTCTTTTGTGACTGGCTTATATCACTCAGCATCCTGTCTTCAAGGTCTATCCATGTTGTTGCATGTGTCAGAATTCCCTTTCTTTTTAAGGCTGAATAATATTCCATTGTATGTAGCCACTACATTTTTAAACCCATTGGTTTGTTGATGGACACGGGTTGTTTCCACCTTTTGGCTATTATGAATAATGCTGCTATGAACAGATACCTGTCCTACTCCTTGCTTTTAATTCTTTTGTGTATATACTCAGAAGTGGAATTGCTGAATCATGTGGTAACCCTGAGCCATCATTTTCTGATTTGTAATACGATGTTTCAAGGTTACTGTGCGTCTTGAATTTGGTAGAGTGTACAAAGGACCAAGCATGTACCTGGCACTTAATAAATGTTAAGTCCCTTCCTTTCTGAAAGGCCCCTTCCACCCTCTCCTGAAAAATTTACCCTTTAAAACAAAGGAAAATGCTTCTTCAAGGGTAGTGCATGGTTCCTTCCAAGTGGAGGGAATGAAATATTATTTAAACCTTTCTCGATGACTCAGCATTATTATTTTGAATCTGTTAGATAGCACTATGCTTACCTTCAAAGTTATGGGCTTTGAACACCCCCCACAAATGCTCTCTAGCTATTGGGAATATTTGTTTCCATTTCATCCTTTTCCTGCCGCCTCCCTTCCTGTATTTTCTCACTTATTACTGCTGTTAGTGGACCTGCCTGTGGCTGCCACTCTCCCTCATTTAAATTCACGTTTCAGGTCTTCTTTCTGTTTGGGGACCAGATGGTTCAGATCCTCACCACTGTGTGAAAGTAGGAAGATATAGGTCCTGAGCGAGGATCTATAACCACCCGACCCTGAGAGCAGTTTACTTTGACTGAATGGAGTTCTTTTTTGGCAATTTTGTGGAGTTGAAGTGAGGGAGTCAGAAGATCAGATTTGGATAGTGAGGTGTCATTGTGTCCTAGAAAGTCATGCCAGGAAGGAGGTTTTCGAAAGCCAGATGAGTACTCTGTTAGTTCTGAAGGGCAAGTGGCCAGCTTCCATCTGGATAGTCTCGAAAGGCTTCCTGGATGAGGGGGAAATGGACCTAGTTGGGGAAAGAGGAAGTGAGGGAATCTGTCTCCCTTCTCTTGAGAGTCAAAGGAAGCACCAAGCTAGGAAATCAGCTACTGGCTGCCCCTTGAGCTCCAGGGCTGCCGTGCTTTAAACACTCCTTCACTGCAGAACTAATGAAAAGTCTGACATCTGACCATCTCTACCCTAATCCCCTCCCTGTCAAGACTTGGATTTACCATAGGAAATATTAACATTGTCTTCATTTGGTCTGTTTGGTATCCAATATCGTATGTGTTTCTCAAAGGTATTTTGTTCAGGTGTGGGAAATGCGTAGAAACTGCTGTCTTCCCTTGGCCTTGAACTTGCATTTTACACCAGGTACCTGGGCCATGACCTTGAGCAGGAGCACTGGCACTCGCCCAAGAAATACTTCACGGTCTCTCTCTGATGAGTGGGACCAGAATGCCAATTATTATCTCTATTATACTAGTATTCCATTTTTCTGGAAGCACTAGACAATGTAATATGACAAGAAAAAAAAGAAGTAAAAATATTTGAAAGGGAAAACAATAATAGTTTGTCAGATGGTTTACCTTAAATATTCAAAAGAATTAACTGAAGAAAATATTGGATCTAAGATGAAATCTTATTTGAGATGACCAGATTAAAAAAAAAGTATTCAAAATAAATAGCTTTCCCATATGCCAGAAATATCCAATTGGAAAATATAATTTAAAAAATCCCATTCATAATAATAACACAAGTTATAAAATAACTGGGCATTACAAGAATACATTCTTTCTTTTTTAAAAATTATTTATTTATTGGGGAACAGTGTGTCCTTCCAGGGCCCAAGTCAAGTAGTTCTCCTCAATCCAGCTGGAGGGCGCAGCTCCCCGGCCCATGCGGGAATCGAACCAGCAACCCTGGCACTATGAGCCCGCGCTCCAACCACCTGAGCCAACCGGCCACCCCAAGAATACATTCTTATGTATGGGACTCAAGAGAAGACATAAACAAATTAAAAGAGATGCTATGTTAATGAACAGAAAGACCTAATACTGTAAAGAAGCAAATTCTTTAGAGAATAATCTATAAATTTAGTGATTCCAACCAAAACCTCAAAAGGTATTTTTTTTTTTTTTTTTTGAGGGCAGTGTCACTGGCCCTCATGCGGGACCCGAACCGGGGCCGCTGGCTTCCCAAGCCAGTGCTTAACCACTGCGCCACTCTGCCGGCCCCGGTATTTTGTTTTTTGACACTAAACTGAGTGATTCTGAAGTTCAGGTGGAAGAATCAACAGATGATGAAAGCCAAGAAAATATTTAAATAGAACATAATGAAGAGCAGCAGACCACTACTGGCTGGATATTTAAAAAATTATAAAAATGTGATAAAGTGGTATGGGACTAGCTCCAGAAAAGACATCAACAGCAATAGGATAAAGTAGAAAATCCATTAAGTGGAAACAGCTGTATCTAAGGATTTAGTGTATGAAAAAAAGCAATATTTCAAAGTCATGGTGAAATGATGGCTTCGTCAAAGTATTATGCTGCAATAGTTAGCCATTTGAAAAACAAAGAAAGATAAACTCTTTCCCTCACATCATATACCAAAATACTTTTAAGCTGTGTTAAAATTTAAATTTAAACAACAAAGTCAAAGAGAACCAGAAGAAAATAACAGATGAAGAGGCATATAATTTCCATATTTCATCAGAGGGACAAATCAGAAAAGATGGGATATACTTGACTACATAGAAATTGAAAACACCATCAGAGTAAAGTAATTAAAAGAAACACAAGAAGTAGGAAATTAGGTTCGTAGTATATAATAAAGGGTAGATGCACTTAAAATATGCAATCATAACATTTCGATAAAGTGATGAACACTAATAGAAAAAGTAGAATATGAACAAGGTATTCACAAAATAAGAAATAATTCTACCATTTAAACTTATGAAAAGTATTTAACTGCATAAATAGTAAAAGGAATATAAAATAAAATAACAATGAGCTAAGTTTTTGTCTACTAAATTTTCAGATAATTAAAGGAGCTATACTACCTGGTGTTGGCTGGGTCATAGTAATTGTGCACTCATAAACTGTTGGTAGGTGTCTACATTGGTATGACCTTTCTGGAGGGTAGTAAGAATATCTAACAAGAGCTTTAAAATTTTAAAAATATTCATACCCGTTGAAACAAAAAATATTCATACCTGTTGACCCAGAATAATCAATGTGTAAACATTTAATTCTAAGGATGTTCTTCATAACATTATTTATGATGAGAAAAAAACAAATGACCAAAATAGGTAATTCGCTAAGTAAACTTTGGCCATCTCTAAGGAAACAATAGTCATTAAAAACCACTGTGGAAAATATTAATATGCACATGTTCACATCATATTGAGGGGACAAAGCAGGCCATGATCACTATGTCCAACTTGATACTATTTTTTTAGAGAGCTTTACTGAAGTAGAATTTACATACTGTAAAGTTATGATACTATTCTTGTAAAGAATATATATGTGTGTGTAAGTGGCCAGGAAAAAAGATTGGATAGACATACATTAATATATTAATAGTAATTTTCTTTGGGTGATGGAATAGTGGAAAATTCAGTTCTTTCCAAGTTTTTTATTTTGTTTTTGTTTTTTTGACATTTAAGTTCTTTTGCACTAAAAGAGTTTTATAAAAAGAAACGTCCTGTCGGAGTGCTCCTTTGCATCTGGGTTACTATTTCTTATCCTTGTCATTCCTGGGAAGGAAGAGAACATAATGTGAGGAAGTGTTTGAATTTATGTCCAGTGGTGCGGGGCTGGCGCTTTTGTGGAACCTGAACCCTCCTCAACTGTACACACAGTTGGAAAGTGTGATTAAAAACTCCCTGACAACTGGGTCTCTTATCAGACTTAAACCTTATTGTCCAGATACATTGGCTTTTATTCAGTGTTATCAATCCATTGGGCAAAAAAAGACCCATTGAATAGTTAGCCCTCAGCTGAGATAGGGAAGCACATGATGGTACAATGGCCATGTACAGCCTCCAGAGATGTTATGCTATATTTTTGAATTCAGTCCAGGTTCCTAGGGGGAAAACACCCGTCAATTATGTTGGCTCTAGATAGATCCCAGTCAACATATGACATCACCAACTCTTCCTTCCCTGCTGGACTTTATTTGGAGGGGATACAAGGAGGGGAATTGTGCAACATTGAAATAAACAGAATAGAGACCAGTCTCCTCATGCATTTGTTTCTGGGTTGAGCTCCAGTTGAATAGCTGGTATCTTCTTTACCATCCATACAAATACTAAGCAGGGCATCTGAGAGCCAGAGGTATTCTTTGGACAAGGGTGGAAGAGTTGCTCATTTGCTAGTTAGAGTCCTGTGTACACTTCTGTTCTTATTAGGATGAGGCTTTCTTATTAGGATGAGGTGTTCAGTATATGATTTGGTGTGTGTCCATAGATGATGTCCCAAAATACTGGTGTGAACATCATGTCTTCTATTTTGGTCCATGTTTTCACAGGATTATTGTAATCAGATCATAGGGTTTGTTTATCTTCTTCAGTAGGAATGTAAACATGACCCTGTTTTCATTAATTTGCTCCTTGTTCTTTCCTGTTGTTGACAATGACCTTGGGGCTTTGGCTCGAGCATTTTTGACATAGTTCTACACATTATGGATGTAAGTACGTGTGTTTCTGTTGATCTCTAATTAGAAAGCTGTGAGTCCTTGAGTTTGTGGCCAGATTCTCTTCCCAGCAGGGAACCATCATGAAGGAAAATTGAGACAAACCCAGTCTTTGCACGTGAAAGCCTGTGGTATGACTGCTATTTTTTTGTGATGTTCCACACAGCCCTGTAATCTCTTATTTTTGGCAGGCCCGCACCAAATCTGTGGTCTGGTAGCCCTGGGCAACCAAAAGCTGAGACAAACAGAGGAAGTGTCATTACTCAACGTGTTTCCCAGCCACCTCATCTTGTCCTGACACAGCCAGCTGCCACCCCTTTTTCGAGGGGGAGCTCCTCAGAGCTGAGTCTGACCTGGCCCTGTGTGGGGTCCCTTTAGGTTGTCCCCCGGCCCAGCCTCTAGGATCCTTGTTGCTCATTACTTCTCTGCACTCTTTCTGTAATTGGTTCATAGTCTGCAATTCATTATATGGCAGACTGGTGAAAACTGGGAAGTCTCCTCTATTTCCTTAAAGCAGCCTGAAAGTCTGGGAGGTAGAGTAGGGAGCTCACTCCCGACCACTTTGATCTTGTCACACTCACAGGCACACAGGTGTGCATACATGCACACACCCATGTACATGCACACACATGCACCTGCATACATATGTTACTCACATACACGCATACACATATGTGCACACATATACACACATGCACACACTCTCCGGGCAACATCCTGTTGCCCGGGGCCTTGTTTCTGGTAAGAGGTGCTGATGGAAGGGGTTCTGCCCATGAAATCTGTCGAGTCTTGCGTTGCCTGTGCCAGCAAATCTTAGGAAGCTCACCTCCTGTTAGGTCAGCTCATCTTCACGTGGGAAAAGAAAGGGGAGAACTAGGCCATCCATCTCAGTCTGTGGTTCACATATCCCTAGGCTTTTTTGAAAATACAAATAGTTTCAGTATTCTAAAAGCCTGCTAGATATTTAACTGAAGTGATGTTCTGAATGTGGAATTGGGTTACTTTGCTCGTGATTGGAAATACATGAATTCCGTTAATGATGCCTGGTTTGCATTTCTGTCCTGATTGAGAGTTTTTCTTGCATTTGATTCACAACAAAATGGGGGATGAATTTATTCATTCTTAATAGATTCCATTTGGTGGGAAGATAGTTTCCATTATGGTGTCCAGGGGTCATGAGGGGTGTAGTGGGGAGGTTCCCTGGGAGGCAAAAAGTCTACATTTGTGTCTGTTGATAGGTCTTTTTATGACCAGTGTCTGCTTGCTGTGTAAACAGGACAGATTTGTTTTACTCATTTTGGTCTGAACTCAGTTTTATGCAGAAGACAGTTCTATTAGATGAATGGCTTCAAGTTCTATGCCTTTCTTATGACACTAGAAGCCTCGGGGCACCCCATTTCAATAACACCTTTATCGGGTCCTTTCCCACACCTTTTAATCCTCATGGGTCCTTACCTGAGCCCTGCCTCTGCCACCTGGCCCACAGCAGCACTGGAAGGTGCCCTTGACCTCCTAGATTCTGTGCCCCTGAAGCCCCCCAAGCCCTGACCCCCTTCACGCTTGGAGAAGACTCACTGTGTGCCCCAAATTGGGTCAAGCGGCCTTATATCAACTCAAGCAACCCAATGTTATTTATTTAACACATGCTTGTATAGGAACAAGTGTTCCAGGTACTGTTCTAAGCCCTTTACAAATACAACCCATCTTTTTTTTTCTTTTTTTTTTTGAGGGCAGTGTCACTGGCCCTCATATGTGGGACCCGAACCGGGGCCAAGCCAGCGCTTAACCACTGCGCCACTCGGCTGGCCCATACAGCCCATCTTAAAACAACCCTGTGAGCGAGTACGATTGTGATCTCCATTTTTACAGAGAACAAAACTGAGGCTGTGGGAGGGTAAAGGATCCCTGAGGTTATACAGATCCTGAGCTGGGGTGCCAGCTCATGCAATCTGACTCCGGAGTTCATGCTTTTAACCCTTCTACTGTGAAGTAGGCATTGTTGCTATTCTTAATTTGCAGATGGGGAAACTGAGGCACTGGGGGTTAAGTCGCTTGCATGGGGTCCTAGAACTAATCAGTGGCAGAGCCCAGATTCTACCCCAGACAGGTGAGCGAGCGTGGGAGCCCAAAGCTCTGACCCTCCATGAGTTTTCATCAGCACTCTTTCCAGCACAGTCAGTGCGGACAGCATTGGGGTCCAGTCTCACACAGCACTGTTTTTCCCAGTTCTCTACCATTTTTTTCTTTCATAGATGAGAGCGTATTTTGGGTCAGCTTTTCGGATGCTGGACTTGAGACCCAGCTTTCTGAGCAGGGAATTTGGGGGCAAGCAAGCTTGAGGGCGTGTGAAGTCCCAGTACCGGAGCAGTCACTCCCCAGGACTTGAGCGTGCTTAGAGGAATCCTAGGATGGAAATGCTAGCTGGACATGAACTTTGTATTTCTCCTACTGGTGCACGGATGTGAGATGCCATAAACCTGGCTTCTTTTCAGACCCCAAATCTAATTACAGGAAACAACCCTCTCCTACAGTTAGCCAATGATTTCAACATTTCTTGGAGAAATTCTACGTGGACCTGAAGTTTGAAGCTTTGCATTCCAATGAGTTTGGCTGGGATTTTTACCTTTGGCTCTCCTTGCCTTCCCCTCTGCCATGATTTCCTCATTCTGCTTTAGAGATGGCACTTTTTCTTAACTGTCTCTCCGTGAACATACATGGAGTTGAGACAAGGTGCAGCACTTGTCTCTCCACCTGGGGCCCAGGGGCCAGAGGTCTCCCCACGTCTAAGCTGGTATGCCAATGTCTTGTCCACCTCCCGAGGCTCCCTTGGTGGCAGTCATTGTAGGGCTCATGTGGACAAAGCTGGGAAGACAGCTTAGAACTGAGATGGTGGACGTAGCCATTTAATCATATTTCTGGTAAATTGTCAGTAACTTTTTTGTAAAACTTGTTGATCTGATCTCTCAGGGATTACTCAGTCCTCTATTTGAATCTTGGAAGGTTGCCATATATCTGAAACAGAGATGGCCTAGTCTTGTGAAAGGGCTCTATTTTTTTTTTTACCCCTTTAAATAGTAAGTAAATAAAATGATAATACAAGCAGCAATTGGGGTGACATCCTGATTGTAGCTGGTGGTAGCATAAAGTGGTGAGACTTTGGGAATGCAATGATGTCATCTGTATTAAGAACCATAGCTCATCCAATTATCTCAACTCTAGGACCCTCTTCAGAGAAAACCATTTAAAATAGGGGGAAGTTACTGGTGTGATTATGTTCATAACAACATTAGGTATAATAGAGGAAAATTGGAAGCCATCTATCTATAGGTTCATCCATTGGGTAATGGTTAAAAAAGTCACAGTATAGATTCTCCTTAGAATAGTTCTTACATAAAAAAAATTGAATTATGAAGTCTAAGACAACTTGGTATTAAGAAAAAAGCCACAATTAAAAGTGAGCATGCCCTGTGATTACACCCACATTAAATATATGCACATGACAGATCTGGAAGCTGTAGAAAAAGATTAATAGTTACTGATAGGATGGCAGGCTTAGAGGTAGTATTTTCTCCTATTATAAAAAAGATAAATAAATAAAGCAGTACAGATTTTGGATTCAGACCTAGGATTAATTCTGGCATTGCCACATCTCGGTATGTGTCTTTTCACAACTCTTGAACAAACTTCCCTGGAACTCAGATTCCTCATCAGTAAAAAGATAGAGTAAGTTCTTAGGGTCCCTGGGTCTGAACCTGATTCTAGCCACTAACAGTCTCTTCAAGTAGAGTCTGCCCAACTTGCTTATAAAGATAAGTAAGACTCACGGGCAGTTAGTAGCGTCACTGTGCATGGACAATTGAAGTCCTTTAAGCACTCCTGGTGGTTAAACAGTGCTCGTACCATTTAAGGTTTGATAAAACCTTCCCTGAAGGGAACTATCTGCTCAGTCCTTACATATGCATTCTGAGTAGAGCAGAGTGCAAACTACCGAGTCCTGCCACAGAAGCTTATTTTCACAGAAAGCCGGTTCTGGCGAAGTGGGTCACTTTGGGCTCTCCCTTCCTATGCCCTTTGGTTGATTCTGGTGGGCCCCTTGCTGGGCAGGTTGACCCCATGCTGCCTACAGATGAGCTCTCTGCTCTCTCAGACTTTCCAAGGCTGCTTTTGATGAGTCGAGAGGATTTCTGTCTGCTCAGCGTTTGGTTTGTCACTCTTAGTATTTACACATTATAAACGATCCTTCATCGCCACACACAGATTTCATTAGCCTGGCCTTTGATCTTGCATGCAAAGAGGCCATGTGCAAGCTACCCCAAACCTCAAAGAAAAGGGTTTTATGGGGTGCTGACATTTTGACAAGCTCTTTATCTGGCGCCTCAAATTAACTTTCACTGACTCCTATTGGCTAGTTCCCCCTCTGTCCCCTGGGTGAAGTTCATTAGCGGTCCACCTAAGTGAACCTGCATATGTTTTCGATGATAGAAAAGGGTTTAAGTATGGAAAGTTGAGGTGAGTGCTTTCATAGAAATTCCAAGTAAGTGGTAGTCAGGAAAGGCTATAAAATAAGGTGAGTTTGGGTCCTGTTCTGTCAATTAGTGTCTGCATGACTGCAGGTGAATCTTGTGGCCATCAATTTCCTCCTCTGTGATGCATCAAATGATAGCCCTTTGTGAATCACTAAAAAGTTACATGTGAGGTTGGTATTGCTGCTGTCAAATAAATGCAAACAGTGGTATGAAATTATAACATGGTTCAGTCGTCCTATTCCCATTTGAAAATATTTCTGGAGGGATGGATATATTTCTCTAAAAGAGGGAGCTCTGGTTGTGCCTGTGTTAAATTGTGAAAGTGGAAGGAAAAGCTGAAGATGTCTTTCCAACCAAGATCATCTTTAGAATCAGAAATATTAATAGCACTGGGTTTGGAATGTGGGTCTTCTCTCTGCCCTGCTCCCCACCTCTCCTTTCCCTCCCTTGGTCTGCTGCTCTGACTCCTGGACCCTCAGAGTCTTCTTTCAGCCTCCTGGAAGGAGTAGGCCACATCATTCCAGCAGGCCCAGGCCATGGGAGGGGAAAGCTGGTGGGCAGGGGGCGTGGCTGCAGGTGTGGGCAGCCCCAGGATCCCCCCCTCAGCTTCTGGGTGGGTAGCTTCCTTCGTGCAGCAGGAGCCAACCCTGACAGATGCTGCAGCCTGTGGGTCCCACCTGCTTCCAGCTGCATATCATAGGGATTTGCCAGAGACTGAAGAGGGCTCTGGTCCCCAGGTCTATCAGCTGGTGAGTGCTGAGCCCCAAATGCCCTGAAGAACACTGTGGGAAGCAGAGGAATGGGGAGGAAAGGAGGAAGGAGATTGGGAGGAAGGAAAGACAGGATGTGGCTGGGAGGAATGAGAGAGGAAAAGACTGACAAGAGTAAGAAATAAGGAGCTCCACGTGGACCAGCCAGAGAACTTACTATTCCCCTGTTCCGATCCCCAGCTTAGAACCTTTTGAAGAAATGTCAGAAATGTGAGTGGAATCTAATGAAGTAGACAGAGCTCCTGGGGACACCAGCATTGAAAATATGGAGGAGAAAGAGAGCTGGCGGAAACTACTCCTAGGGACAGAGGCAGACTTGCAGAGTGCCATCTGGAAGCTGGGGTGGGTGTGGGCAGGAGGGGCAGCGATGCTGTGGGCAGTCATCCCATGGCCCCTGGAAGGCGGGTGGGGGCATGGGTAGGGATGGGATGAACCAGGAGCACATCGAGGGCTGGATGGAGCCAAGGCTGCAGTGTGCCAAGAGGGAATGGGAGGCGAGAAATTGGGGTGTCAACAGCATGCAGCTCTTTCCAGAGCTTGGTGAAGAGGGCAGAGCCCAAGGATCACACAGAATCATTTCCTATGTTACCTTTTAATGTATGTTTTTTCTCAACTAGGTTTTTAAATGTGTTAAGGGCATGGTTTCTGTCTTCTTCCTCTGTGTTTTCTCCAAAGCTGGCAGATCATCAGATCACATAAGTGTTATACATACATGTTACTGGGTTTTGCCTCAGCCCCTATTCCTGCCAGATTCTGGCTTAATGACTAGCAGTGATCGCTGGGTGTGGAAAATTTCTTATGGCTCAGCTTGGTTAATATGAAGATACTCATCTAGTTTTAAAAGTGAGATTATATCAGAGAAAGTTTGGGAAAGGGAAATAAGGAGGTTACTCAAGTTTCGAGCAGTTAGGAGTATGTGTTAATATGTTCCTGACAGTTAGGCTAATTACAGTTTTCCTCTATGTTTGTTGAATTATTGAACCACCTCCTGTAGTTATAAACAAGCAAGGGACAAGGCTGCATTGCACTTCTCAACCCCTCACTCCCCGCTCTCTCTTCAGCAGTGGTGGTTAAGAGTCACATTCCGTCTCTGCCCATCAGAGTTGTACCAGCCAAGGGCACCTTACTGACAACCTTCCAGCTCTACCAAGGGCCTGACTTGGCCAAAGCACGGGTGGTATGAATGGTGACATCTTCTGTTTGCCAGACCCTCTGCTGGGTGCGTTTTAAGTAACGTGAGTGGGTTACTTAATCTCATGGTCCCTCAGCTTCTTCAAGTGAAAACTTGGGCCAATACTGGCTTCAACCTTGTGGGGCTGGTATAAAGATAAAAGGAGATTATAAATGGGAGATGCTCAGAATAGTACCAGACACATAGAAAGCGTTCAATACATATTAATTACTTTCACTATTACTCCCATCTTCGAAGTATATGAATTATACTTACGTTAAAGTTAGTCACTCTTTCTTTGGCTATTGTTAACCTAAGGCAACAGGGCCCCTTGCCAGCATTTAGGAAGGCTGGGAACTTAAAGGCAGCCATGATGAGTCTGTATGGTGGATGGATGCGATTGCGGTGTGCTCCTAGGACTTTGGCGGGGGCCAGGGGTTCTTAGATTGGCGTGTTCAGTCATGGAGTCCCATGGCTGGGCCCTTTGGAGGAAGAGGTTCTCCAGTGCTGCAGTACTAGAGGTGGCCAGGGTCTTGGCTTGCCAGAGACACGTATGATGTTTGGTCTCTCCCATGCTAATTGAGCACCTCTGTATGCCAGTTCTGCTTGATGTTTTGGGAGACACAGAAGACAATATGAATGCTAACTGGTCAGATTTGACGAGCATTTTGTAGTTTACAAACATCATCTTATTGCACATTCATAAACATGCTGTGAGTTATTGTCGCCAGTTTATCGATGAGAAAATGAGGCACAAACATTACAGATAGTTCTAGCTCTTAGGACAGTGTTTCTTTGTTGTGGGAGAAGCAGCATACAGTTGACCCTTGAACAACACAGGCTAGGGCCGCCAACTCCCTCCCCCGCCAAGTCAAAAATCCACTTAACAACTTTTTTGTTTGTTTGTTTTAGCTGAACCATCCTGACACCTGTTGGCAGCTCAGTGGCAGCTCAGCTCGGGCAGGGCATTGAACTGCTGTTGCTCAGAGCTCAGCTTGCACTCTTAAGCGAGCTCTTAACCAACTGAGCTACTTGGCCTGCCCCACTTACAACTTTTGACTCTCCAAAAACTTAACTACTAATAGCCTCTTATTGACCAGAAGCCTTATCAGTGACATTGACAGCTGATTAAAACATTTTGTATGTTGTATGTGTAATATACTCTATTTTTACAATAAAGTAAGCTAGGAAAAGAAAGTGTTATTAAGGCAATCATACACTGAGACAACATGAGTGAACATGAGGGTGTTATGCTAAGTGAAATAAGTCAGACTGAGAAAGGCATACCATATGATCTCACATATATATGGAATCTAAAGAACAAAAATAAATGAACAAACAAAACAGAAACAGACTCACAGATACAGAGAACAAACTGATGGTTGCCAGGGGAGACGGGGGTTGGGAGGCAGGGTGAAAAAGGTGAAGGGATCAAGAAATACAAATGAAGGGATCAAGAAATACAAATGGGTATACAAAATAGTCACGGGGATGTAAGTACAGCATAGGGAATATAGGCATTAATGTTGTAACAACTATGTACAATGCCAGGTGGGGACTAGACTAATCAGGGGGATCACTGCATAAATTATATAAATGTCTAGCCACTATGCTGTACACCTGAAACTAATATAAAGTAATATTGAATGTCAAGTGTAACAGAAAAAAAAAAGAAATTCAATTAAATGTAAAAAAAATCATATGGAAGAGAAAACACATTTACTGTATTTATTGAAAAAAATATACAGAGAAGTGGACCTGCGCAGTTCAAACCCGTGTTGTTCAAGGGTCAGCTGTATTTATTTGTGCAAGGCAAGTAGTTAGCCCTGTCAGCATATGTTTGAGAGGCACTTGAACACTTCACAAAGGGGTTTGTGTGGGGCAGCTTTCCTTATAGAGGATATAACTTTGTCTTCCTGCTGGTGATTATTGAGCATGCCCTTGTAGCAGACACTCTTTTGAGTAGTTCCCACGTTAACTCATTTACACCTCACTGGAACCCCATAGGCAAGGTACTAGTATTAGCCCCATTTTACAGATGAGCTATCTGAAGGCCTGAGAGGTTGCATATTTTGTCCAAAGCCACATACATGATAAGTAAGTGGCAGAACTGTCCAGATCCTCAGGCGGATCCCGGTCTGTCCTCCATTACCTCTGCTATGGGCGCCCCGTATATTCCCCGGGACAGGTGCTTTCTCTTCCCTTTCTGCCTTTTTTCACAACAAAACCATCTTATCCTAGCTGGCAGGCCGGGCTTCCAGAGGCACTTATCTCTCCACCAACAAAAGCCCTTCCCTGTTGAATAGATCACCCGGCATTTTGCTGAGTAGATGCCAGCTCTGGAGCCGTAGATAAGCCCATGGTGGTGGTTTATGTTGTCATCTCCCTGATGGATTGCTTTTAATTCAAGTCCATTAACTTGTCCAAGATGAAAAGGGGAAGAGGCCACCCACTGCACACATCGTTGAATGCACAAGTAGAGAATGAGGCAGCCATGATTCTGGAATGGGAGGCAGGAGATGGGCAATTCTGATGGAGTAAATACCCCCAGGGAGCAAGGGCGGTGTGTGTACTAACAGGAGATCCTAGAACTTCCCCTGCATGAGACTGTATGTGAGGCTTCAGAGAGGTGGCGGTGGCAGTGGGGGACCGAGGGGAAAGGCTGTCCCCCCCGCTTCCTCTATCTGCTCATGCTTGCTTCCCAGCAGAGATTCAGAATGGGGTTCCTGCTTAGCTTCTTCAGTCACAGGACAGGGATTGTGATGGTGACTTTTCTGGCATCTCCAAGTGTTTTAAATACAAAGGGCCCCGTGAGAGCCTATCCGATGCCCAACTGCTGGCCTTTTTAAAAGCTTGGGGTCTTGGATTATGTCAATATTGACTTCCTGGTTGTGATGTACTCAAGTCAGGCAGGATATTTCCCCTGAGGGACATGGGGTGGTCTTAGGCTCTTTGGGTCTTAGGATCTCTCTGTATCATTTCTTACATACACCTGCAGGTGAATCTACAATCACCTCAAAATAAAAAGTTTTTAAAAAGTAGGGTCTTGGGCCGGCCGAGTGGCACGGTGGTTAAGCGCCGGCTTGGGAAGCCAGTGGCCCTGGTTTGGGTCCCACATATGAGGGCCAGTGACACTGCCCTCAAAAAAAAAAAAAAAAAGTAGGGTCTTTTAAATACTACAAACTCTACAGGAGCTCTATCATTGTATTTTCAAGGAGCAGCCTGTTTACTCTGTGTCTAACACTTTGCCAGTATCCAATAAACATAAAAATAGGATACCAAAACCACTGAAAGCAATAAAAAGGAATGAAGTGCTGATCCACACCACAACATGAATGGACCTTGAAAACACTATGCTAAGAGAAAGAAGCCAGACACAAAAAGACCACATGTTGTGTGACTCCATTTATATGAAATGTGCAGAACAGGCACATCTATGCAGACAGAAAGCAAATAAAGATTGCTTAGGATTGGGAGTAGCAGGGCGGGGGAACTGGGGAGGGACTGTTTCTGGGTCTGGGGTTTCTTTTTTGGGTGATGTTTTACAAATAGATTGCGGTGATTGTTGCACAAGTCTGTAACTAGACTAAAAACCATCGAATTGTACGAATTAAATGGGTGGATTGTCTAGTTTGTGAATTATATCTCAATAAAGTTGTGAAAAAATTTAGGGTCCTTTGATGGTTTTAAGATAAGTTGTAACTAACAGTCCTTTGGAACCAGCTGTTGTCTTCTAATGAAAGCACTTCCGGACACTGGTTATCACTCCAAAGTCAGGCCACTGTCCTGGGGCATGTCCTTGGCTGCCTCGTGAGCAGATTTACAGGCCTACCACTGAAACCACAGTGGTGTTTCCGCCTGCTCATCCTGAGGGAATGAAAGCTTAGTGTGAGGCTGCCATTTTGCCAGGTGCTTTCACACACTCTTTTTTAAACTCCTTGCAGCCCTGCACCCTAGGTAGTTTCATGCTCATGTTTTATATACAAAGAAAATAGAGGTCCCAGAGACTATGTACAGCAATGGAACGTTGCAGCAAGAACCAGAATTAGCACTTGGGGCCCCCCAAGTCCATCTTCTTTTCACTGCTCAGTGGAAGGCTGGGTTGACAAGCTTTCCCTCCTGTCTCACACGAGTGGAGAGAAGTCAGCTGCAAGGCAAAAGGCAAGCTTTTGCAGGGACAGATAGCTTAGGACAGTCACCCGAGAAAAGGCCTGTGAGTTCCGGGCAAATCATTTTCAGGCTTGTGTCCTCAGTGGGGAATCGCTGCTCCCTCCGGAAGTGAGTATGACCTTCTGCCCTGTTCCCTGGAACAGCTCTTCCCAGGAGACCTTCTATGGAAAGAGAACTGTGGGAAAACATGTGGAGGCTTTTCGTGGACACGTTCTTGAGTGTCATGAGCTCTTGGAGGAAACATGTTTGTTTCCCTGAAGATTTCAGCTTTGTCTGTGCTCTGAGCTTTGAAGAGTCCATAACTCTAGGAACTGTCGGGATATGCAGGGAAGCCACAGCGTTACAGCCAGGAAGCCTGGTATTTTTTGTAAGGAAAAGGACCATGAGTGAATGAGGTAGCAGGAGAAGTAAATGGGAAGATTTACATTTAATTAATAAAGTTCTAGTGGTCCAAGGCAAACTCATTAGCTCCCAGGGAGCTTATTTAAAAAAAAAACAAAGCTGCAAATTCTCAAGCCCAGAGCTGAAGAATCTGAAATCCCGGGAGTGCTGGGCAAGGTACTCGTGTTTTAATAAACTCTCAAGATAATTTTTAGACTCCCTGAGGTTTGAGGAGCCTAACATCAGATGTTCTTACACACTTGTGAGATTGAGCAGGAAAATTGGTTGGCATTCCCAGGAGAACACCTCTTTCTTGACCTGATCTTGCAGGGTGGAATGTGAGCCGGAAAGGAAGTCATTCGTTTGTTGAAAACATCTATTAAGCACTTGCTATATCTAGGCACTCACTCTCTGCTGTGAGGGAGTGTATATCCTAGTCGAGGGGTCAGATAGTTAATTAGGTAACTGACACAGAAATGACTGCAAATGGGAATGCGACCCTGGGATGGTGACATTTAGCCCCATGAGAAGGAGGAAGAGCAGATGCCTGTGTCAAGAACAAGAGAAATGAATTTCCAGAGAGGAAACTGTTTGTGCAAAGGCGTAGATGTGGGGAGGAGTTGGGCAGGTCAAAGGGTGAAAAACCACCCCGGGGTGGCCTGATGGTGGTAAGCAGGGGGCAGGTGACAGTGTAGTAGGAGAAATGGGCCAAGACTGGATCTGCGGGACTAGGGGAAGAGTTGGAATTTTACTCTAGAATGATGGACAGCTACTGAAGGATTTAATCAGAGAAGCACAGGATCTGATGAAAGGTTTAAGGTTCTTCTGACTGCTTAGAAGAGTGTTTTGGAGGAGGGCAAGAGGTGAAGCCAGGGGCGTGGGGCTTGACTAGGGAGTTTCTGTCCAAACTGTGATTACTGCAAAGTTTTCTTTTCTTTCCTTTTTTCCTTTTCTTTTTTCTGTTTTCTTTTTTCTTTTCTTTTCTTCTTTTCTTTTCTTTTCTTTTCTTTTCTTTTCTTTTCTTTTCTTTTCTTTTCTTTTCTTTTCTTTCTTGTGGAGGCGGAGGAAACATTTAAGAAGAAATGTTGGAATTGTTTTGTCAGGGTTTCTGTGCTAGCATTTTACAGATGGAATAAGACTTACATTAAAAGTACACGTCCTCATTGCTTTCCTTAGACAACATTATATTACTGGTACCAGCTATGTATGTACCCATTTAATTGCATATACTACTACTTGTAAACAGTAAATTTTGTCAAAAGAAAAGTCAACCTAGATGTCCATATTTTGAGATATGTGGAGCCAAGCTCAGTTAATTACAATTTAGCAGCATCTGCAAGATTTGATCCATTTCAGAAATCTGAGCTTCCTAGCATTGCTTGAGCCAGCATTTTCTTAGCTGAGAACTGCTTACCTGGGTATAGAAAAATCTAATATTTCATTTAGGAGAATGATTCATTTCTGAAGGCGTCAAGAGTCCTGTGTTTTACCTTCTTTATTGCATGAGTTTGATTTAACCTTGGACAAGTCATTTCAGTTTGCTCACTGGGTGAGAGCTCTCCAAGACCTAAGGGAGACAGCATGTGCAAAGGCCCTAGGGCAGAAGGAAGCAGGCTGATAGATACTGTAGGAAGTGACATGCAGCCTGTGCAGTTGGAGAGCAGGGTATGAGGGAGGAGATGGCCCAGGGTGATGGTACACAGGCCAAGCTGGGCATGATCATGTAAACCTTGTTGGGAACTTCAAACTTCATTTGAAAAGCAAAGGGAAGCCATTGGTGGATTTAAATAGGGAGTGACTTAACACATTGTATGCGGGCATTTGAGCGATATGACGAGTTTACTCGTTTCCCACAAACAATGTGTTAAGGTTGATACGCTATCTCATTTAATCCTCATGACAAATGGATGTGGTAGTAACATCCCTGTTTTAAACCTGCACAGAAACTCATGGTAGTGGAGATTAAGTAGTTTACCTAAGAGCACTTAAGCCAGGAAACAAACTCAGGTCAGCCTAACTCCAGAGCCCTCTGTCTCTCTATCAGCTGAGCGCAGTAATAATATAACAATAACCTCAGTTTTAAAACACTTTGAACTCTTAAGATGAAAGCGCTCCCTTAAATTACAAAGTGGTATTATGCTGCAGAAATACGAGTGGTGATGAGAGCGTGGATATACCAGGGACCTTTTTAAAAGGCCCAGTCTACATGGCGCCGGTCCAGCATCTTCAAGTTCCTTGCCGTCTTGTCTGGTGGGGGGGCGTCTCACAAGTAGCTATCAACACAAAAAAGGATTTGGCAGCTCTGGCTGGCCATTTGACACCGCCATTGTCCATAATGACTCATTGTCCAAGAAATGTGCCCGAGGTGTGTGCTTTCAAGGGACCTTGAGCGGGGAAATCAGATCTGGGCTGTTTATGCGTGGTTTCACTGGAGTAACCATGCCATGCCAAGTTTCTGCTTGCTCCCTCTTGGGTAGTCAGCTGGTTTAAGTTGGATCCTTAAGAGCTGGTTGTAGACATCACCATCTCGACTTTGAACTCAAGAAGCCTTGTTCAGGGTTGAAATGGGAAAACAGCTGCTGGCCTGTGGCCCTTGAGGCTTTTGTTGATGACGACAAATGTCTGTTCTTTTCTAGTTGACCATGTCGTACCAGAGCCTGGGACAAGCCTGCTGGCTGCCTTCGACCAATGGAGGGAATGGGCCGACAGCAAGTCCTGCTGTGACTACTCCCTGCACGTGGACATTACCGAGTGGCACAAGGGCATCCAAGAGGAGATGGAGGCCCTGGTGAAGGACCACGGTAGGTTGTGCTGACCCAGTATTCTCAGTCCGTGAGCTGGCACAGCTCTGTGAAGACAAGCTCTGTGAATGGTGCTTATAGATCCCTTTTGGTCCTCACCCCCAGGCCTGCAAGGAGAGAGGGCTTGGGCATGCTGACTGGAGGTGGCCAAACCCAATGCAGCAACAGGAGCTTTCATTGACAGGAGAGCCCGAGCCTTACTCCAGGGACCTGTTCTTATGTAACCGCTGTTTTCAGCTTACTGGTTTGAGGGAACCGTGCACCCTCCCAGGCTTTGGAGTTGTGGCTACGAGAATGATTTGCCCTCAGAAGATGACAATGCATATCCCAGTGAGGATTGTGGGCAGTTGTAGGAGAGTGCCCAGGACCTGGTGCAGAGGGCTTAGGCAGTTTCTTCCTGCAAACCCAGAAGAACCAGGACAGATGTGAGGGTGAGGAGGCCCCTACGACAACTTGAGGGTTCTTTTTTTTTTCCTAAAGGAACATGAACTTGGGGCTGACTGAGTGGCTCAGTTGGTTAAGAGTTGGCTTAGAGCGTGAGCTCTGAGCAATAGGGCCGCCGATTTGAGTCCCACATGGGCCAGTGATGCTGCACCCGAGCTGAGCTGTTGCTGAGCTGCCAACAGGTGGCAGGATGGCTCAGCTGGTGTAACAACAAGATTGCTTGTTTGATGGTGGACTTAGTTGTACACCCGCAACTAAGACTGAACTCGGCACCTTGAACTGAGCTGCTGCCTGGATAGCTAAGTGAATAGGTCGTGCGCTCTTAACAACAAGGCTTAGGGGAACACCATTGGGGAATTAGGGAAGGGGAACAGATAAGTTGCTATCCTTTTGTTCTTCAGTCTAGTTGTGGAGGATGTCGCTTCACTGGCCCATGTTGGTATTATCATTGCGCTTGTCCCAGGTGAGGCAGTCGCTCGCTGGCCATTGGCCACTGGCTGCTCACAGCAATTCAAGAAACTGCGCGCCAGCTGCCAGCCAGCTCCACTGCAGCCTATGCCATCGCCTGTGACTCACAGCAGCCCAGCTCCAGGTGGAGTTGTCGTTCACCATCTTAGCTGTAGAGGGCAGTGTCACTGGCCCTCTATGTGGGATCTGAACCAGGGCTTTGCTGCTCAGAGCTGGCGTCCTACGCCTACTCTTAACCAACACACCACTCGGCCTGCCCAACCTGAGGGTTCTCTTGTGGTCTGTAGGACTATTTTGGGGAGCAGGATTCCAAGGATTGGGTTCTGAAAGATTGGCAGGGAGGCTGGAGGAATCTTGACTACCTTAGGGTGGTGCCTCAGGGACCTTTTTGTCCACTGGAACCTTGGGGGTTTGGGTGGTTTTGCCAGGTCACATCGTCTTCTGGGGCCTCCTTGAGCTTGGCTGTAGACTTGACTCCTGGGTCACAAGTTGACCTCATTGGGTCTTAACTGTCAGGGAAACACCTCTCGCTTTAAGATTTGGAGACTACTAAACTCAGAAGTCCATGAGCTGCGAGGGAATGGCTGGAGAGAAATTGCTAGGCATAGATATGGTAGGAAAAGCTCAGAATGAAAATCTAGAGTTCTGATCTTCCACAAACTAGCTGTGTGAGCTTGGGCAAAATCACTTAAATTTTATGCGTCTCAATAAAAAAAAAAAAAAATCTCTCACAGAAGGGTATTAGACTAGATAGCTTAAGATTCCTTCTAGCATGAAGGTCCCACATGCAAGAAAGTAGCTAACCCTTGATCTTTGTCACTTTTGAGAATACCAAGATTTAACGTTCAACTTTCCATACTTATTTATAATGAATCTACTCTAAATCAGCCAAGAGGGGTACCAAAGCAACTATTGCCTGGCAGGATAGAAGGGTCTTGATGCAGCTTCCAGCATCCCTAGTGGCTTACATTAAGCTCCAAGGCTACGAGATTGTCAGTACAATTGTTTACCATGGTGATGGATGTTGGGCAGGGATGTTTGGGCTGATGCCTAGGGAGGCCAGAACTCTTAAAATGCCAGGATGTGGATTGCGACATCTGCTTGCCCTATTCATGGACTTTTTTCTTATTTAAAAATGTCTCTTAAAAATTGGCATGTAGGTTAGCCTGTGTACTGAAGAAAAGACATTTATTATAGATCTTTTTGACAGGATCTTCTAATTCATTTTTCTTGTTAAAGTCACAAGTTGGGGGAAACTTTTGTGTTTCATATTTAACTTTTAATTTTGGTAAAATGCAACCTAACATTAAATTTACCATTTTAACCATTGTTAAGTGTACAGTTCAGTGGTTTAAGTACAGTCACATTGTTGTGCAGCCATCACCACCATCCATAGCCAGAACTTTCCATCTTTCCAAACTGAAACTTTATCCCCATTAAACAACAATTTCCCACTCCCTCCTTCCCCCAGTCCTGGCAATCCTCATCCTAATTTCTGTCTGTATGAATTTGACATCAAAGTGGAATCCTGCAGTATTTGTCTTTTCGTGACTGGCTTACTTCATTTAGCATGAGGTCCTCAGGGTTGATCCATCCTTTAGCATGTGTCAGAATTTCCTTTCTGCTTAAGGCCGAATGATGTTCCATTGCATGCATGTTTATCCATCAGCTGTCATTGGACACTTGGGTTGCTTCTATTCTTTGGCTATTGTGAATAATTCTGCTGTGTATTTGTATGGGTGTGCAGATATAAGCAACTTATAATTTTGATATAGTTTTAAACTTGCAGAAGAATTATAAGAATACTAAAATGAACTTTTGCCCCTTATTTCCATATTTACCAATTGTGTATATTTTACCCCATTTGCCTTATCATTCTCATTCTCTCTCTCTCTCTCTCTCTCTCTGTCTCTCTCTCTCTCTCCCTCCCCACCCCTCCCCCGCAACACATATGCATGGTATTATAACTTTCTTATTTCCTTCCAGATTATTTGGTTTATCTATTAAAGTGGTGTCTACACCTATCTTATTTTGCCTGTCTTCCAGGGGTAAATTCTTTCCTCGTGTACATGGCTTTCAAAGATCGCTTCCAGCTAACGGATTCCCAGGTAAGAAAAGTCACCTCCTCTGAACAAGCTGACTGGCATTTGGTACATTCGGGCCACGGCTATTGTGTTGAAAGCTGCCTTCAGCGTAGGCACACCCCTTAGCTTCGTGGAAATGGCTGGTGGATGAAGTCCCTGGTGTAACTTTACCTTTACGGAAGCTAGTGAACCCAGTGTCCTGGTCCCCCAGGACCCATGTTCCACCAGGCTCTGGATCAGCCTGCTTAATCAAGCCTGTCTCCGAAAGGTGTACTCAGAGCCAGTGCCATCCGTGAGCTTCTCTTAGCTTCTCTCTCCTAATCATATCCTCTTGGGTTGTGCTGCTTTTGTTAATTACTGAGAGGTCCTGCTCTGCCCCATGTAGCCAGAAACATTGCCCTCCGGGCATGGCGGAAAAGTAGGGTGTTATAGAAGTAGCTGAGGGGTGCCGTATTTGATCCCTGTGGCCCACAGGGAGAGAGGGTTGTACTTGTGAACAGGCAGATAGTAGTCCCCGTCTGATGCCATCCCCTTCCTTTCTCAGATCTATGAAGTACTGAGCGTGATCCGGGATATCGGTGCCATTGCCCAGGTCCACGCAGAGAACGGTGACATCATTGCAGAGGTATGGTGCCTTCCTCTCCATCATTTCTGCATGACCCATAGCAGGAGAGGCAGGCTCGAGAAAGGAAAGTGATTTCTATTGCTCTGCTCCCAGGTGGAAAACCAGGGGGACCTGGTGTGACCGTCCTCGGGCGCTGTGCTCACAGTCTCACTGACAGTGTGAATGTTGGTGACGCAGGCACCTGTTGGTATGGTCTGCAGGACACACAGCCTGTTCCCTTTTCATAGAGACACCGTTTCTCTCAGTGCTGTGCTGCAGCTGCCTGTGTGTGATGGGGGACTTGGATTTCCACAAGCAGACATTTTACACTGGAGCATCCCAGGGGAGCAGCTGCATGTACTTGGGAGGCTGTAATTGATTGGTCGTAGCTCAGGCAGGACTGGGAATAGGGTAGGGAGCTCTTCTCTTCAAGGGGTCTTGGGACGAAGGCCGAGTAGTCAGTAATGCCATTTTTGCGTCTTGCTTGAGTAACTTTAACCCAGCTCTCTCGCAGTCAGAGCCACCTGAAGTCTCTCACACACACACACACACACACACACACCCTCCCTCTCTCCCTCCCTGACTGCCTGGCTTTCTTTAAACATTGCAGGAACAGCAGAGGATCCTGGACCTGGGCATCACGGGCCCCGAGGGACATGTGCTGAGCCGGCCTGAGGAGGTGAACATCTGCTGAATGGCATACGTGTCCTTTGTGTCCCTTGGGCTGTCAGAACTGCACAGAACCCACCTTCCTGCCTGTTGAGAATGGGGTTTCTCAGATGCTGATTTCGGTTACCTCTGAGAAGTCACAGGTTATCCGCGTGTGTGTCTACTCACGCAAAAGTGAAGGGTTAGACTTGAGCCGTGGGGTAAAGCAGCATGGCTTGTTTAGTTTGAAGACACTCCTCTTTCGGTCTCTAATTCTCCAGCCCTTTCTTGGGGAGACACAACAGCTTTTTTGTCAGCATCCTGCAGACTGAGTTTCGTGGTTCATGACGTGGGGCCTTCAAAATCTCACTGGTCACCAAAACGTAGTCACGGGGATCTAAAAGCTCTTCTGAATGTCTAGAAAGCATAAGGGAATTGTAAGTTTTCCCATGGTAAGTCTGCACATAATCCGGTTATAACCTAATCAGTAGAATTTGGTAGACAGACTCTTTCAAAATTGGGGAAGGAAAATGAAGGGCAGGGGCTGTGAGGACACAAAGGTTGAGTATCATTGTCTTAGACCACTGTCCAGAGCTTTTAACTTAGAAGGGGGTGCTTACATAGTAGGTGATGAAGAATCTGTTTTTCTAGATCAGAATTTATGGCCTTTCCATACTTCTTAGGAGTTGGCTCCTTAATGAAAAGCTCAAGGTCAGGCTTTTGAGGACCTGGCAGCTCCAAGCAAAGAGAAGGCTGGGGAGTCTCCTGGAAAGGAATGGACTCTCTCTTTACAGGAAAGAAGTGATGGAAAAGGGACGGGTGCAGAGAAAGGCCGATAAAATCATCAAGCAACTGGACGTCGGCTGCAAATTAGGATTTTTCCTTCCAGAAGCAGGTGGAGGGAGATGCGTACGAGGAGTATGAATGGGATCAGGGCCCCAAATCACAAAACTTTAGCACTGGGATGTTTCTGTTGACTCTGGGAAGTGTGCACATTAGGGCTTGGGGGTATAAGGGGTCTTCTCCCTCCAAGAAGGAAACGGATTCATGTGGGCTGAATTGAAGTTGCTGTCAACAGGCTGCCTGGAGTGCCTGCGAGGTGTCATGGCATCCTCAGCCTTTTTCCTAAGACTCTGGGGAAGGAGTGAGGCTGGAAAAGCAGAAAGAATGTAAGAAAGAGGCAGAAAAAAGTGAAGGTGGAAGCCATTTGGAATGTCTTACACATATTGAGGGCTGACACTTCCTTGTTCTGCCCTTTACTGTGAGCACACACAGAGACACACACACAGTCGCAAGTTACACACTCAGACAGAAGCAGTCGCACACACACCAGGGCACCTTCAGCACTGTCTGAGGCCCTGAGGACATTTTCATCTCCCCAGATGCAAGGACGGAAACTATTACATTTTCAATATTGTGTGGTCCTCTCCAGGCCAGAGGACCTTTTATAACCACCTAACTGTCCCCTGTGTGCTAAAATCCTGAAGACGTGAGCTGGAGCCAATATGAGGATAAGGGAGGCTGAAGGTGACTTCTTTAGGCCCCTGCATTAGCTAGGGGGAACCCTGTGCTGTGACTGTGGCTGGTGGACAGTGATTCAGGGAGACGGCTTGTAGGAAAGAGGGAGTTTTAGTAGTTGACGCTAAGAGCACTTGAGGCTGGTTTTATGCACAAGTGTGCACACATACACATGTACAGATAGAAGTGCACACATGTACACATACACAGGCTCACACGCATATATACACTCATGTACATGTATATACATGTACAAACGTACAAACATACACATCATACAATGCAATGCTTATCCATGCATGCACATTTACACACATGCACACATGTAGAAACCATCTCACTTGCACAGACGCCTCAAAGATTCCTTTCTGGCTTTGTTTCCCCTTTCAGGTTGGCCTCAGTGACCATTGAAATTAAATTTCCATGAATAAAACGGTCGGGGTGGGAAGGATGGCATAGGCCATGTGATGGCCCTCAGTCCCACCCTCCTCAGAAGTGGTTGGTTCTGCGTTCAGTCCTAAACAGTTTTGCAGGGCCAGCCAAGTGGCTCAGTTGGTTAAGAGCTTGCTCAAGAGTGCGAGCTCTGAGCAACAGGGTCGCCGGTTCAATTCCCGGCCCTAGCTAAGCTGCCGCTGAGCTGCCAACAGGTGGCAGGATGGCTCAAGGCCCCCCTCTCCCCCCCAAAAAAAAACCCACCAGTTCTGGGATCAAGGCTTTGAGTTGCAAGGACTTCAGGAGAGGCAGCGGGATGACATGGCTCTTGTGATAGCTTACTTTCTTTTCTTTCTAAGCCCCATTCAGAGCCAGCATTTACTGAACACCCAGAGATTGGCCAAACACAGGTCATATTTCAGCTTTGGAACCAGCCTGTGGGAGAGACACTCTGTACAGGTGGTGGGAAGAAGGTGGCCTCTAAGAAAGCAAATGCCACTCAGCCTGTTACACGGGGCAACTCCTGAGAGCCACATGCTTAATTTTTAGAGCCTTCGTGGGGCTTGCTTTCCTCTTTCTCCTGCTGTCTTCTTGGCATCCCCAGATCCCTGCATCTTGGCAGCCCCAGAAACCTGAAAACAGAACACCAAGCCAGCCTTGGGCTCACTGAACAGGCCCCAGCTATCAAAGGAACATTGTCTTGGTTGCTATTTTGACCACAGAAATCAAGCCCATTTGTCCATGGTTGACATAGGAGACCTGTCTGATAGCAGTTGTTACATGAACGATTTCACAATCCACATCAGTGTGTTAAAGAGGCTCCTTTGGGGGCTGACAGACCTGAGAATGCCCCAATATGGGAGCTTTTGGCTCCTTGGAAAGGTCCTCTTCCAAGAGGCTGCTGTGGGGGCTTTCTCCTCTTTCTGCTTTCCAAGGTCATCCACTTCTGAGCTCATTCAGCAGGGTTTTCCCCAGTTTTCAGCTGAGAAAAAGGGATTGAAAGGGAGAGGAAGAGAATGCAGGAAACTAGAAGCCATCTCTCCATGAATGGTGCCTGAGCATGTATGACGATGGAAGGCCTATGGGGGGCAGTGACAGGAATGAGAAAGTGACCCATTCTGAAAGGGACAAAGAGGGAGATGGAAAGTACCTGTGTAGGATAGAAAGTGATGGGGTTCTAAGCGAGGTACAGCAATAAGACTCTGGCTCTGGGGAGAGAGTGGGGACTTGGAGGTGAGGGTGAAGAACTCTTAACAGAGAACTTCCTAACTGGGCCTTTCAGAGAGGCGTGTTTGGGACATGCAGACGCCTGGGGGCTGGGTTGTAAAGGGCATGTTGTATACTGACACTGGTGTGTCCCAGTGCTGGTGTGTGTATTGGCGTTGGTGTGTGTACTGACACTGTTGGATGTACTGACACTGTTGTATGTTCCTATACAGTTTACTTCCCTCTCTGGATCTTGGGGTGCCTCATCTTTAAAATAAAAAAGCAGGGCTAGATAACTCTTCCAAATTCCTGATAGCTCTAGAATGAGGCAAATAAGTTTTTATGTAATACTATTTTCATGTGTATTTAAAGCAGAGCTCACTGTGTGCAAGAAAGTTTATATTTTATGTCAGACATGCACAGAGAAAGGTAAAATGTGGATCCTTCTGTGATTCTGGGTGGAACGTGGAGAGCTGGGGTTTAAATGACGACCTGTCTTTATGAGGTAACCTTGGAGCGCAGCCTCTGCCCTTGCTCCAGGCCTGTGTGGGGTTGGGGCAAAGGGTGGGTCAGAACTCGGCTCACCCAGGATGAGCGAATCCAGGCAGGGCCGCGGGACCCAGATTCTTCAGTCCAAAGCGTCTTCACGGAAGCCAGTCCTCCCAGGGTAGGGCCCGGATACAGCTTGCACTTTCACTCCATTTACTTCCTAATTAGGATGATTACGCATTCCAGTTCACCCAGGACAGCCTGGTCCCCACCCATGGCTCCCATGCAGTTATGAATAGAGCCTCTGTTCACTTTCCGAGTGTCTGGTTTGGGACAGCAAATGGAGAGGTCACCAGCAGCACTGGGAAGTGGTGAGGATTCTCGTGGAGTCCTTTTCACACCTTACTGTGGACTTCTGAGGGGACCACAGGGATGCAAGACGTCCCTCCTCTGTGCTGCCGGGCCAGAGGTGCTTGGTTGTCCCTGGAGCCAAGGAGAGACAGAGTGAATCGTTCAGCTATTCCAGGAATTAAAAACATTTGGATGTTTAATGAGCTTTCTCAAGAGCCATTTGGTTTGCCTTTTGATTTCTGGACATCTCTCTTCACATATTTGATGCCTGAAAGGAGTTCAGTCATTTCTTGTGAAAAAGAGCCGCTCTTTATGGACTAGCCTAGCATTAATCATTAACATGAAGTCATATATTTGTTCAGTAAACGTTTTTGAACACCTGCTGCATACTGGGCACGATATTGGGAACTACGAGGGGGCGGAGGGCATGGAGGATACAAAAAAGCAAGGAAGACCCAGCCCTTGACCTTAAAGAGTTGAAGCTACAGCCTTTTGCCAGGATTTGGGGAGGAGCGAAAGACTTCGTGAGCTCCATCGTTCCATAATCTTACTTGCTCTTTCAGTTGCCCATGGCTGATTCCTCTGTAAGATATAACTTGATCTATGTCCTCTCACCTGATGAGGTATTTAGCAGTCGTCACGTGGGCTCTTTGAAATATCATCCATTGAAACATCAGATGTAAAGAATCAGATTATTAATTGGAACAGCTCTTTCCCGTCTCGTGCAGGTCGTGCCAGTTTGCGGCTGGCCATGGTTGTGTTTCACATACAGAGTGCCTTTAGTTTGCACACATGCTGCCTGCTCCCTTCTCAGAGCCCTGTGAGGTCCCATTGTTCCCTGGGCAGTGCTGGCTTCCTCTGTGTGCATTGGACAGAAACCCAGGGCAAAAGTCCCATCACGGCAGGTCTTGCCTCAGGACTATGCCATGGTAATGAACGCATTAAATTGGGAACAGTGGTTCCGTGCATGGTGGCTCTCAAACATTAGCAAGCATGACCACCATGTATAGTTAAGACCCACATGTCTGAGTCCCACCCCCCAAGAGGCCCCGATCCTGTGGGTCTGTGGCAGGGCCCGAGAATCTGCATTTCTGACAGACTCCAGGCTGATGCTGACATTGCAGACCTGCCGACCAGACTTAGATCCACTCAGAAGGGCCAGGAAGGAATGCCCCCTGATTTCATCCAATCTGTATGGAGTGACTGAGCCGATCACATGCCCCTCCTGCAGTGCCAGTGCAGGCAGCACCTTGAGTACACAGTGCGCTCCCATTTATCTTAGCCTTTCTCGGTGGATGGAGGATAAAGATGGGCTCGTGGAGTGGGCACAGTTCTCATGTTCAGATGCTCTTCTGCAGGTCGAGGCTGAAGCCGTGAATCGTTCGATTACCATTGCCAACCAGACCAACTGCCCCCTGTACATCACCAAGGTGATGAGCAAGAGTGCGGCCGAAGTCATCGCCCAGGCCCGGAAAAAGGGTAAGTGCTGCAGGCTGACTGCGGGCTCCTTTTCCAGACCCTCATGCCAAGTGGGCTGCTTTCATCACGTGCCAGCATTAACCTAATTACAGCTGAGTGAGGCAGGGAGCTCCAGTTTCCCCCTCTGTTTCACCACTGTGGCCTTGTTCGTATCTATTTAAAGCCACACACAGCAAGGAGTGGGTGGGTAGCCACATTTTTCTCCTGCCTGATTTCTATAGAAAGAGTTGGGTTTACTTTGATACAGTCTAAATAAACTAGGCACATACACAGATGACATCAGTTTCCGTCTGCCGCAGAATCATCCTTCTGGGAAACTTCCTATTGCACAATGCATTTCCCCTCATGACTGGTAGTGGTTTCCAATGGGGTAAGTAGGAGAGCCTAATGGGGGAGTTAGGGGATGGGGATGTTGCCCTGGACCCCATCAAGTCCAGATCTCCGGGAGGCTCTGATCACTCCCTATAAGTCATATTGATATATCCTGGGCTGAGGCTGGCTCTCCCTATTATTGGGAGTCCATCAAAAAGGTTTTCAGAAACTAATTTACTAAGTGCAGCTTCCAGAGGCTGTTCCGTGGAGCACCTTATCCATTATGGATGCAGTAGAGCTCTGCTGTAACCTACCGTTGGCAATGAGTTTGGATGGTCACACCATGTGGTCTGTGCTTGGGAGAGTAGCTTCACACACAGAGACTGATTACCAGCAGTGGATTTTGAGGGTGGCTCTTGGCCTGACATGAACGTGAATGTCATAAAAGGGCCCTCTGTCCCTCCTTCCTTTCTTTCCTTCTTCCTTCCTTTCTCCCCATTATGTCCCCCACTCTTTTAAAGTCTCTCTGGATCACTCCATTTCTGTATGTCTCCATCTCTCTTTATTTCTTATTGTGTTTCAGTCTCCATCTGTATGTTTCCATTTCTCTCTTGATTTCTGTCCACTTTATCCTGGTCTCCGTATCTTTTTCTTGGACTCTTTCACATTCCTTCTATCCCTTTATCTCTCTTTCTGCATCCCTCTTTATCACTATGGGAGCAGTTTTATCTCTGTGATTCGGTTTCTCGTTCTTTATGGGGTGGGATCCACATGGATAAGGAGGATTGGAGGATTTCTTCACTGGTGGGTGACTTGATCCAAGACCTAGACCAAATTGCTCAGTGACCACTGATTCAGCCAGTCCCAAGAGAGTGTGGCTTCCACATGGCCCCTGTTCCTTGGAGCTCTCTTGGGGTCTGTGTCCTCAGGCTCTTCATCAAATGGTTGCTGTTTTGCCATCTTCCTGAAAGTCTGCCCTCTCCTGGCAGCTGGAAGTAATTGCCTTTTTAAAATAAACTTGGCTCTGAAACAGTATCATCTGTTCAGAATCGGCTTTCATTTGTCTCCAGGAGACGTTGTGGATGATGACTGTCGGTGACCCTCCCTCACCTGGGCCCTCTATCACCCAGGCACCCATTTTCAATATGGCTGAGCAAGTGTGGGAATCACTCAGCACCCAACACTAATCACAGGACCCCCTGCTTCCATGGAGCATGGGGACAGTGGGCACAGTGTCTTGAAAAGGGGAAGATAGAAGGTGGATTTTTTGTTCTTTCCAACAACCATGCTGTACCCAGATGATAATAAGAAACAAAAAATTAAACATTTTAACATAATTTTTAAAAAAAAATTGTATTGGGATATTGGGGGAGGCGAACAGTGTTGGGGAATCGGGGAAGGGGAACAGACAAGTTGCTGTCCTTTCTGTTTTTCAGTCTAGTTGTGAAGGATGTCGCTTCACTGGCCCATGTTGGTATTATCATTGCGCTCTTCCCAGGTGAGGCAGTTGCTCGCCAGCCATTGGATAGCTGCTCATGGCAGCTCATGCCAGCTCAGCCAGTTGCCAGCCGCTTATGATGGCTGCCAGCCATTGACAGTAGCTCACGGCAGCTCACTGCAGCAGGGGCTGCAGTCTACGCTGTCGCTGGCGACTCATGGCAGGCCAGCTCCAGGTCGAGCTGTTGTTCACCATCTTAGCTACAGAGGGCGCAGCGTCACTGGTCCTCATGTGGGATCTGAACCGGGGCCCTGTTGCTCAGAGCTGGCGATCACAAGTCAACTCGTAACCAATGCGCCACTCGGCCTGCCCAACATAATTTAATATAATAAAATGTTCAATTTAACATAATTTAAAAACTGAGGCGTTGTTTTCCAACTCAGACTCTGACTTGCTCACATTGAAGGATAAAGGAGTTGGGTCTCTCACCGACCTGGGTGGGGCAGGTGGAGCTGGCCCTGGTCTGGGCTGCGGAGCACTGAGCTCCGAGCCAGCCCTGCCAGCTATGCTGGAGCTCTGTCACTATGTGCTTCAGTTTCCCCATTTGAAGATGTGGAGCTGAGTATGTTATAGGGCCCAGTCCCACTGTAATACTCTGTGACTCAGTGCCTGATGATTTCCATCTGTTGTCTTTATGACTTTGATCCTGTGTGATTATTGGGCGGGGGGGAGTGAGCATGATGAAGGGACTATTTTAGCTTATTTGTTCTAGAACCTTCTAGGTGTGAGTCTAACTGTGCCCACATTGTGGATCCTAAGGTGGCACTTGCATTCAAACTCTCATTCTCTAGTCCTTGAAAGCCTTTGCTTTTAGAGGAATCTGAGCTTCCAGGAAAGAAATTCTGGTGCTAATGAGCAAGAATGGGAAACCCTAGCTTGCTTTGTAGGCTCTTAAGATTCTTTTCATCTTGTTGGAACTTCACAACAACTTGGGGAGGTGGCCTGAGCAGGGATTTTTTTTTTGTCCTTTGTTTTACTTTGCAGTTGAGTAAACTGAAGCTCAGAGCTGGTGAATGGTGGAACTGGCCTTTGATCATCCGGCATCTGACATCAGGCCATGAACATCCATGTTAATATCTGACTTCATGCTCTGAAATTATTTTAATATGGGAAATGCACTGACCTTCTCCTTGTCAGCATCTGTTGGGGTTTAGTTCCTCAAGAAACCTGGTAAAACTGGAGCCTGGCACCCAGCACAGTCATAGACAATATGGACTGAGAAGAAAAACAATATAAGGCTGTGTAAAGGGTTAGTGCTCTGGGATCAATATCCTGTCCTGGACCAAATCCCAGGTCCATTGTGCACTAGCATGTGATGCTGGGCAGGTTATGTATCATCTTTAGGTCTCATTTCCCCATCTGCAAAGGGAGGGTAGTAGTAGTGACTTCCCTTACAGGGTTATGGTGATGCGTAAATGAGATACTGTTCATAAGGATGTATGTAATAACTGTACCTCCTACTGTTAGGATTAATGATGAAGGGCTGGTAAGAAAAGCACAGCAAAGACATCTGCTGACCTAGGGCAAGGGTTTCCTGCTAAGGAGTCTTTGTTTCTTCAGGCGGGTTCTTCTGGCCCCTGGAGACAAGTGTGAGGCATGGCCAACTTCCTGCTGCTTCAATTCTTCATCTGTAAATTGGAGAGATCCTTCATTCATTCATGAGCTTTTACTATTTATTTTGACTTTGGCAATACGACACTTCAGGCCTTTGTGCTGGAGATGAGAAATGGTCCTAGCCCTCAGCTCCTTCACTAACAGGGAAGGGACACACTGGCAGAAAGTCACAATGGCAAATGGTCAGTATTATCAGAGAAGTGCAGCCAAGTATGGTTACAACGCAGAGGAAGGCGCTGCTTTTTACAGACACTCACCCCTCCTGTCTCTGGCTACATAGGTGGGGTGGAAAATCACCATTTTTCTGCAAATGGCAGCTGTTGAAAAATCATAACTCTACATCTCCTTCTCTTATTGATCCCTGTGTGCCCCCCACCCGGAGACCTGCTGGTCCTAATCTAAGACAAGAGGTGTTTGGGTAAGCGCGAGGATATGAGATAAAATGTAAATGAGAACTATCTTCACAAGTCTGCTTGACCCAACACAATCACCGCCCACCTGTATGAGACAGTGTTGCACATGCTACCTCCTTCCTTCTGTGCCTTCCAGCAGGACAGCATGTCATCAATCCCATTCTGCTGAGAAGGAAATGAAAACACAGCCAGCATCAGAATAGCCTAAGCAATTTTTACCCTTCAAAAGAACATTGGTCCTTGGGCTGGCCGGGTGGCGCGGTGGTTAAGCGCTGGCTTGGGAAGCCAGTGGCCCCGGTTTGGGTCCCACATATGAGGGCCAGTGACACTGCCCTCAAATAAAAAGAACATTGGTCCATATGGCACGAAAAAAACCCTGAAATGTAGAAATTGAATATCTTGCCCAAGATCATCCAGCCCATAGGAAATAGAACCCAGGGTTCTATACTCCTGGCCAGCTCTCTTACCACAGAGGGTTCAGTGTGGGGATTTCTCTGGAATGGCACCCTCAGACTGTATTTTGTCCATGTGTGAAATCCAGTATGGCTCCTGATGCCTTCCATGTGTGGATGGTGGCACGTAGGCAGTGCCTGATGACCTCATCCGGAGGGCAACCTTCTCCATCCTCCTCCTCACCCATTCCCCATCACCCAGATGCAGAACTGTTCAGAACATCTGGTGGCTGGATGTTAAACCCTGGGAACCCAAACCGAGGAAAGACTTCTATGCCTTGCGGGTCAGTAGGAATGACTCAGGCATAATAAGCACGTGTTCATGGGACGGTGGGGACCACCCCAACCTGGGAATGAATCCTTAGTGTTAAGCTAATGCACAACCTAGCATTCTTGAACCCCGAGTGGCATATGCAGTGGCACGTGAATGTCCTACAATCTCACCAAAATCTGTTAGTCAGGCTTCTTCAAAGAAACTGAACCAATATATATATATATATATTGGTTCAAATAGACAAAGAGGAATTGATCTTAAGAATTGGCTCATGCAGGGACCAGTTGCATTGGCACGTCTAAAATCTGCAGGGTGGGCCTACCAGGCTTGGAGACTCAGGGATGAGTTGATGTTACAGCTGGAGCCCTAAGGTTGTCTGGAGGCAGAATTCCTTCCCAATCAATGCCCTCACTTTAACAGCAGACACTGAGACACTGGGAATTCAATTTGCATTGTAATGCAGCCACTTTGCAAGATGAGAGTCTGGGTTTGGTTTTCAGCGCTCTGAATTCTGAGACTACTGCCGATAAGAATCTCCTTCAGGGCAGGCAGAAACTTGAGGGCCATTGATGCAGCACTTGGGCTGGGAGTTTGAATCCCTGAGCTCATCCTTTCTTTCCCAACTTTGTCCAGTGTCATTAGGAACAACCAGCCAATCTTGTTATAGTAAATTAGACAAAAAATGTTCTAAGGTATCAAATACATGGTCAACTCAAACATTGCCTCTTATAAGAAGTATTTACTTGGGCTGGCTGAGTGGCGCGGTGGTTAAGCGCTGGCTCAGCCGCCCCGGTTCGGTCCCACATGTGAGGGCCAGTGACACTGCCCTCAAAAAAAAAAAAAAAAAATTTACTTGATTAAGAGTATCCCGTGCATATTTGTGCATCTCTGTTGCCCCAACACACCGCAGGCTGTCAGTGTTCTTTTTACTGGTAGAAATGAGTTATTAATGCCTTAAATCAGATTAGAGAGCCAATTCCAAAACCCCCAGACCTATTCAGAAAACTTGGATTCTCTTCTTCTAGAACCATTCTTGGTACCAAAATCTGGCAGGGTTACCCCTGGATAGGCCCGGCTCTTGGGTTCTGAACAGGCCCTCTGAAAGGAGAGGGAGCTGTCAAACATTTCTTAGCCCCAGCCGTCCATTCTTCATGAATGCTTTCCGCCCCCGTCCCCCCCCCCCCCCCCGCCACTGTGAATAAACACCATCCCCAAAGTGCCTTGCAGTTCTTTACTGCCCTAGAGAGCCTGCCAGGTTGGATTGGGGATCACATCCTTCAGTGTAGAATTTCCCTGGAAAAGAAAGTCATAAAGGTCTAATCTCCACCAAGAAAGGGTCAGAGTGTGTTTATAGGGGTGCAGAAAGGCTAATTAAACCTGTTCCGTGGTTTATTATTATTAGCAGTAATTATTGCTAATAATAATTAATATAATAATTACTGCTAATTATTGCTAATAATAATAGCAGGAACTGGCACACAGTTCTGTGGTGTCAATAGCCTGCCTGAGGTTCAGAAGTGAGGTATGTGTGTCCCACAGATGGGCAACCCTGTCAGATTTTGGTACCCACGTCTCCCTCAGGTACAGTATTTATAAAATGGGGAGAGCAGCCCTGGGGAGGCTGTAGGCATTTGGTGCTGGGAGTAGGAGACCTCACCTATGGGTGAAGTGGGGATCTCCCATAGAATGGTTTAACTCCTGCCATGCCTTTGGGGGCTAAAGAAAAGAAAGAAACCAAAAGACAGCTAGGACCTCTGAGTCCCCAGCAATTTGAACAGGGCAAAGCAGAAATGAAGCACAAGGTGCCTTCTTCAAGTGCCTGCATCTCAGCTTGGCCCTAGCCCAGGAGTCCTGGCTCAGCTTTGGTCTAAGGAGGCAGGTGTGGTCAGCAGTGGCCTTGAAGCTCCAACCCAGGTCTGGGTTTTCCAGAGGCTGAAGGCCAAGTTCATTCCTTTGTGGTGAGGTCCATATTTTGTGCACGGGGAGCGGGACCCAGCCCCGTGCACCAGCTCCGCACCCCATCACAGTTGTAGTTCACAGAGTGAGATGAAGGCCATAGTCAAGGGCACTCACTTGTGTGGGATTCAAGACGCGATCCAGGAACCAGCCCCTCCTTGTACTCAAGTTTCCAAAGCAGGACTGAATTGGAGTTTCAGGGAGAGGATGAGCAATAGTAAGTTACAGGAAAATCAGGAAACTATTTATGCTTGTCCAAGGATTTTCAAAGACCAGCAAGCCACTCTGCTTTTTTGAACTTTATCATGTCTACAAAACCAGGAAACCTTTGGGGTTAGGAATCTTTTGTTTTTTTAATGACTTGCCCCAACCGCACCCTTGGGCTCAGACAGTAGCCAGCGGGCCCTCCAGACCTTGCTGGTTAGAAGGGCTACAATCAACTCAGCCAGTTCCGGCTGGTGCTCAAACCAAAAAGCAGGGAGTGAAGGTTCTGTGAGAACTCTGGGCCAGCAGGGCTATGTCCTGCTCAGACATTTGCATTTCATAAATGGACTTGGCAGCCGCTGAGGCCTTCTTATTATGCGGTGTTTTTCCAGTTTGGGGTGAGCTGGAGCGATTTGTGCAGCTGCCCAGCTGGCTCCCAAAATCCTGCCTCGGAAGCTCTGAGTAGGTCAGGAACCCAGGAGACCTTCCAGGTGATTCTGAGCATTGGCCCTTTTACTCCTGGGGGCTTCCTTCTGGGTGGGACTTCCCCTGGGTTTGGAGCCCTCCCTCCTACTTGTTACTGATTTCCCCAAGTGAGCTGGCCTCTAACACTCCCTGGCTGAACAGGGACTTCTTTGTGAAATTCCTGAGGCTGGAGGGACAGCTCGGAGGGGCCAGCTCTCAGAGTGGTGACTGCAACATAGAGGGTGTTGTGGTTTATTATCAAGAGATAAGGCCTTGGAAAATGCTGTGGAGAGGAAAGAACACACATTCCTGACTGAGAAGTGTTTGGCCCCGAGGGCCCTATGTTTGAAGAAAAAAGAGTGTTTGGCAGGACTTTTGGGGGTAGCCCTGTGATGGGGGGAGGTGAGGAGAGGTGAATTCCTGGTGGTGGTAAGGCTGGCCTGCCATCAAATTCCAGTGGTGATGCCTTTCGTTAATAAAAGATTGCACCCTTTAATGTGACACACATTTATAGAGTACCTACTATGTGCAGGCAGATGTATTTTCATCAGGATATCTCCATCTAGTGGAGATGCAAAAAATTCAAAATGGGGTGATAATTGGATTATTGGAGTGGAGGATAGGATTGAGTTTTGGACAGTGTTAAAGAGGATATCAGCATTGATAGGTGGCTGGACAGTGAAGGGCATCAGATGTGTCAGTGAGGGGTTTGTTTCTGTCCTTAAAGGCAGAATGCTCCTGGGGCCGGGGTGGGTGGTGGGGGGTGGGGGTGGGGACATTGTGCAAGAGAATGGCCTGGGGAGATTATGTTTTAGGAGGATCGCTCTGGAAGTGTCATGGAGAATGAATGGAGAGGTGGGGAAGAAGGCTAGGAAAGCAAAATAATCTAAACTGTGATAGGGAGGCTGTGTTGGAGTGAGCTGGGGAGTAATGATGAATGCCTGACTTAAGGAAAGGTAGGTAAAGTGGAAAGAAAAGGATGTGTTGTGTTGTCGGAAGAGTCACAATGTATGTTTTCTATGTTTTTTGTTACAAAAATGCGTCATGAATTTTCCAACAACCCAATATTTAAGGCATTAAAGCGTTGGCATTCAGTGGCTATAGAAAGCCACCTTTCTGGCATGCACATGAATGAACAGAGAAGAAGACATGATCTGAGCATCAAGGAACTGACATTCTTTCATGACAATGTATTAATTAAGTTAAACTAAGCTTCTGGAAACGGAAACCTCTGTAGTATAAGTGTGCGCAGTCCTTTATTCCTCACTCTTAACAAGACGCCTGCGAATCTGGTGGCGCTAAGGGCAGCTCCCTTCAAGTGGTGACTTGGATCCAGGCTGTAGCTTGGACAGATCCATGCTTGCTCTCAAATGCTTCAGCCCACTGACAGCACATCTGATTTCCTCCCTCAGCCCATTAGCCAGAACGAGGCATTGTGTGTGTGGGGGGGACTGGAGATGTTGGAAGCGCAGGGGGAGTGTTTGGTGAGCAATGAAGTTAAGTTTGAGATGCCATGGATCACCCCAAAATAAAAGTCTAGACGGCACTTGAGACTGGGTGCTTGCATGCAATCTGAGATTGTTAAAATTAGGTTGTCGGAAAAGTCATGCTGTTTTTTTTCTATGTTTTTCGTTGCAAAAATGCATCATGACTTTTCTGACAACCCAATAGATTTGGGAATCATCAGTGTAGGAGGTGGACTGTTTGGGATTACCTAGGGAGAGTGAGTTAGGAGAGCAGGGTCCAAAGATGAAATCTTAGGGAGCACATGTTGGATTGTTGACTTTTGCTGGCTGACGTATTTTACCTTGTCGGGCATCAGTGTCCTTACCCGAGAGCCTTGGCATGCCGCTGGGCAGGTAGCTGCTCCCAACAGGGGTGGTTTCCCTTCTCCTTCATTGTATTGTACTCAGCTTTGTCGACCTATTTGTCAGGAACCGTGGTGTACGGCGAGCCTATCACTGCCAGCTTGGGAACTGATGGCTCCCACTACTGGAGCAAGAACTGGGCCAAGGCTGCTGCTTTTGTCACCTCCCCACCCCTGAGCCCCGACCCGACCACTCCGGACTTTCTGAACTCGTTGCTGTCCTGGTGAGTCTTGGAGACTTATTCCCACTTTGCATTCTCAGTCTTTCCTTAGACACAGCCGACCATGTTATAACCCACCTGGTGGGTTATAACATGGTGGGCGTAAGCAGGCTTGCAGACAGACAGACCCTTGTTCTCTAAACTCAGGTCAGTGAGTAGGGACAGGGGATTATCAATGTGACGCTTTTCTGAGGGGGAATTCTGTATAAAAACTTGGGCCATCTTGAAGGTCAACCGAAGGGGATAATGAGGTATCCAAAGGATTCCACTGCGGTGCATTGTCACCCATAAGACACCTCACAACATAGATTCAGAGGCACAGCATTATAATGAAGCTTCCGTATCATGTCATATCTTCCCAAATGACCTATCTCCTGAGGGGAAGAAAGGTTATTTCAAAAACTGTCAGTGGCCTGACACATTAAAAAAACTTGTTCAAATTTGATAATTTTGAAGTTAAAAGCCAGTTTTATGTTTCCCTTCTAGTGGAGATCTCCAGGTCACTGGTAGTGCCCATTGTACTTTCAATACTGCCCAGAAGGCTGTAGGAAAGGACAACTTCACTCTGATCCCTGAAGGCACCAATGGCACCGAGGAGCGGATGTCTGTCATCTGGGATAAGGCTGTGGTAAGGACCAATGATGTCACTCATGGGTTGGTCTCAGCTTTCTCCTGCCTCCTTATCTGAGGGCCGTGGGTCTCATGTAGGCCTTGAAATGTCAGTTGAGAAAGTTCTAGAAGCTGGTACTTGTATGACAGTATTTCTTGGGTGGGAATCGAAGACCACTCCTTATAGATCATTTCCTCCTAAATATCCCATATGTGTGTATATGTTATGGATGTGTGTAATTCACATTGGCATCATACATACTATTTTGTGGGCTGTTTTATTAAAAGTATATGTCATGAAAAAGTCTTACATCCTTAGATACTCTCGAAAAGCTTGGTTTTTAATAGCAGACTATTTCATTTTAATGCTGAACTGTAATCCGTTTGCAGTTCTTTGAACATTTATGTTTCTGATTTTGTTACTGGGATGAACATCCTTGGACACATCTCTAATTATGCTTGTAGGAGAAATTTCTAGAAATGGTATTGCTGGGTCCAGGGGTGTGTATATTTTTAAGGCTTTTGATATGTCGAAATTCCTTCTAGAAAGATTGCATCAATTCGCACGCTGCCAGCAGTGTATGGCACCCCCAATTTCTTCTACCAGATCCAAATTGGTGTTATCATCCAAAAACCAAAATATCGCTGATTGAATTGGTGAACTTTGTCATTTAATCTCTTCAGTTACTCCTTAGAGTGACTTTTTTTTTTTCATATGCTTATGGGCCATTTGTATTTTTTCTCACTCATTACCTGCTTATTTCCTTTGCTCATTTTTCTACTAGCCTCAGAGTGGGTTTTCTAACTGAGATATGCAGCCATTTCGTCAAATTCTGTATGGAAAGGGAAGTGGTAGGTATCGAAAGGTGCAGGAAGGACATGAGGAAACGTGGTTGGCATCCATGGCTGCAGAAACCCAGAGGCGGGGCTGAGACTACTGGGTGGGCTAGACTGGAAGCCCAGGTCTGTGCCTGTATCTTTGAAAAGGACAGCCATTCAAGCCAAATAATGTTTCCTGAAGAGGCATTGCAGCCCCTTCAGCTGGTTTTCTTTGTTTTTGTCTTTTTTTCACTTTTCACTTCAAAATAATTATAGATTCAGAAGTTGTAAACATAGGACAGAGAGGGTCTGTGTACCCTTTCCCCATTTTTCCCAATGTTTGTGTCTCACAATTAATAGTATGATATCAAAGCCCAGAGACTGAAGATGGTGCAGTGTATGTGTATGGCTCTGTGTCATTTGGTCCTATGATGATTCGTGTAAGCACTATGGCAATCAAGATACAAATGTCCTCCGTCACCACAAAGATCTGCTTGGTGCTATCCATTTATTGTCAGCCTCACCTCCTGGAGAGATCTGCATCTCACTCGTAGTCTCTTCTTCATATCTATATCTTTTGTTATCTTGAGAATGTTTATAGAAATGAAATCATACAATATGTGCCCTTTTGAAATTGGTTGTTTCACTTAGCATAATGCCCTTAACATCCGTCTAAGCTGTGGTTTGTATCAAAAGTATGTTCCTTTTTATTGCGAAGTCTTGTTCTACCCTTCAACTTTTTTGACCTGCGTGTGTGTGTGTGTGTGTGTGTGTGTGTGTGTGTTGTCGTCCTCAGGTCTCTGGGAAGATGGACGAGAACCAGTTTGTGGCCGTGACCAGCACCAATGCAGCCAAAGTCTTCAACCTTTACCCCCGGAAAGGCCGCATTGCTGTGGGGTCCGATGCTGACCTGGTCATCTGGGACCCTGACAGTGTTAAAACCATCTCTGCCAAGACCCACAACAGCGTAAGTCCTGTTAACTGTGTTGACACACTCCAAACAAATCACTCACAGAAAGAGACAGAGGCGGGGAGAGTCCCCAGGAATTATGAAAAGAGCTCACTGTGATAGGAATGAACTTCTCCCCAGGATATAGTATAACTTTCAATTTGCTGAGAAAAAAATAACTTCTTTTTTGTTTAGTGAGGTTAATAAGGCTGATAATAAGTTACTCTTATCATCATTTTGGAGTATCACAGCCACTCTTATAGATAGAGGTCTCTATCTATGGACCTTCAGAGCCTCCCACGTCATGCCAGGACATCAGAAGCTTCTGGAAGGCAGGCACCATACCATTCCATTTTTATAGTTCAGCACAGCATCTCTCATGGCAGCACTTGGTGCAAGGGACCTAAACAAAACATCTGAACGTCCACTCCTGAAGTGCCCACCGGGCACTTTTATTCTTTTAAGCCATTGTTTTTTCTTCTCAGGATAGCCTTATGGAAACCTAAATGACAGATGCCCTTATTGTCCTCAAAGTATTGACTTTGACTTCTCCCCAAACAGAAGAAATAGTCTGGCAGCCATTAACGATCGTGTTTAGGATCTGCAGTTTTGGGGTATCACTTGTCTCTCAGTGTGGAATACAGAGCTTGGGGATCCCCTGTCTTGTTAATGAGACCCTGGGCAAGTGACTTCATGTCATGTCTAAGGCTCCTCACCTGAGAATAAATCCAGGATTTAAATGAGGTCTCCAAGTGCCCTGTGACTCTGTGAGGTCAGGGGCATTAGGCAGAACTATTAGATACTATTGGTTCTTCATAGAAAAAACTACATATGGATGTATGTGTATCTATATCTATAGATACATGCAAGAACATGGACAAAGGGGCAGCTTTAAAAAAGAAATGGGCATAAGGCAGAAGTGTTCTTTGTCAGAAACTCATGAATCTTGAAGAGATTCATATTGAATGAAGAACTTCATAATGAATGAAGAGGCTATTCTAGATCAAGTTCTAAATTGAAAGCTGGTTCAATCGGGAATCTGATTCTAGACTGCCCACCCTAGTTAGCCTGGGCCAGCAGGTACTGATGCCTCCCCCAAGTGCCACGACAGCTCAGGGGTAGGTTTCTGGCATTTCTCCAGGACAGCCATGGGCCCTTTGCTGTATCCTGGTCCTCTCCCATTTGGACAGAGAGGCTCAGGGTATGGGGCTCACTTCTAGTTTCTGCTGGTATCTGGGTGCCAGGATGGTGGGTGCCTTCTGGGAAGGCTGATCAGCTCTCAGTATTTATTTATAGTTGACTTTTCCTCCTCCTTTCCCACTTAGGGTTGACTTAGCTTTGCAGCATAGCCTTATGGCCACACTGACTTGTAATTTAGATTACAACCTCATGGGGTCTAGGATGGTTTCTTTACAGGCAGGAGTCCTAGGGTGCTGCCCAGCGGGCCCCCCTATTCATATACATTGAACATCATATTCCCATTGACTCCTTAATTTTGGTCTTTTCAATAAAGGGATGGTATTATTATCACAATTGGGAAGATAAATAAATGGAGACGTAGAGAGCTTAAGTGACTAGTCTAATGTTACATAGCTATTTTGCGGTAGAGCCAGAATTAGAACCCAAAATTGTCCATGGCTGCTCCCTGCCAGACTGTGTATGCAACCTCTTGGTCAGGGTTACATGGAGAAAATTCTTGCCTCCCTTGCAGAGTCCCTTCCCCAGAGGTAATACAAAGGGGGAACTGGACTCATTATTTAAGCTGCAGGTGACCTAGTGAGGAAGCTTGCGTTTGGAGCCCTTCACCTGGCAGAAGAGAGGATGTGAAGGAGCGATGCTTCGAGAAGACAGATTCTGCCACCCAGTGATTCCACCCAAACATTTCCAGAGCAGTTGCACTGCCCAGCCTTTACCTCCAGGCAACCCCACGGAAGAAATGCTGGCTCCCAAAAGTGCCTCTTTTCTGTCCTCACCTGTTTTCAAGAGCCCACATTAAGCGTGTCTGTGCAGCATTAATCATTTGGGAGTCTACTACTGGGAGGTTTTTCCATGTAATACAGTGTTTCCTACCACGGGGCTAATTAGCTTTAATTTGCAGCATTTCGCTAACTATTATTGACAGCCCTATTGCTAAGCTTCTGTTTGGATTTTCCAGGCATCCAGCCAGATGAATAATTTTAGGGAGTCCGTGTAGATGTGGGTTAAAAATGCCTATACCTGGTGAGTGATGAAGCCTGACTGCCTTCATGGTTTGACAGAGAGTAGGCTCTGAATACCCAGAGCTGTGATCTGACCATTGGACTTGTTGATTTTAAATCATGTAAAGTCATGGAGCTGGTTCCTCCATCTTTTAAAAATGGAAAATGGCCCAAAGCTCCTCTAGGTATTTATGATCAGTTATTTATAAGCAACCAAACTCAATATAGGGGTCTTAGGATGTCCTTGACACCAAATGATTTGCAGTCTTGTTGGAAAAGTGAAATAAAAAAACCAGACAGTGAATGAGTGAATATTTTCTTAATGCTGACTTTGTGCCAAGTAGCATGCTAAATGCGTTTGTTCCTTTTATTTCTTGTGATCCTAGCATCATTCCTGCAAAGTGGGCCATTTCCCCTTGTACATGAGGAAGCTGAGGCCTAGAGGAGTGTAAGGGACTTGTCCAAAGTCACACAGCTGGCGAGTGGCAGACCTGGGATGTGAACCCAGGCAGATGGCACCACATTGAAGGTTGTCTCCATTACTCTAGTAGGGTGCAAGAGGAGTTTGTCAAAATATAGATAATTAGCTGTGGGGTAACATGGCAGAGATGGGGCTTGATCCAGCCCTTAAAGGATGACGCACACCCTTTCAAAAGTTATTTCAGAGCTGACAGAATTCTCTCACGGGGACCTACACGTATATGACACTTTTTGTGTTGGCATCTTCACCAAGCCTTGCACGGGAGGCAGATGAAGAAATTGAATTTCTGAGGCAGGACTCCAGTGATCTGCCCAGAGTCCTACAGCTTCTGGATTTCACCAAATCTAAGATGCCATCGATTTTCAGAGATCCCATTAGTTTATGTACCATCACGAAGGAAAACCCAGCCAAGAGGAGAGTAATAGGGGAGACTCATAAAAATACGTTGTGCCACTGAGGGCCGCTTTGCGCTTAGTGTAGGATAAATGAGACTGAATCTGGCACATGGAAAGGGTGGCAAGCATCTTGTGTGCCTTGACTTTGGCTTCAGGTGCAGAGAGGACGAAACACTTCCTTGGAGAATATGAATTGAAAATTGCTTCTCTCATGCAAGTTGGAGGGCTGAGGTCCTGATGCCAGCAGTGTCCAGGAAAACTTGAAGCTGAGAGTGTAATGTAAAATGGCCTCAGTGTGGTAATCCCCGAGGCTACAGGGAAAAGCGACCCCATGTCTCACTGGAAGAACTCAGTTGTCTACACTGACAGCAATGGCGCAGGTCCATCTGTGATAAGACACGTTCTGACTTCAGGGAGGAGTGTCTTAGACTCGATGAATGATGCGGGGACACACACTTGGGTCCCGAGAATTCCCGTATAGAGTCCCTTCCCTCCTCCCAGATGCCCCTCTGCCTCATTCCTTTGATAGCTCCCACGTGACTCCTTGGAGTCTCAGAGCAGTGCTGAGAGCCCCTCATTGCTGTTTTCAGTCAGCACCTCTGCATTTTGACACGCTGAGTCTTCTCCATACTTACAGCTAGTTCACTGAGCAGAGACGTTACCTGCCGTGCAAGGGCAGTGTCACAGCTCTCCCTCTGTGCACAGGCTAACTCTGTTAGTGCTGATAACCTGGCCCGAATTCTCCCAGAGGTCCAAGCGGCTTTTTATGGTTGGAGCCTCCTGTGAATGCTCCATTTCCTGGGCACAGACATTGGTGCCTGTGAGCAGGCCAGGCAGGAAGAAGCATGAGGCCTTCTGGAATCTGGGGAATGGTCCTGGGTGGAGACAAAGCTATGCGATGGAACTGTGACATGGAGTTTTTCATGTTGAGCACAGTGCCCTGGATTGGTGGTGCTTCGTTGTCCAACAAGAAACTCACTGCATATAGAGACCCAGCATATCTTCCAAGAGGGCACACAGATACATGACACTTTCACCCTGAAAAGCTTGAAACTAAAAGGACTGCTGCATTGTTTGGGAAATTAACTAAACCTCAAACATCTTAGTGAAGGCGTGCCTCTTAAATCACCACAGTCCTTTCATTTAGGGACTTCGGTTTTACCACATCGCTAACAGATTGGGAAACCAGGCAAACCAGTGGGAAACCTACTCGTGGGTGCCCCATTTCAAGGTTAAATTTAGAACTGGGTCACAGAAGGCCTTTGCATTTGAACCTGATTGGAGCTTGCGTTAGTGAGGAGAACAACGTCGTTGCTCATGCATGGAATCCTTTTCTTACATTTGTGAGGCATTTATAAACCCTCACGCTTTTTCATATGATTTTTCTGTTCAGTTATTTTCCCCCCACATTGTTGAGAGGTAGGAAGAATTTTTCCATATTCTAGATAGGGAAATTAGGACATAGAGATTAAGTGCCTTCTGATGTGGCCAGTCAGGACAGGGACTGTAGCTCTGGGCCTTTTTTTTTGTTTGTGGGATGTTGGGCAGTGGGTGCTGCCAGACTGTTAGAGCTAGCCAGGATGGCAGGGCGTTTATTCCATCAAGTTGACTGTGTTTCCTTTCTCTAGGCTCTTGAGTACAACATCTTTGAAGGCATGGAGTGCCGTGGCTCTCCACTGGTGGTCATCAGCCAGGGGAAGATTGTCCTAGAAGACAGCACCCTTCATGTCACCGAGGGCTCTGGGCGCTACATCCCCCGAAAGCCCTTCCCTGATTTCGTTTATAAGCGTATCAAGGCAAGGAGCAGGGTGAGTAGCTCCGATCTTAGGCATTGTTTGGTCCTGGGTTAAGTTCAATCTCATAAACACTTGCTAAGCATTTTGAATTAAAATACCGAGTTGAGGACAGAGGATTAGGGGCTAAGGGAACCATGGTCTTTTTATTTGTGAAGTTCAGAATACCAGCAGAGGAATCACAGCCAGCCAGAATGAAGTAAGACTGGCATGTGCTATGATGAGGTGCAGAGCAGGGAATCACTGCTATGGAGTCATGGGGGACAGTGCCATGGGGAGAGGGCATTTTGAGTTGGGTCTTGAAGGTGAAGTGGAAGTTTGACAAGCCAAGGAAGGGAGACAAGGGAATTAGGTAGAGAGAAGGTCACGAGCATGGAAAATAATACGGTGTATTCAGGACATGGTGAACAGCCTACAGCATAGGTGCTTGTGGGCTGTGAGGCCAGATGGATGGAGCTATAAGGGAATTAAAGGGACAGTGAGGTTGGAAAGAAAGTTTGGGGCCAGATCTTGAACATGAGGCCAGATCCTCCTCATAACATGTTTGGAAATTCCTACAGTGTTTAGGTGGAAGTGCCTTGGGGGAAAATGGTAAGAGATATTTGTTTTTATAGAGTAACCAGTTACTCATGACTTACCTTGTGGGAAACTTTGGCCTAGAGCCTTGGAGGTGACTGCCTCCATGCTGACATCTGTCCCTGCCATACCCCTCCATAAGGAGAGCCCTCCATCCCCAAATCTCCCAGGCCTGCCCCATCAGGAGGGTTACCGGGGAGGCATCCTGTGTGAATGTGGCCTGAGTCACAGGGCTCTTGTGTTTTGCAGCTGGCAGAGCTGAGAGGGGTTCCTCGTGGCCTGTACGATGGACCTGTGTGTGAGGTGTCTGTGACACCCAAGACGGTCACTCCAGCTTCCTCGGCCAAGACGTCTCCGGCCAAGCAGCAGGCCCCACCTGTCCGGAACCTACACCAGTCTGGATTCAGCTTGTCTGGTATGGTTATGGTTTGGTGAGGACCCAGTTCTGCAGGCCATGCTCACTGGGGCTGGCGAGTCTGGAATCCCTTTTGTAGAAGGAGAAGCAGTGAAGTGAATGACATTCCCATTCTTCCCAAAGAGAAAGACTAATATCACCAGCGATGCAATTCACAGCAAATGGCCAGTTGGGTTTCAGAATCTTGACATCAGTTTATATTATATATAACGTCATGATGCATATATTATGTAGGATACCCAGTATATTAAGAAGATTTTTTTTTTAAATGTATTATGGCCATCGTAAAAAAAAAGGATGTGGTATATCAGGACACATGGGTTCCCTTATATGAGTAAATTTCAGTAAATACACTTGGCCCTTTGCATCTGTGGATTCACCTGTGGATTCAGCCAACCACAGATCAAAAATATTTTCACATTCCCAACTGTAGATTCCTAAATGCAGATTGAAAATACTGTTTTTGATCCAAGTTTGGTGACTCCACAGATGCAAAGGACTGACTGGAACTAAGTTTTTGAGGAATCAAAATTATATGCCTCTAACCCCTATGTTGTTCAAGAATCAGCTGTGTATTACAGTAGTAGTTCAGCGATGGAGTCTGGAGTTACCACAGCTTAACTTCACAGTCCAGATGGTGACTAGCTGTGTCTCTGTCTCCTCATCTGTAGAATGGGTATAATAGTAGTGGCTACCTCATGGGGTTGTTGTGAGGATTAAATGAGTTCATATACATGTAAATTGCATAGATTAGAGCCACTGGAAAATTGTTAGCTATTTGTTTGGATAAAATACGTGATGTCAGGGACAATGAGAGGAAAGGGTATAGATTTTAGAGCTTCCTTACTTGAAACTAGCTTCCAATCCTTCATTTGGCCCATGACCAGAACCCTTCCACTGTTCTAATCTCCTAAGCCACAGATATGTATCCAGATTTCTATGGTGTGTTAAACCATTAATCAGATAGATATTTTTTTTTGTCTTGTCAGATATACTGGTTTTTAGAATATTGCCATATATGCCATATGCAATTACCAACTTAAAAATAATGAAACTTAGTTTTGTCATAAAGTAAAAAGGGCACAATAATGTCCATGCTATCGTATCTCACCAGGCCATTTAAATATGAGGGACCATCATTACTCCTACTTTTAATTATACAGTTAGATGTGCAGTGTCAGGGAACAGAAGGCCAGAGGGAGGGCCGTACTTTCAGAAAAGCCACTCGTGTGTAGTGTGTAGACGACACAGGAGGTAGTCTGACTCAGTCGAAATGAATTGCAATGTTCTTTTAGAAGTAGTTTTACTTTTTCAAGTCATGGATCCAACAGGCTTCTCCAGGGATTGCTTTATACTGCCTGATTCTGTGGCCACCTTAAGCCCATCCTGTCCTTGTAGTTCGTGAGGTTTTGAGAGGACAAAGAGTGGGCCTGGCCCGGTCGCGCCCCAGCTGTGTGATTTCAGATTAAAGCAGGAACTCCTGTAACTGACTTTGACCCGTAACCCCTGTCTCCTCTCCAGGTGCTCAGATTGACGACAACATCCCCCGCCGCACCACCCAGCGCATCGTGGCGCCCCCTGGTGGGCGTGCCAACATCACCAGCCTGGGCTAGAGATCCCGGGCCACAGTCCACCTGGGGATAGGGGATGGGACACCTGAGGACATTCTGAGACTTCCTTCCTTCTTTTATTTTTTTTCTTTAAGAGCCTGTGATAGTTACTGTGGGGCAGCCAGTTCCCGGGGCTCCCTCTTGGGCCCCGCACTCCATCCCTCACCCGGAGTCACTGATTTTGCTCACCCACTTCCCTACACATCTACGAATATCACACCACGCCTCTCTACCAACCCCATCCATGGGACCGCATCCAACACTCAGACATGCGAAACAGAGCAAATCACCATGAGGGTGTTTTCCATCTCCAACCTCTGTTGTATTTACCATCTTCCTTTTCATTGGGGAAGATAAAGTGAATTGCCCAGAGCTGCCTTTTTCTTTTTAAATTAAAAAAAAAAAAAAGTTTTGTTTGTGAGGTTGGGGAGGGATGGGGAGGGGAGGGGAAGAGTTTTTTTTCTTTTTTTTTTTTTAAATACTAAATTGGAAAGCTTAATTCAATATTAATTCAAGGGGTTTGAACTGGACATCCTAATGATGCAATTATGTATCCATCAGGCTGATTCAGGATGGTTGGCAAACTCATCATGACCCTCCTGAGAGGTTCCAGAATGTCCACATCACCATTCCGTAGTCTTCTGGGTCAACTGTTGATAAGGGCAGGTTTTCTTTTTGGCCTAGATTTTGCTGCAGATTAAATCTCGATTCTCTTCTCCTCACTTCTTCTCTCCTATTTTCTCATCTCTCTTCTCTCTCTTTTATTCATGGATATTTTCACGTCTGTCTCTTTCTTTGTGTTTCCTCTAGCCCTTGTCTCTGAGACAGTGTTTTTCTCTTCTTCCCTTATTGTCTTTCCAAATGACCACGTTCACCATTCTGCTGTGGTCATAAGACCCTGCCTGGGAGGATAGGAGCTTTGTCATCACAACCATAGTAATCTGCTGTCCTAGTCCCTGTAAGACTGGTGCTACCCACCCACCATCATGAGGGTATATGTGTTAAGTTTGAGACACTCCCAGGTGCAGGGAAGGGCCTTGTTACCCACCTACACTATCACACGTGAGCCCAGAACAGACCCTCAGACAGTGCAGAAATGTTGCAGAAGCCTGAGGCTATAGGACCTGAGAGATATTTTTTCCCTTCGTGCAATGCTAACTGGATAAAGACACGATCAAATCTGTCAATTGAGCCCCCAAACCCCAGTAAGCCAACCAGCCTCAAGCCAGCACCAGCGCAGAAGTGTTGAGCTAGTGGGAGTCTGGCCCCAGGGGCCTGCTATTGCCTGGCTAAGTATCTTTTGGGATTCCAGAACACCCTGGGCTTCTCACTTTGGGGAAAAAAGTATATTTTTTAGTCTAGTTATTTCAAAAGACATCATGTAATATAGGGAGGCCTTCTAAACTCAGAAAATCCTTGGAAAGTTGGACTTAAAGTCCATCTTACTTTGCAAGGGGAAACATCTATTTAATGATGAGTGATATGTCCCTTCAGAGCTGTTGTGGGGAGAAAGCTTTACAAATCAAAAGTGTGGCCCCTTAGAGACTGAAGGTGATCTTGTGTCAACATCTTCCCTCTCCTTGTCTCAGTGACCCTCTCCGCTAGCTGCCTTCGTGCCTGTTCCTGTCTTTGCTGATTTGTGTTGCATATCCTTCCAAGCGTGTTTACAGGTTCTCCTAAGCAATGTTATGTCTGCAGGCTTTTATAAAACCAAATCTGCTTTTGTAAAGCATAACAAAAAAAAGTAGGTCATTCCATCATTCCACATGTCTCCACACGTTTTACCTTTGGGGTTATAGTTGGGGTTTATTATTTGTTGTTGTTTATTTGTTATTTGAAAAGTAAATTGCACTTTTAAAGAATAATTGGTTAACTTAATATATTTGCTTTTTTTCTCACCTGTACTTAGAGGAAATTTGAACCAGTTGGAAAAAAAAATTTTGTTTCAATTCTAAGAAACACTCGCAGCTCTTTAGTATTCACTTGAGTCTTCCTGTTTTTCCTCTATCAGGTCATGGTAATTTTGATTATTCTGATTGTTTTATTAAAACAACATGAAACCTGAAGATTTCTGCAGGCTGTGTAAGCATGTTTACCTGTTGGCTTGCTTTGTGTGTCTGTTAAATGAATGTCATATGTAAATGCTAAAATAAATCAACAGTGTCTCAGAACTGAATAACTGCAGTGACTTGATGCTCTAAACCAGTGTAGGATTTAATAATAGATGGTTTTTAATCCTTGGAATTGTGATTGTGACCCTGAGCGGAGGAGCTTTCAGTGCTAAGCTGATAATGTGTGTAGCCAGAAGAGAACCATTTTTTTTTTTTATTGTAACCACTGTCTTAAATGGCAAAATAATTATGGTAAAAAAGACAAGTCTTGTGTTTATTATTCCTTAAGAACTCTGTGTTATATTACCATGGAACGCCTAATAAAGCAAAATGTGGTTGTTTCAGGGGTGTGTCTGTGTTGAGATGTTCAAGGAGGCAGCTGCTTGGCTTAGCCTTCCACCAAAAAACCTCCGTTCCCGAAGCATTCACGAGCTCCTTTGCCCTCGTTTTGGTGACTGTCCCAATTCAAGAGTTTTCGCTTCATGTCCAGGTTGTTATGCCTTGGCCACTGAGGTGTAATTCCATCAGAGCTCTGCATGGCAAAGCTGTGTCAGAAATTCATAGACTGTATCCTAGAGAGGCCATGACGGGTCCAGAATCAAGCTGCCAACCTAACTGGATGGGGAACTAGGTGGGGCCTCATAGGTTAGTGTGGGTGATCCCTGGGCTTGCTGTGTCCACAAAGCCTGTTCACCCTGGAAAATTCTCAACCTACATGGTGGCATGGAAGATGAGAAACTAATGTGCGTTGACTTGCATCCAGACCTCAGTCCAGGAGCTTGCAGGAAACCAGGACCTAAAGCATATGTTCCACCCCCACAGCAAGTGCCCAGAGTGCAAGTTGGGGATGAGAGCAGGCTGGGTTTTTGATTCCCACATTTGGCTGTTAGCTGGCACTGGTGTTATTGGTAATAAATAGGGTGTGTGCTGGGGGCTTCCTGGGCCAGTCACGTGGTTGATGAAGTCTTTCTCTTCCTTTCTCTCTTTGTTTTCTACCCAGCCCTGTCCAAACAGGATATGTGATGATTTACGAAAAATATCCACAATGCCAACCTTTTGTAAACTGAAGGGAAAATAAGAGTAGGAAAAATAAGATAAGGCCTGACTGGGGTTAGTCCAGCATGCCTACCATGAGGTTGGGAAGTGGTGAGAGAGCTCTGAGCATTCCAGTGACAAATACAAAAAGGGAGACAGGGCCAGAACATTTACGGCGACCAGAAGATAAGTTTATTCTTCAGGAGAAATATAGAAATTCTTGGTCCACAGACCCGTGGGCAAGTGTGGGGACCCCCAGTAACCAGAGTTGCCTGTCTATGGCTGGCTTTCACTATGGTGATGGCAGAGCACAGTGATCCAGGAAAATCGAATTTGTGTGTGTGTGTTGGGGGGGTGGGCAGAAAGGCTCACCGTAATTTAGGGCATACAACAAGAATTAAAAATCCCAGGCCCACAGCCATCCTACTGTTACCATCCTGGCTTCATCACACGACAGGCCTCATGCTCACGCATGTGGACACCCCAGCCCACATTCCACGTTTTGCCCAATCCCCAGCAGATAGACACTCCACGGGCTGTCCACACCAGCTGTGAGCTCTGCCCTCCAAAAGATGACCCAGCAGAGAGGCCCCGGTAAGCACTGGCAGTAGGCTTGGGTCCCTTAGAGTAAAGAGGGGCGGGGCCAGAGAGCCATGAGTGTCATGTGGCTAACCAACGGGGCTAGGTATGTAACGTGGTGTGATTTACTCCAAAGAGATTTAGGAGCATCTAGAAAAAGTGGAGTGCATATCCTTCAGGAAGTGTTTTTGTCTTGTGTTGCTGTGATTCGAAAGTCATATATCCTCTGTCAAGTTTCTGTAGCACACATGTTCTGTAAGAAAAGACAGCTTTTTGCTTTTTTCCTTTCTCATCAACAGAGATGGGATAAATTTTTTGGTGGTTTTTTTTTTTGTCTTTTTTTTTAAAAGATTTTAAAAAAATATATAGCTAACATACAATGTTATATGAATTTCAGAGGGTACACCGTAGTTCAACATTGATAGAACTAAAGAAGTGATCACCATGATAAGTCCAACAACCATTTGACACCATACTATGTTATCACAATACTATTGATTATATTCCCCATGCTGTACATTACATGCCCATGACTTATTTGTTTTATACCTGGAAGTTAGGACCACTTATTGCCCTTCACTCCCCCACCCCCGACCCTTTTTAATTTTTCAATTACTGTTGACATTCAATATTGTTTTATATTAATTTCAGGTGTACAGCATAGTGGTTAGACATTTATATGATTTAAGAAGTGATTCCCCTGACTAGCCTAGTAGTACCACCTGGCATTATTCATAGTTATTACCATATTATTGACTATATTCCCTATGCTTTATATCCCCATGATTATTTTGTAACTACCAATTTGTACTTATTAATTACTTTATCTTTTTCACCTTGCTTCCCAACCCCTTCCCATCTATCACCCCAGCATGACACCATACATAGTTATTACAATATTATTGTCTATATTCTTTATGCTCTACCCTACATCCCCATGACTACTTTGTAACAACAAATTTGTGCTTCTTAATCCCTCCCCCTTTTTTCACCCACACTTGCAACCCCCCTCCTATCTGGCGACCATCAAAATGCTTTCTATATCTATGAGTTTGTTTCTGATTTGTTTGTTTGTTTTGTTATTTAGATTCCACATATAAGTGAAACCACACTGCATCCATCTTTTCACTGTCTGACATACTCCACTCAGCACAATATCCTCCAGGTCCATCCATGCCCAGATGGTAAGAACCCATTTCCTTCCACGGCTGAGCAATATTCCACTGTATATATATATATGTACCACCTCCTGTTTATCCATTCAGCCATCATAGGACACACAGGCTGCCTCCACATGTTGGCCATTGTAAATAATGCTGTAATGAACATATGGATGCATGCATCCTCTTGAAGTAGTATTTTGGGTTTCTTTGGATAAATACGGGGTCCTTCTTTGTCTCTTGTTATAGCCTTTGTTTATTTATTTATTTATTTATTTATTTATTTATTTATTTATTTTTAATTAGTTTCAGGTGTACAACACAGTGCAATAGTTATACATTTTACCCCTCAAAGTGACAACCCCCACCCGCAATTCACCCCCCCATATCATATATATCTATTACTCTTCCTCTGACTCTCTTCCACAGTATAATCCACATCCCGTGACTATCTATATATATTCAATTACAGTAGGTATACAACCTCCGTTTCAGTTATACAGTGCAGTGATCAGACCTCTACTCCATCCATGAAATGGTCTCCCTAACAAGACCTATGACCATCTGACATCCCACAAAATATTTACAACATTATTAATTATATTCCCCAAACTGTTTTTCATATCCCAGTGGCAATATAGTAGCTGCCTATTTTTGCTGTCTAATCCCTTCCCCTTCTCTCTCATCCCCATTCCCCTCCCAATTAGCAACCCTGATTTTTCCTCTATATCTATGAGACAGTTTCTGTTTACTTTGCTCATTCATACAGTTTTTCAGATTCCACATATGAGTGAGATCATATGGTATTTGTTTTTCTCTGACTGACTTATTTCACTTAACATAATTGTCTCTAGGTCCATCCATATCATTGCAAATGGTACGATTTCATTCTTCTTTATAGCAGAGTAATACTCCATTGTATAAATATAACACAGTTTCTTAATCCAGTCATCTACCGATGGGCATTTTGGTTGTTTCCAAGTCTTAGCTATTGTAAATTGTGCTGCTATGAACATAGGGGTGCATAACTTTTTTTGAATAAGTGTCTTGGTTTTTCAGGATAAATACCTAGGAGTGGACTTGCTGGGTCAAAAGGTAGCTCTATTTCCATTTCTTTGAGATACCTCCATACTGACTTCCATAGTTATAGCCTTTGTTTTAAAGTCTATTTTGTCTGGTATAAGTATGACTATGCCAGCTTTTTTATTGTTTTCATTTTTATGAAATATCTTTTTCCATCTCTACTTTTGGTCTCTGTGTGTGTCTTTCAATCTGAAGTGATTCTCTTGTAGGCAGCATATATAAGGGTTTTGTTTTCTTATCCATTCAGCCCTCCTATGTCTTTTGATTGAAGCATTTAATCCATTTACATTGAAAGTAATTGTTGATAGATATGTAGCTATTGCCATTTTATTATTCATAATTTCCATTCCCCCTCCTCCCCCATCTTAAAGAAGTCTCTCTAAGATTCCTTGTAATACTGGTTTGGTGGTGATGAACTCCTTTAGTTTTTTCTTGTCTGGGAAGCTCTTTATCTGTCCTTCAATTTTAAATGATAGCCTTGCTGAGTAGAGTAATCTTGGTTGTAGATCCTTGTTCTTCATTACTGTGAATATTTCCTGCCAATCCCTTCTGGCCTGCAAAGTTTCTTTTGCAACTTTCTCAACTTTCTCAAAGTTGTCAGTTGAGAAATCAGCAGACAACCTTATGGGAGCTCCCTTATAAGTTACTAGTTGACTTTCTCTTCCTGCTTTTAAGATTCTCTCTTTGTCCTTAAACTTCGCCATTCTAATTATAATGTGTCTTGGAGTGGGCCTATTTGGGTTCATCTTGTTTATGGCTCTCTATGCTTTCTGGACTTGTATGTCTCTTTCCTTTGCCAGGTTAGGAAAAGTTTTCAGTCATTATTCCTTCAAATAGCATCTCAATCCCTTGCTTTCTCTCTTCTCCTTCTGGTACCCCTGTGATGTGAATGTTGTTATGCTTGATGTTGTCCCAGCGGTCTCTTAAACTATCCTAATATTTTGGATTCTTTTTTCATTTCGCTGTTCCAATTGCAGACATCAGTCTCCTTCTGCTACCTTGCCTTCCAAATTATTGAGTCTCTGCTCCATCTAGTCAGCTGTGGTTGCTTTTAGTGCATTTTTATTTTAGTTATTGTATTCTTCACTTCTGGCTGGTTCTTTTTTTTTCATGGTTTGTATGTCCTTTTTATGCTTGCTATTTCTTTGTTGAAGTTTGCACTAAGTTCCTTGATCATCCTTATAACCATTGTTTTGAACTCTGTATCTGGTAGATTGGTAGCCTCCATTTCATTTAATTCTTTTTCTGGAGTTTTCTCCTGTTCTTTTATTTGGGATGTATTTATTTTTTCCCTCAATTTGACTGCCTTTCTGTGTTCGTTTCTATGTATGAGTAGATATGCTATGTCCCCCAGTCTTGGCCATGTGACCATATGTAGTAGGTGCTCTGTGGGACTGTAGCACAGTTCCCCTGGTCACCTCAGCGGGGTCTCAGGAGTGTCCCTTGTGTGGGTTGTATGTACCCTCCTGTTATAGTTGATCCTTGATTGTTATTGGCACATTAGTAGGTGGGATTTATTCTCAAGCTGATTAGCTCTGGGTTTTGGCCATGTTCACAGCTTACAGGCTGCTGTTCAGGTGGCTTACACGAGTGAGTGGGATTCACCCCAATAGGCTCTGGTTCCTGTTGAGACCGCCCTTTGTGTATGCTGCCTGTAGGACCAATTGGGTGGTGCTCTGCTGTGGTCTGAAGCCTCCTGGGAGGGGCTCCAGTGGAGGCCTAGGACACTCACTGCCTGTGACCAGCCAGGGACTACCTGATAGGAGCTACAACGCAATCCATAGTTTTTCGCTGCCTGTGCTAAATCTGGAAGCATGTGGGAGAGGCCACGCTGCGAACCTTGGACTTCTGGGATAGCTGCCACCAGTACCAGGCCTGGGGTAGCTCTGCAAAATCCTTAGACATCTGGAGGCCTGCTGCCACCTGCTGGCTCCCTTAACATTCAGCCGCTGATAAAGCCTCATGCAGTATGCGAGGTGGGTGAGGCAGGGTCTCAGGGAGTGAGAAGTTTGTTTCACCAGGTTAATGTAGTTTCTGGTTTGGTACCAGCGCTGAGGCTGGAGCTAATCAGGAAAAGTCTCAGAGCACGCTGAATCCAGTCATCACCTGAGGCCCATGGATTCTGATAATTTTCCAAGAAAGAGTGCAATGTGGGAGGGATTGACTGCTTGCTGAGAAAGTGCCTCAGGCATTGGGGGAGTTGAGTAGAGCAGGGTCCCAGTGATTTAGCAGGGTGGGACCCCAGAGCTCACCAGACCAATCAGAGTCAGATTTGGTCGTAAATGTAGGAGGCGGGCTCAACACATTAAAGATGGCTTCTGCCTGCCTGTCTGCACAGGAGAATGACCCCACACAGGGGAAATGGTGACTGTTTTCCAGCCCTGGCCTCAAAGCCACATACCTCAGTCATCCCCATATGCATGTGATGCGCCCCCTCCCCCGCCAAATCACCGCTGGAGCCCAAGGTGAGTGCCTGCAAGCGAATGAGTCTGTGTGCTGGCATTTAAGAGGACGTCTGGGTTTCCTACAGCCTCCTCTCCCACCTGGATGGTTTGAATCCCCACTGTTTTTCAGTCAGATGTGAGGGCTCCTTTTCCTGGCACCAGTACCTGGGCTAGGGAGCCTGGAGTGGGGCTGGGGTCCTTTGCTCCTTTGTGAGGAACCTCCATGGCCAAGGTATCCCTTCCTGTTTTCAACTGCCACACGGAGGTTTGGGACCAGCCCACTTCATGTCTCTACCCCTCCTACTGGTCTCACCGTGGCTTCTTCTTTATATTCTTAGTTATAAAACTTCTGTTCAACCAGACTTCCGATGGTTCTCCAGGTTGATTGTTCTATAATTTAGTTTTAATTTTAATGTATTCACAAAAATAAGCAGGCACGGTGTTTATCTACTCCACCATCTTGGATCTCAAGATGGGGGTAAATTTTGATGGTGCTACTAATTAGGTATGTGTTTTTCAGAAAGCTGTTCACTTCTATAGGCCTTGTTTGCTCTGCAACGGAGAGATGATGTTATCTACTCAGCCTTACTCCCAGCTTGGGTCCAAATTGGGAAAGGCAAGCCATAAATCAGATATGGTGCAAAGTAGAGGATTGAGAAGGGTAAAGAAAGATGTTGGAAATAATGTCCTAAGTGCCTCTCTTGAAATAGAAATAGAAGGAGACTGATGTCTGCAAAGGTCTTTAGTTGACTACAGAGATTATAGAACTCTGAGACATCAGAGATGGTGTCAGTTGTTAAATAAAACAATCTGTTGATTAAAGTTCCATTGATAATAGCTAACATTTATTATTATGTGTCAGGCACTGCTCTAAGGGCATTTTATGTATTAACTCAATCATTGAAGCAATTCAGAAGAAGGCATCATTATTTTTGCTATCGTACAGATGAGAGAGAAGCACGGAACATTAAGCAACTTGTTCAGAACCAGGCTTTGAACCTGTTCAGTTGGTCAGTGGCCATATTTTAAATCTATTATTCTATTATTATTCTATTATATATGAGAAAGCTCCCACTTAGAAGACTGTGGGAAAAAAAGAGATGGAAAGTGCCAGAGAACAATGCTGTGCAGATAGATAGGCAGATTCATGAAGGAAAATAATGGATAAGTGATTGCAGAAAAGAATACAGTGATCTAATGAAGCCAACACGAACTTGGAAATATATAGGCTCTAGGTAAGAAGACATGAGAGGCCTATAAAATTCATAGAGATCCAGGAGAAAAAAATGGTTTAGAGAATGACAAAAAAATGCAGATGAAAACAATAATTTGAGTACATTAAGTTTTATGTCTGAGATTTGGATAAATTGTGTTGATTTGGTGAAAAGTTGCAAATGTGTCTACATACACAAATTATATGTTTTATAAGATTCTTACAAGAGTAAATAAAATAATGCCTATTGAAAATATTTTGAAAAGGAGCAAAGGGACCTAGACATGTAAATACATTGTCATTTTATGAAGATTTGATGTCCGGAGAGCACTGGTGCAGTCAGGAAGGGGACAGGCTGGTGCTGCCATCAGCAGTGAGGATTGTGGCATTCACTCAGGGCTTGGGGCCTTATGGCTGGACATAACGTGAGGGGTCCATGAAGAAACACTTGGAGGGTTGAAGACCAAATGCTATGCCACATGAAGATTTATGGTTCAAATAACTTATTACATTGAGATTATTATGTGATCAGCTTTGGCAGCTAAGCTGTGCCATAGTTGCACGAACAGTCCTCATCCCAATAAACGTCATCCTACAACACATCTGGCAACCTGGCATCTGTGATAGGAATGGGGTGGAGGTCAGAGAGAAGTGGACTGTACTCCTGTAATGATGACTTTGCCTGGGGCCAGCTCTTTTCAGCTTCATCTTGTGACTGGGGTACACCAAGGACCCTTGATAGAACCCAAGTGTGGACCCTTCAGGAAGAAGGGAGCAGGAGGGGAGAACTTATTGTTGTGCTGTCCATAGCTCTTTAGGGTCAGTCCTTCCTTAGAGAAGACTAGATATACAATGGACTTTCCTTTTCTGATGGTTATTTCCCTTGATTTTTGCTATCACTACAAAGTTTTGCCATTTTCCTCCCTCAGAAATTCAAGAGGCCTCTGAGTTCACAATAAGTCTGTTACAAGAGGTCAACTTATGTGTGCGGTTGCACTCCCTCTGCTGGAGACACATACCTTTCATCTCTTCTTACATATTTAAGAGTTAGGTGAGAAACAGAGAAGGTATTCAAGGACTGCTTTGTCTCTTAAGAGAATGAGGAGGAGAAGTGCTAGCCATCTTCTGGGATGGACTGTGGGTGTCCTGCCGAGATGTAGGGAGATGGACTCTCAGTTTCATCTTCAGTCTCTGACCAGCTTTCCCAGTACACTCACTTTTTGACATTCTACACCTTCAGTCTTGTGACCTGGTTATCCTCCAGCTGTTAGTCTCCCTCTAGCCTCTCACCATGGCAGGCACTTTAACTTTCTTATGAGTTCCCTCAATTTTCTTGAACCCATGTCCTCCAATTGTACCTGTTGAACAAACCCAGCTTGGACCTCCCACCATAGCAGCCCCACCTGCCGGCAACCCCCATACCACTCTGTCCTTATCCAGAGAACCAACTGCAGAGGACAGGGATGACTGCATCACGGTGAAGGACCTCCTGACTAATGGCTCCCTGGCAATCCACTCTATGTGCCAGATCCCATCTGGTAGGGACTCTAGTCCTGAGGTTGGCTGGTACCTGAGTAGACTGAACAGGAACTGCTTTAGTTGTAAAAATGGTTTCTCTTCCCTGGGCCTCATATGCTAATTTTGACTTGGTATTTGTTAGGTTTTCTTGCGCTAAATTCTTTACATTATCTAAGTGAAATAAATCTCTGCTTCAGTCAGATTAATATTATCTTATATTAATTTCATGGAAACAGCATATAGTTAGACATTTATATAAGTCTAACTTCTTAAGTGATCCCCTGACTATTCTAGTACCGACCTGGCACTATACATTGTTATTACCTTATTATTGACTGTATTCTCTATGCTTATTATTGACTGTATTCTCTATTCTTATTATTGACTGTATTCTCTATGCTTTACATTCCCATGATTATTTTGTAACTTCCAATTTGTACTTCTTAATCTCTTCACCTTTTTTACTCTGTCCCCAACATCTACCACCCTGATAAATCTAGTACCCATTTGACACCATACATACGAGGTGTGATTGAAAAATACAGTGAATGTTTACATTAAAAACATTTATTACAGTAAAATACACATTGCCATTAATCCCCCTCAAAATACTTTGAACCACTCCCCCCTCACTTCAAGCACACTTATCCTGTCATTCTTGCCACTTTCTGAAGCAGTTCTGGAAATGCTTTTTTTGTGAGTGTCTTTGCTTCATCCTCCATCATGACAATGCTCTATGTCACACATTGCTTCTGGTATATGGCAATTTCTGTCAAATAAAAATGTTACAGTGTGTCCTCATCCACCTTATTCACCAGATCTGGCACCATGAGACACCTGGCTCTTCCCCCAAATCAAAATGACCATGACAGGAAAATGTTTTGAGTCCATTCAGGACATTGAGGGAGCCACGACAGCACAACTAAAGACACTCATGACATAGGACTTCCAGAACTGCTTCAGAAAGTGGTAGATTGCTTGCCCCATTTTGTTTAGTTCTTTTTCTGGAGTTTTAGTCTTTTCTTTTATTTGGGACGTATTTCTTTGTTTCCTCGTGTTGGCTGTGTCTCTGTGTTTGTTTCTATGTATGAGGTTGATCTGCTATGTCTCCCACTCTTGCCCAGTGGCTTTATTGTATATAGGTGTCCCATGGGGCCTATTGGCACAGTCTCCCTGGTCACCTGAGCCAGGTGCTCCAGGAATGTCCTCTGTGTGGGTTGTATGTACCCTCCTGTTGTAGTTGAGCCTTGATTGCTGTTGGCATGTTTGTGGGTGGTATTGACTTTCAGGCTGATTGGCTGTGGGGTTTGGCCATGTCCACAGCTTATGGGCTGCTGTGTGTGGGGCTTACCCCATGGAGTGGGATTCAACCCAGTAGGCTCTGGTGCCTGTTAAGACCACCCTTTCTGTGTGCTGCTTGTGGGGCTAACTGGGTAGCGCCCTGATGTGGTGCTCTGTTGGTTCTGGGGCCTCTTGGGAAGGGCTTTGGTGCAGGCTAAGGTCAGCCACTGACTATGACTGGCCAGGGAGTACCTGGTAGGAGATACAAAGTGATCCATGGTTGGCTGCTACCTGTGCCTGGAGGCACTTGGGAGAGGCCACACTGTGAATCAGGGTGGCTGTCACCTGCTGGCTCCTGCAATGTTCAACTGCTGATAAAGCTTCCTGCAGTACGCAAGTTGGGTAAGTCAGCAGGATGGAGCAGCAGAACTCACTAGGGCAATCAGACTCAGATTTGGCTCAGCACAGGAAAGATGGAGCCCACCTGCAGGCTATACGGGAGCAGGACTCCACACAAGGAAAATGTATGCTGTCCCTCCATTCCTCACTCTGAAATTACACAGCTCAGTCTCTCCACATATGTCTCCAGTGCCCCCAGAGTCACTATCCCTCCACCAGAGCCCAGGGTGAGTACTTGTTCAGGCCCTCTAAGAGGATGTTTGGGTTTCCTGCAGCCTTCCATCCCATCTGGATGGTCAGAGTCCCCACTGTTTTTCACAGACAGATGTTGTAGGGGCTCCTCTTCCTGGCACCAGTACTCTGGGCTGGAAACCTGGTGTAGGGGGCTGGGGTCCCTGACTTCGTGGGGAACCTCTGTGGCTGAGAAGTCTCTTTAGATTTTCAACCGCCACATATGGATGTGGACCAGCTTATTTCGTGTGTCCTCCTCTTATACTAGTTTTGACGCGGCTTCTTCTTTGTATCCTTAGTTATGAAACTTCTGTTCAGTTAGATTTCAGATGGTTCTGCAGGTTGATTGTTCTATAATTTAGTTGTAATTTTGACGTGTTCATGGGATGAGGCAAGCACAGTGTTTATGTACTCTGCCATCTTGGATCTCCTCTGCCCCTTGTTTAATTTCTTAGGTATCAATACTCAGTACTCAATAGTCAGTACTTAATATCAGTACTCAGTAGATGCTTTTCAATTTTACCTTCTGAGATCATCAGTTAAGGATAGAGCCATGCTTTATTCACCTCTCATAGCATTTAGTACAGTTTCTTGCACAAATAGGTCTTTAAAAAATGTCAGTTGAGCTGTGTTATGAGCAGGCAATATAGTATTTAAGAACATGAACTCTGTAGCTGGTGTAATTTGGGTTCAGATTCCAGACCTGCTGCTTACTATCTGTGCTCTTGAGCAAGTGACTTAAGCATTCTGTGCCCTAGCTTCTGCATTCAAAAATTGGAGATAATCAGTATTTCCCACCTTATAAATTTATAGTGAGACTTAAATAAGCTATTATATTGGAGGTGCTTAGAGCAATGGCTGGCCCACTGTAAGCACTATACAAGTGCTTGCTATTATTGTCATTTTCTCTTTAAGGTGCATGTCTCATCTCCCAAAGGAGACTCTGAGCTTTTTGAAACAAATGACATTTAAATCAAACTGGCTAACAGAACAACAGTTTATTCCAGCAAATTCTGACATAGCTGTTTAAGGCCAGGATGCTCACCTGTGTGTCTTTCTTCTAAGTCATAACACAGTGAACCTGGCTCCTTTCATTCTCTGAAACCACCATCCTTAACGGGTGGCCTCTAATGTTGGCAAAAGAGCAAGAGAGAGGAGATTTTAGGTCAGGCCTAGAAATAGGTACATCATTTTGCTTGGATTCCATGGGCCAGAACCCATTTCATGACCCACCTGAATGCACACAGCTTGGGAAATACAGGCTTCCTGTATGCCCAGGATGACAATGAAATAGTTTGGTTAACACAGAGCATTGTCTCTGCCACACTAGGGAAGAGTCAGTTCCCCAAAGAAAAATTAGGGTGATAGAAGCAGAAGAGGGATGGAAAACACCACTGATGTCACTATCCTCAGATTCATCACAAGATATTTACAAGGTCCAAGTGTCTCTCCACTAGATGATAATCTTATCACTTTTATCTTAAGAAAAATGGGAAATTGATTCCTAAAGTGTTGCAGTTATTTACTCTAGACTCCATCTTAGCGATCTCTTGATTATGGCCTCTGCTCTTGACACAGTTGTCCTCAATGCTCATCCATAAATTCCTTTCGGGGGTGGGAGGGCTTACTTGGCAGAGAGAAAATGGCAGTGTGGTATAGATGATACTTACACACCTTCATGAATCTCCTCCTAGCTGAGTGTTTGTGGAGAGGTGGGTTTCCAATACAGTAGAAAATGGTCAAATGAGGTCTCAGCCTAGTTCATCTCCCAGGGCACTAATCTGATCCTTGAACTTGAGCTTTTTATGTGAACTGTGATAGGACCAAGGTGATCAGGTGTCCTATCTCTCTGGTCCTGCTGTTCATTCCCCAAGAAGTTTCTATCAATTTTTAGTGACTCACTTGCATATCTGATATGGGGCTACTTGTTGACATATTATAATGTTCACAAAGGATTACTCTATTGAAATTACTACTGCTCGTCCTCTCCCACATTCCTAGTTCTCTATCTTCTCCATACCCCTCCTTACCATTCAGCTCCTACCCATTCCAGAGTGGGTAGTCTGTTATTTAGGTTCTTATGTAGATGAATGGTCCTTCTGATTGCCTTTAAATGCTCAGCTCCAGTTTACTATGGGGTCCTGACTGTTCTTCCCATGCCCCCTTTCTCCTGGATGACAGGCCTAAGACCTAATAATAGTCTCGGTGGACAAAATATTTGCTGAGAATTTGGGATGAAGAGTTTTAAAAAGTTAGCTCTGGCCGGTTGCACAGTTTTTCCACCAGATGGCAGCAGTGTATGAGCGGCACAAGAGCAAGTTTCTGAACCCTTGAAACAGCATGAAAAGAGAAGAGAATGCAACACGTAAGTTAGTGAAAATCCTTTCTGAAACAAACACCCAGGCAGCTACCTAGGGATATGGGCTGTGTTCTGTGTACAAGGAGACCAATGGATGACTCCCAACTTTGGAGAGTTATGTATTACTACAAAGTTGGGGTGTAGATTTAACCAGAGTCACTAAAAAAGTTGATTAGTAGGGACCCAAGTCTCAGATGGTCTTCCTGGTACAGGTGGCCTGTTTTTTAAAATAGTTTACAGCAGTGTTGTCAATTAGCTAAACAGACACAGCAAGATTTGGGCTCTTCATTTTCCCCAGTAGCCTGTTCTAGTGTTTCAGGTTGATGTTCTGTAAAGTTAGTAGAGAGACTGCTCATATACCCCACACCCAGTGAGCATCCTTTATCATTAACGTCTTATATAAAAGTATGGTCCATTTGTTACATTTAATGAACCAATACTGATACACTATTAATAACTAAAGTCTACTCATATTTCCTATTTGAGTTTTTACCTATTGTCTTTTTTCTGAGTAGGAGCCCATCCAGGAGACCACATTTTGTTTAGTTGTGTCTCTTTAGGTTCCTCTGGGATGAGACAGTTTCTCAGACTTCCTTCGGGTTTGATGATCTTGATATTTTTTTTTTTTTTTTTTTTTTTTTTTTTTTTAATATTTTATTGGGGAATTGGCGGAGGGGAACACCGTTGGGGAATCGGGGAAGGGGAACAGACAAGTTGTCGTCTTCTTGTTCTTCAGTTTAGTTGCGGAGGATGTTGCTTCACTGTTGGTATCGTCATTGCGCTCTTCCCGGATGAGGCAGATCGGTCGCTGGCCTCTGGATGTCGCTCACCACAGCTATTGGCAGCTCATGCTTGGCTGCTAGCCGCTCACGCTGGCTGCAGGCCACTCACTGTAGCCTATGGCAGCCCACTGCAGCAGGGGCTGCAGCCCACACCATCACCGGGGCTTGCACAGCCCAGCTCCAGGTGGAGCTGTTGTTAGCTGTAGAGGGCAGTGTCACTGGCCCTCATGTGGGATCCGAACCGGGGCCGCTGGCATCCCAAAACCAGCGCTTAACCAATGCGCCACTCGGCCGGCCCTGATCTTGATAGTTTTGAGGAGAGCTGGTCTGGTATTTTGAGGAGTGTTGCTCAATAGGGATAACTCTGATGCTTTTCTCATGATTAGAAGGGAGTTGTCGGTTTGGGGAGAATGACCACAGAGGTAAAATAAAGTGCCATTCTCATTACATTGTATCCCATCGCATCATAGCAAAGGTATATACCGTCCCCATGGCTTATTACCGTTGATGCAAATCTTGATCGCCTGGCATAGACAGTGTTTTTCTTCTCTGTGTTAAATTTATTGAGAATTGTTTTATGGCCGTACATGTGGTCCATCTTGGAAAATATTCCAAGCATACTCGAGAAGAGTAGGTTTCTATTGTTGGTGAAGTGTTCCATAAGTGTCAGTAGATCAAGTTGGTTGATAGGGTTATTCAATATCTCTTAATATCCACAATTATTATATGCCTACTTATGTCAATTCATACCAATATGAATTGGTATGAGAACAATTTGATCTGAAATTTTAGAACAAAGTTAAAGTGGAACCAGCAGCATTCTTATTTTGTCTTCACATTATGTCGTTACAACACTTTCCAAAGTGAATTCCTGTAAAATACTAGTCTGGCGAGATGCTCTGTGGAAACAATGTCCTATAGCGTCAAATGGGTATGGAACATTTGGTCAGTTGGAGTACAAATGAGCACATACAAGCCTGTTTAATTTGGTAAATTTATCATCTCTAGAATTTATTTGATCACAGCACTATTTTTACACTTACTAATAAAATCCCTTAGAACTATAATTATTTGGGACATATTTTAAGAAATACCAAGTTGTATTTCTTAGCTGTTGTAGTCACACAGAAATTCTTTATCAAGTTAAAAAAATGTGTTTTAAATCCTATTTTAGAAAGGGTCCTATTTTCCCCCTAAAGAACAGACACCAAATTTTAGTGAATCCTATTGGGATGATTATGTGATTTTTCTTTTCTGATCTATTGAAGTGACAAATTGAACTAATTTTTATATTTTATATATAATATATATATATATATATATATATATATAATATATATACATATATATATATATTTAACAAAAAGCTGATATCAATTTGTGAGAACCTCAATTTTGGGGTCAATATTTATAATTGAGATTGGTCTAACTTTTTTTGTAGATGCTGATTTTGTCAGGTTTTGGCATTAAGGGCTGTGGTATTAAGTTCATTAGAATTGTTTCCTTTTTTTCTGTGCTGCAGAAGAGTTTACATAGCATAAGAACTGCCTGTTTGAAAGTTTGAAAAGACTTGCCCGTAAAACTGTCTCTCAGCCCAGAGCCATAACTAGGTTATAAATGTGTGCAGTTAATGGAATGTGATTTATTTTATATGTCTGGAGGAGAGTTAAATGCTTGACATATTGAAGAGGCCTCCTTCAAGTAGTAGAGCCCCTTGACACCAATTATTAAAAAAGCATGGGCACCCTCTGTGTTATCAGACTTAGGGTTTTTCTTTATCAGGGGGATAAACACAGGACTGACCAGCTATAGTTTGATGTACAGCCTAGGCTGTACTCTGGTTAGGACAGCTATATCTTTATCAGCAACAGAAGAAACTATGGTAATTAAACCCCTCTTAGTCAGCACTAGATAACCTGACACTGCCACAAAGTGAGTAAAACTGAGAGAGGCTGATGGAAACAGAGCATCCCATCTAAACAGGGGACCCACTGTTCCCTGAGACAGAGGCACACCGCAGGCCAAGGTGTACACAATCCCGACAATAAGCACTCAATTATAAATGTCAAGGTACACACCCAGTCATCACCCATCATCAAAACTCTCTTCTTCATGAGCAAATCAATTCCTGTTGCCTGTTTCTTAGGGTTCACTCTGTATATTTGATAACTGAAACATGAACCTGAATTCTTTTTTTTTTAATAAATGATTCATTACAGCAGTTTTATTTATTTAGTTTTTGTTTTTGAGGGCAGTGTCACTGGCCCTCATATGTGGGACCCGAACTGGGGCCCGCTGGCTTCCCAAGCCAACACTTAACCACCGCTCCACTCTGCCGGCCCATGAACCTGAATTCTTTAGAGTGAGATTAACTCCTGGCATCATGCTTGTGTCCTAACCTCTCAGTAGGCATCTCTGTTTCTTTTTTTCATTTATTTTTTTCTCTTCTTCCTTCTTTTTTTTCTTTTGGTTATTTTAACCATTTCTAAGTATAAAATTCAGTGCATTAAGTACATTCACACTGTTGTCCAGCCATCAGCACCATCCATCTCTTGGACTTCTTCATCTTCCCAAACTGAAACTCCGTACTCATTACATACTAACTCCCATTCTCCTCTTCTCCGTCCCGTTCTATTTTCTGTCTCTTTTAATCTCACCATTATCTCACTATTAATCTCACCTTCTATATAAGTGGAATCCTACAGTATTTGTCTTATTGTGACTGGCTTAGTCCACTCAGCATCATGTCTTTGAGGTGTATCCACATTATGACATGTGTCAGAGTGTCCTTTTTTTTTTTTTTTTGAGGCCAGTGTCACTGGCCCTCACATGTGGGACCGAACCGGGGCCGCTGGCTTCCCAAGCCAGCGCTTAACCACCGCGCCTCTCGGCCGGCCCTAAGAGTGTCCTTTCTTTTTAAGGCTGAATAATATTCCATTGTGTGGATTTGAACAGAGAAGTACAGAGTCTTCCGAAGTCGCTGGAGCTGAGCCATAGTAACCCAGCACACAAGGAAAAGTTCATTCAGTCCGTTCCTGCTCCATGTGTTCCTCGAGTTTATCTTTCCTTAGGTTTGGCTCCTTAATTCTTATTTTGATTCTGAGACTGATTCAATATTTCCCAATAAAATCTTCCTCCTCTTTAAAAAGTTAACCAGAATCTGTTACTAGCAATAGAAGAGCTTTAAATATCATGGCCTAGGATACATTTCATTCAGGGAACATCACTGAGATTGATCACCAGTGAGCCAGCACCATTGTTTTTCATGGCTGATGCTATACTGCTGTCCAGCTTTATACAGATGATCCATATCTGAAATGGCTCTGTAAATTGAATCCATGGTTCAATAAACGGGGGCTTTAAATAAGCATGGAAGAGTGCGCTGCGATAGGCAACTGATCATGAAAAATCTTTTGAGATGTGACGTTCTGTTTACCCTCAATTGGGTGAACACTAACAATTCAGAAATAACATAAAAACCCTCAGCTCTTAAGTTATGATCTTTTAAAGACTTCTTTCTCTTTTGAAGAATTCAGGGACTCAGAAAAGTTGAGCAAAAGGATTTCTGAACAGATATAATTGGAGAAGAAAGACTCAGAAGAGAAAAGAGGCAACAGAAAGACACAAAACTCTTCCTAGTGTAATGGGTTCATTAACAGGCTGAAATCATGGGGTCCAAACAGGAAACGACTTGTGTCTCCTCCGGCACTGTCAGACCTGCTCTGTGATGTGCTTCCTGCTCTTTGACAGGACCTCCTGCAGAACCTGTAGCATGTAGGCTACTTTCAGTAATAAAACAAGTCTCATTTTTATAGAACCTAATTGCACAGTGAAAAAGGACCAATCCCAAACTCTATATCCAGTTTTACCCTCCCTTCCAATCTCAGGCTGACCTATGGCTTGGAGACTGGATTAGTTTGCTTGGGCTGCCATACAAAGTACCACATGCTGGGTGGCTTTAACAACAGATATTTATTTTCTCTCAATTCTGGAGCCTGGAAGTCTGAGATCAAGGTCTTGGCAGGGCCGAGGCCTCACTTGTTGGTTTGTAGATGGTTGTCTTCTCCCTGTGTCCTCACATGGCCTCTTTTCTGTGTGGTCTGTGTCCTACTCTCCTCTTCTTATCAGGACATCAGTCACATTGGATTATGGTCCCTCCCAATGACCTCATTTACCTTAATTATGTCTGTAAAGGCCCCATCTCCAAATAGTCACATTTTCAGGTATTGGGAGTTAGAACTTCAACATATGAGTTTTTTTGGGGGGACACAATTCAGCCCATAAGAGGACCGACAGTGGGGGAAGAAGCATGGTCCACTTCTTTATTTCTCCTCTTCCTTCCTCCACTTCTTTTTGTCTCCGTTGTTTTCAGGATCGTGGGGTAGGACATAGAGGGAAGGGAGGTTAGAGGAAAGGATCACAGAGTATTTTAAAATTTAATTGTTATAGTTTGCTCTTGGCTAACACTGGCTTGCAATAGTGAGTGACAGGCTTTCTCCAGGGCAGGCACTCAAATTCTGGCTCATCTATTGGCCTCAGGTGTGGCTTCTTCAGAGACTGTGAGCTGGGGACATGGGAGAGACACTCTGTCCTGTTTTCTGATGTGAGGGATGCACTGTTTGGCTGGCATCTTACCATCCCTGGCCCCTTTCTTCTGGAGTGCACCCACAGTCTCTGGGTTTGCACCTCCTCATATCAGTTGATCCCTTCTTGGGCTGGGTGTCCCAAAGGTAGCTTCAGACTGGCCACCTTCTGGGGTGTCCACTGAACCTTAGGAAATGCTCACATCCTGTGCACTGCTGCTCTCCCCACCATCCTGCAGCCGTGGACTGCTCCAGCAAGCCTCCTGCAGCAGAAGGATCTAGGCAAGAAGCAGGCACCACTTGTCTCCATGTCTTCTGTGTCTCTTACACTTAGAGGAACATGTGCTGAGTCATCCCTGGAATTCTCTCACTGTGCTCTGCTGTAAGCAGAGGGGCAAGCAGATGTAAGAACTGTAAATCCCTTCAGCTCAGCAAGTGCCTAGGCATCGGGGAGAGCTTGATCTCTTCTTTCAGGGGCCTGATCTCTGTGAGTTGTTCTGCCCCTGTACCCCTGGTTTGGATGGAAGTGGGAAAGGAGAAGGGAAGAGAAATTCACTGCCACCCCATTATAGAACAACAGCTCACCCTTCCTGGGAATCCCTCACTCCAAGGAATTCCACTGTAAAGCTCCTATTCTCATAGAAATCCTAGGGGAGGAAACGGAATGCTCCTGGGGCTTCCGGTGGACTGGGCCCCACTCTCCTGCTCTCATTGATCATGCATGTCTCTGTCTGTTTGTTCCTGCGCCTGTATAACTGTCTCCTTGCTGACTTGCTCGCACACTTTCGTTTGCAGGTGGCTGTCACTTGCTCTGACACAGAGCTAATTTTTAGGACAGCTTGATTCTCTTCAGATCAACGGTCTGACTCTGTACTTGTATCCTTACAGCTAAAGCAAGCTGTTCATGCAGCCTTCTTATGCTTCTAGGAATTTAAACGCTGGCCCACAGTCCAACAAACCCGATCCCTCCAGATTGGTTATGCCCTGGCAGTTGGGCCTTACTGGTTTGTGTTCACAAAGACTTTCAAGAAAACCTCTTCTGCAGCTCTCTCTGACTTCATGCCAGGATGGATCAGTCAGTCCATGTGACTCAGTGGGAGTAGATATAATGCCATCTCCTCTTTTATCCACATTTCTCCCCAAAATATCCATTCACAAAATTATCTTTCTTAGTCCTCTGACCACTTGGAACAATAAGAGCGCAGCGCGCGTGTGAGATGCTGTTTGCTGGTGCTCACAGCACCACTGCGGCCCTTCTGTCTCTCTTCTGTTTTGCCGGGGGCCGGAAATCCAAACCCTACACACCCCAGGCTCCCTTGCCAGCTGCATTCTGGGGAAGGCCTGTCAGTGGCAGGCACTCATGGGAGACCAGGAAGCATGAGATAGAGAGCAGCCTCTCTCTGTTTTGGGCTCAGGAAGTAGAAGCGGAATCAGGTGATGGTGGGCCCTAGCCGTGTCACTTGCAGCAGCAGTGACAGAGTTCCTGAAAGCACACCAGGCGCATGTGCAACTCCTGCTCAGGAAGCAGCTGCCTGGTCCCTGGAGAATCCCCACCCCCATCCTATTGTATTTCTCCAGCTCTGCCAACGCAGTTAAAACCAATTGATGGCATGAAATCCCAGTCTACTCAGAACATCCACAGTGGTTTCTGTTCTCCTGTCTGGTACTGTATGCAAATTATCTGGTGCAGACAGGCCCAGATCAGGGGGTGTCGCTGGATACGGGTGCTTGGGGAGAGGGAGTCACTGGCTCCTCCAGCCAATCTCTGCTTACTCAACACTGCCATCTTGGCCACCATGATTTTTATGGCTCAGCAATGACCCTTGCTGCTACCAACCTCTCAAGTTGGCTCTTTGTGTTTTGAATTTGACACCTAGTCACTGACTGGCTCTCCTTCTCTGGTACTGGTCCTCAGTCCTCTCTTGTTTTGGGCTTCTTGTGCCCCAGTTATGCAGTGTGCAACATTCCTATTCTAAAACTCAATAAGTGGAAGATAGATGACACAATTTTTAAAAATTGGCAAAGAATTTGTTACACATTTCTCTAAAGAACGTATTAAAAGTGGCCAACGAGAACATGAGAAGATGCTCGACATCATCAGTCATTAGGGAAATGCAAATCAAAAGCACCGTGAGATACCCCTTCACACCTACTAGGATGATTAGACAGTATATACACCGTAACACATATCGGTGAGGGTGTAGAGGAATTGGAGTTCCTCATAATGCTGCCGGTGAGGATGTAAAATGGTGTAATTACAAAGCAAAAAAGTATGGCAGCTCCTTAAAAGGTTAAACATAAAGGTACCATATGGCCCAGCAATTCCACTTCTAGGTATATATGCCCATGAGAATTGAAAACATATGTCCACACAAAATCACGTAAATGAATGATTATTCATTCATAATAGCCCCAAAGTGGAAACAACCCAAATGCCCACCAACTGACGAATGGATAAGCAAAATGTGACATATCTATTCAATGGAATATTAGTCAGACATAGAATAAAATTCTGATAACATGCTACAACATGGATGAACACTGAAAACATTATACTAAGTAAAAGAAGCCAGACACAAAGGCAAGTTATTGTATGATTCCATCCATATGAGATGGCCAGGAGTGACCAATTCATAGAAACAGAAAGTAGGTTAGTACCCCTCTGGGACTGGGGGGATGGGAGAATGGGGCGTGACTGCTGATGGGTACAGAGTTCTTTTGGGGGTGATGAAAATATCCTGGAATTGGTGGTGGTTGCACACTTTTTGAACATACTAAATTGCATACTTTAAATGGATGAATCTGATAGTATGTGAATTATATCTCAATAAAAAATATATGAGAAAAAAAGAGAAAGTAATGGGGCAGTGGCTAGGGTTTTATGAGCATGGGGGTGGCATGAACCATTGCTGGGACCACTTTGTTTAGGAAGAAAGGCAAGTGGCTGAAGCCCCGGGAGCAGGTTGTTTGAGGAGGTGCATAAAATGGGCCCCAAATTGGTCCTGAGTCATTTTAAGTCTTGAACGGTTGCATTACCCTTTAGTCTGGACTGACTCTTCATTTGGAAGTATATCTCCTTGAAAATTTTAGGTGGTTTTTCATCTATTTGAATCAAGAATGTTATATGTCTCAATATCCTTATTCATACACTTTTTATTATTTATTTTTAATAAATAAAAATAAATAATAAAAAGTTTCAGACTGTTTCAGAGATAAGGATTTTGGTGATTATATGACAGATCAAAGCAGAGCCTTTTTTAAAGAAGGTTTTTGAAGGAGATAACTGACTCAGACGCCTGACTTCTCAGTGCCTTTTAAGATTAAGAATTACTATTGAGGGCCGGCCGAGTGGCACGGTGGTTAAGCGCTGGCTTAGGAAGCCAGCGGCCCTGGTTCGGGGTTCGGGTCTCACATATGAGGGCCAGTGATACTGTCCTCAAAAAAAAAAAAAAAAAGAATTACTATTGATTTAGTGCTAGGCTCTGTTCTGAGCACTTTGCATGTATTTACCCATTTAATTATCACAACAATAAACAATTAAATGAGGTGTTTTGTAAAGTAGGAAGCTGAAGCACAGAGTTTAAATAATTTGCCTAAGTTTATACATCTGGAAAGTGGCTTTGTTTGCTGGGAGTCAAACCCAGGCTGTCTTTAAATTCCACACTCATAGCCACTTAATGGTACTATTTAATAGTAACATTAAATAAACTTAGCAATCAATTTTGGAAGATAAGACAAGATGCTTGACTTTATTAAAGTTATCAAATGGATTTAGTACAGTTTAATATATTTCTTTAGTGGGCCGGCCGAGTGGCACAGTGGTTAAGCGCTGGCTTGGGAAGCCAGCAGCCCCGGTTCGGGTCCCACATATGAGGGCCAGTGACACCGCCCTCAAAAAAAAAACAAAAAACAAATAATATATTTCTTTAGCAGTTTTGCAGACAGCATTCTCTTTGCCCACCAGAGGGTGCAGGCAGGACAATCCCCAAATTGACATTTTTCAGTGTCTCAAGGATGCTACCAGATTGGGTCTGTGCAATTATCTACTGATGACAGTCACCAGCCTCACACAGATGTCCATCTTTGACAAAATTCAAAGGTGTTCAAAGCATGCATAAAGGATTCATCACTTCCAAAAGGTTTATAAATAGGAAAGGCACTTAAACCAATGGCATTCTGCTCACTCTGGTATTCTGTTTGTGGCTTTTCTAAAGGAGAGGAAACCACACCAAGGACAGTAGTCTGATGATTCTTGTGCCCAGAATGAGAGCCTAAGCTGGATGTCCTGCAGGCACATGCCAGGATGGGGTGATGAGGCACGGGGCAGGCCAGGCAGTGGTGTCTTTGCAGGAAAATGTAAGCCACATTTGGGAAAATGTTAGGACACATTTGGGTCCCTTAACGAAGACCTCCAGTTGCTAAATAATAAAATCAACCCTTAACGATGCAGAGCCTGGGGTGGAGCAGAAGTTTTTCTGAGCTAAGCCAAAAAGGAAGAGATTTGTTGGGGCTGTTCTGATGTGTTGCACATAGTTGAGGAAGTCACAGGTTAATTGTTTCATTGGCTTTTTTCCTTGCGTGTATGTGTATGTGACTTTATCATCACCAGACAGGTAGTCTGTGAAAAATTTGCTATTTGATATTAGAGAAACATAAAAACAGGAATTTTCAAAACTACACACACACACACACACACACACACACACGCACGCACACACGCATGCACACACACACACACACACACACACTCAAGAGGATAGCTCAACAAGGACACCTTTTCTGATAATTTTTTTTTTTTTGAGGGCAGTGTCACTGGCCCTCATATGTGGGACCGAACCGGGGCTGCTGGCTTCCCATGCCAGTGCTTAACCACCGTGCCACTCGGCCGGTCCTCTGATAATTTTTTTTTTTTTTTTTTTTTTTTTAAAGATTTTATTGGGGAATTGGCGGAGGGGAACAGCGTTGGGAAATCGGGGAAGGGGAACAGACAAGTTGCTCTCTTTTCGTTCTTCAGTTTAGTTGCGGAGGATGTTGCTTCACTGTTGGTATTGTCATTGCGCTCTTCCCGGATGAGGCAGATCGGTCGCTGGCCTCTGGATGTCGCTCACCGCGGCTATTGGCAGCTCACTCTTGGCTGCCAGCCGCTCACGCTGGCTGCGGGCCACTCACTGTAGCCTATGGCAGCCCACACCATCACCGGGGCTCGCACAGCCCAGCTCTAGGTGGAGCTGTTGTTAGCTGTAGAGGGCAGTGTCACTGGCCCTCATGTGGGATCCGAACCGGGGCCGCTGGCATCCCAAAACCAGCGCTTAACCAATGCGCCACTCGGCCGGCCCCTGATAATTTTTTATAGCATTGACCATCACTTTATAGATTTGAGTATATATTATCCGGAGAAAACGAATGTTAAGGCAGCTTGGAAAGACTTTAAAATCCCAGTGCAAACTTTAAAAAACTCTTGGGATTGTAAAAAGGGGCTGAAAAGACATGTTCTCCAACCAGTTTTCGATGCTTGAATCTCTGTGACAATGCCCTCCAAAGGAATTCTGGCCGTGCCTGAATTTCTTCATGGTGGCAATCATAGTTACAAGGCATTCCCTTTGATTTTGGGTAAGTCTGACCATTAAAAATAAAGTCACCTTTTATTTTATTTTACTTTCTTAGCTGAGCCATCCTGTCACCTGTTGGCAGCTCAACGGCAGCTCAGCTCGGGCTTGGCATTAAACTGCTGTTGCTCAGAGCTCAGCTCGCACTCTTGAGTGATCTCTTAACCAACTGAACCATTCTGCCGGCCCCAAGTCATCCTTCATTTCTACATGCCAGTCTCAGATCTTTCATAAATGCTGCTAGTTTTTATTGAACATTGGGTTAGATAGTTAGATGTACTCTTTAACCCCCTAATGTACCTCTATGGGTGTATTGGTTAATTTGGGCTGCCATAATAAAATACCATAGACTGAGTGGCTTAAAAAAAAAAAATCACTGTTCTGGAGGCTGGAAGTCCAAGATCAAGGTCCAGCTGATTTGGTTTCTGGTACAAGTTCTCCTCCTGGCTTTTAGATGGCTGTGTTTTTGATGTGTCTTCACATGGCTTATCTTCAGTATGTGTGCATGGCGGGAGTTGTGGCAGAGTGCGGGGAGGGGGGGAAGGGAAGAGAGAGCGAGAGCGAGAGAGAGAGAATGAGTGTTGTGATTGGGATTGAAAGCATACATACCTGACTCCAAATGGGGGCTCTTTGCATTTGTACCTCACTGCCTCATGTTCCTTATTCTTGGAATAGAAAGCCAGTCCCCCTTGGACTTGGGATAACCTGGTGATAAGCCCTTGCTGTTCATTGTCCAGCCCAATTCTCCAGAGCAGGGGACTTGATAGGTGTTTGGGGCCAAGCCCTATTGAGCAACAAAACATGCATTTTCCTGGAGTGAGGTCAAATAGGTGGTTGTATGGCCATGGTAATCAAATATACAGTATATTAATTTGCTAGGGCTGCCATAACAAATACCGTAGGCTCAAGGGTTTAAACCACAGATGTTTGTTTGTTTGTTTATTTATTTATTTTTAAAGATTTTATTGGGGAATTGGGGGAGGGGAACAGCTTTGGGGAACCGGGGAAGGGCAATAGACAAGTTGCTGTCCTTTTGTTCTTCAGTCTAGTTGCGGAGAACATTGCTTCATTGGCCCATGTTGGTATTATCACTGTGCTCTTCCTGGGTGAGGCAGATTGGTCACTGGCCTCTGGATGGCCACTCACAGCGGCTCTTGGCAGCTCACATCAGCTGCCGGCCGCTCACGCTAGCTGCTGGCCACTCACTGTAGCCTATGGCAGCCCACTGCAGCAGGGGCTGCAGCTATGCTGTCCCGGGTACTCACAGCAGCCCAGCTCCAGGTGGAGCTGCCATTCACCATCTTAGCTGTAGAGGGCAGTGTCACTGGCCCTCATATGTGGGATCTGAACCAGGGCCGCTGGCATCCCAAGCCAGCTCCTAACCAACGTGCCACTCAGCTGGCTCCAGATGTTTATTTTCTCACAGTTCTGGAGAATAGATACCTGAGATCAAGGTATCCTGTTTTTCTCTGAGGCTGCTCTCCTTTGCTTGTAGATGGCCATCTTTCCCCTATGTTTTCTTATGGTCTTCCTGCTGCATCTGTGTCCTAATCTCGTCTTCATACAAGGACACCAGTCATGTTGGGTTAAGGTCCATCCTAAAGACCTCTTTTAAACTTAGTTATATATTTAAAGCCTAGCTCTACAAATATGATCATATTCTGAGGTACAGAGGTTAGGACTTCAACACATGAATTTCGAGGGGACACAATTTGGCTCATAATACTCAGGTGGGTGTCCATGCATCTGCAGAGTCCTGACCAACAGAGGGCGCTAATGCTTGCAGTCCAGCTCCCAGGAAGGGTCAGGCAGGATCAGCAGACCCCCTTGCAGAATGCTTCTGGAAACACAACTTGTTTCTCCTGGGAGTACCCGAATTCACTTGTGTTCTCCATCCACTTCCAAATGGCAGTGAAAGTAAAAAAGAGAGAGAACTTATAATGTAATAAAATGCCGTGCTCCTTTTGAACTCTGGGATTGTTTTTCTTTTACCAGGAAACATTTATTTTTCCTCTCCATTAGATAGCATTCTATTAGATAGATATTCTATTTGCTTTTTCTCCCAGTACTTTCCTTCTGTCCCCTCCTATCTGGCAATTACCAGTGAGTTACATAAATCAATCTCCTTACCTATAATTACGCATAGGAGTAGGTTGCCCTGGTATGCAAGGTACACACTGTCCTCTGTAAAGGGCTTTGAGTTATGAAACCAAATCATACCAGGACTTGGGAAATATTTGGAGAAAGATACAGAAGCACACAACCATTTCACCTTGTGTATTGCTTGTGGGTTTTTAGCCACATGCTTATGTATTTTGTTCAATATCTGAGAATCCAGGTGGGAAACAAAAATGATATTAATTGTTTCAACAGAGAATGTTTTGATGTAGAGAATTGGCTAACCAGGGGTTAGAGAACTGACAAAGCAAAAAGGGGAAACTGAGGTAACATCCAGCCAGTACTGTCTGAGAGCAGCTACCACATCTTGGGCTAAGCAAAGAAGAGAATGGGGTGAGGTGATCAGAAAATAGGAGCTTGGAGGGATGTCTCTGTGGCACTGAAACTCAGACCTTTGAGGAGGGGGCTCTGCCATCCAAGCATCTGAGGTGACCCCAGGGGCTGGTTCTGGAAGTTAGGAAAGAAGTTGGAAGCAAAGCAGCTACTGTCATTGCTGTGTGGTGCTGGCAGGAACAGCAAGCAGGAAGGGACATGGATGGCCCTTTCTCTCCTCCAGCCTTCTAGCCTCTTTCAACTGCCCCCGCTTGGTAGAATCTAACAGAAAGCCCACTGAAATTTAGTTTGCAGAATTCCAGTCCTAGCTTCACAGAGCATAGAAATGTGGCATTGGAAAGAGAAGGCATAATATTACAGTTCATCTCTTGGGTACTCAGTGTGCATATACACAGCTTTCTACACACATTTGAACTGCCAACTGACAACAATAATAACTTTGTGCTTCTGTCTAATCAGATACAACTTTATCTTTCATGTAAATGATATTGCTGTGACTCTCTCCCCTCTTAAGGGAGACATGAAGCCTCAAGAGAAGCCCCCTTTGGGAGTCACTCATGTCACCTATCTCTGGTTGATGTTTACTTCTCCCCAAATTCAGGTAGAGTCCCCTGGAACATCTTGTAACCTAAATAATACATTGACAGTATAATCAACTGCTACCAGGCAGCAGGTTGGCCTTCCCAGGAAAAGGTGCCATAATACAGGCCCAGCATTGGTCTCTATAGTTGACAGGCCAGGCAATGGCAATAGCTAGATTAGCCTTGGTGGAGAGAAGCCCATGTTAGGGGTTCATGTGTAGCCCCTGTTATGGACTGAATGCCTGTGTCCCCCTACCCCCAATTCATTTGTTGAAATCTAATCCACAAGTGGGGCCTTTGGGAGGTGAGTAGGTCATAAGGGTGGAGACATCATGAATGGGATTAATGGACTTTGAAGAAGAGGCCAGAAAACTAGCTTGCTCTCTCTCCACCACACAGCAAGAAGGTGGCCATCTGCAACTTGAAAGAGGGCCCTCACCAGACATTGAATGTGCTGGTACTTTGATCTTGGACTTCTGGTCTTCAGAACTGAGACATAAATGTCTGTTTAAGTTACCTAGTCTATGGTATTTCGTTATAGCAGCCTGGACTGACTAAAACAGTCCTCCATTGCCCACCAGAGCCTCCTGTCCATGCACATATAGAGAAAGAACTGTGTGGCTGGGAAAGAGGCTGGCTCCCTCTTACCTAATAATTAAGAACCTCCACTGCAGTGATGGCCTATAATTAGCATTCCGATGAGATACATAAATCTCCACGCCCCATGCTTATTCTCAGAGATCCACTCACGATACCTCTTTGTCACCAGATATCTTTGTCACACCCACTGTATTCTAAGCCCCTGACTAACTGCCAAACCATCAGCCCCTCCCCATGAACCAGTGTAGACCTGTGCCTCTGGCTACCTCTCCAAAGAGGACAACATGTGTTCTGATTGGAGGTCTTCCCGCCTTCTTTCAGTGACACTCCTGATTATGTTATAGTGAACAGCAGTCTATTTCAAGTTCACATATTGTACAGAACCATTTGAAACAAGGATAGAACCTTCCCTTCCTCAGTCAATGAGTTCTAAGCAAATCCATACAAGGTTGTACAAGTAGACTGAACAGGGGTGGATGACAGGGAGTCTGAGACACCTGCTCATGCAAGTTGACTTGTGCCTTCTGAACCTACATGAGCCAGATGCATTGTACCATTTCTACCCAGAAATGTGCATCTCTGATGTTATGACTCAGTGTATCAAATAACACTGCTTCATGATGGGATGCTTCGGTCCCATAACCATGTGATATCCTATGGGTAGGTATTCAGTCCCCATCAGACCCAGTAGAAAGCCAGGAGCGATTCTCAAAAGGAGAATATTTATTTCTGGATGAGGACAAGGCTATGCTTCTAAACCGTAAGGTTCTGCAACAAGAGTAAAAATCCCAGGCCCACAGCCCATCCTCCTGTTACCACCCTGGCTTCATCACACACCATGACAGGCCTCATGCTCATGCCTGTGGACACCCCAGCCCACATTCCAAGTCTTGCCCAACCCCCAGCGGACAGACGCTCCACGGGCTGTCCACACCAGCTGTGAGCTCTGCCCTCCAAAAGATGACCCAGCAGAGAGGCCCGGGTAGGCACTTCTTACCTAAGAAGCTTGTCAGAGGCATCAAGCTACATTGTCAGTTTCCATAGAAACTTCATGCATCATGGATCTTGTGGGTCATTAGGCCCAAATGACAGAGCAGCTTGGGAGCCTGAGCCTGCTAGAGACACCCTCCTGGCTTCTGGTCCCCACTCAAAACCAGCAGTCTGATGGATCAGAACAGCACGTTTAATGTGATATGCTTCCTCTAAAATAATAATAATAAAAAAGACCCGCCAAGCAGTTTCATCTCTTTTTCAGTGGTAAGAGGTGAAAGGTGCAATAACATTTTTTTGCTTTGGAAAGGATATCCTGACATGCTCTGCTTAGACCACAGGACTTGTCTTTCATTCTCTGGCTTGTATTTGTCTTTTTACTGGGGCATCTCAGGTACTTGCAATTTTTTGGGCACCAGGTCTAATCTGCATAATGTCATCAATGTAGTGGACCAGTATGATTTTTTGTGGGATGTTAGTATTTCTACCCTCTGGTAAAATTTGAAGGTGTACTGTTGGGCCTGCCAATCAAAATGAATTGCCTCTGGTGGTGCTTGGAAACCAATGTAGAGAAAACCAAGCATCCGCCACATCAGGTACTGCAGATGGGCGGCACTGAGTTGTTCTGATTTGCTCCAGGAAAGTTTTCACATAGGGAGCAGCAGCTGCAGTAGCTGATTCCCCATAAACTTAAACAGTTCTCTGAGATCTATCCACTGCCTGGCAGGCCAAACACATATGTTAAATGAGTAAAGTGGTAAGTATTACCAGTCCTTCCTCCAAGTCTGGTGATGACACTGATTCTTGCAAATTCATCTCAGGATGTGGTACAGCTTTGAGTTTACCATCCCAGGAGAGAGGGGATGCCTCAGGGACCCTGTGTAGCCCTTTGTATCGTCGCAGCTGTCACCCTATGGGTCAGAGAGCCAATATGAGGATTGTTCTAATTAACATTCAGTCGTCAAGTGTGGCTGTTGTGATTATACATTCAGGAAATGGAGAAGTGACTCTAAGGATGACCGTTGGACCTACTGGACGCACTGTGATTTAGACTTGAGCTAAAACTCCACTGGTCTGCTCACTATTATAATTCCCCACTTTGATTAGTGGATCACAGAGATGTTTTAGGTCCTTAGGTATAAGCATCAGTTCTGAGCTAGTGTCTTATAATCCCCCAAAGGTGTGGGCATTCTCCTTTCCCAGTGCACAGTCACCACTTATTAGTGTTAAATGGCCTTTGGAAGAAGGCTTAGAGGAGTATGTACTTGTGATAGTGTTGCAAGGTCTTTCTTTAAGGTCACCTAGTCTCCTCTTCAATCAAGGGTTTGTGAAATGGATTGAGTATAGGAACTGGAGTTAAGTTTTTCCATTGTGACTCAAGTCAGGTTTTTGCTCCCTAGAATTGAAGTTTTTCCTTTTATATAGACAAAGACATATGTAAGTTGTACATCTACTCAGTTCCTTGGAACACTGTGATCAATGGGCCACATTGGATCAAAGACATGTGCAGATCAAAAGATTCTGATTGCCACGTCGCTCCTACTGTCCATCGCTCTAATTGTACCCACCTTGTCTCTGACAGCTAAGTACTGCTATTGTCCTCTGTACTCTGAGATCCTGTCATTCCCCTGAAATCAAGGAGCCCATCTCAATAGCGGCATAGTCCACTGTCACCAGAGTTTTGTGAGGATTTGGTGCATTGCTCACTGCAGTTACTTCTCAATGCCTTAGTGAGAAAGTGTTCCCTGAGCCCTCGGGGAATGTTGAAGTGGTGCGGGTAGGTGTGCAAGTTGTATATGATAAATCCACTCTCATATTCCAACTCTATAACTCTCTGAATTCCTTCTTCTACATTACGCTAGGAAAGTTTTAGAATCCCTACCACAGTGGATGTAGGCTACTCCAAGTTTCAGCTAGTCCAAGAAGACTGTGAGAACCAATTTCAGTCGTAGTAGCTGACACATGCAACCCTGCTTCTCTGGTGGTTTCACCCACATCAATACCTGTAGCCTTGTCCGGTGCTCTGCTCTGTCCTTATAACCCACTCCTACATGTAATAGTAGGTTGCTGCTGGTATGCATTAGCATATTTTTAAACTTCATATGGAGCATAAGCTATTTCTCCCAAGGTCAGATTTTTGTAGTTGATATTTTGGAGTGTCCCGAGGAGAATTTAGCATTTTACTTCTTTTCAATTAACAGTTTATCATCAGCTTTTCCCTTGTTGTCTGCCTAATGATTGCTTTTAATGGTCATGTGCTATTCATTTATATTGAAATATACTTTTCTACCCTAGTCTCCTAATATTGGGAGTTGAGGTTGTTTGCAAAAATAATACTTTTTAAGATAATCTGAAATTGAATATAAGATTATTTCATTATATGCCTTGAGTCTTGTTTTGCTAAGAAAAAAAAGATAAAATTAGGATGAAATAACTAAGGAAGACTATTCTATTAAATGAAACTAAGAAAACATCTGGGGAGATTAGTTCAGTCTTACCTTTCTGTCATGAGAAATGAGTAGAATTAGAAAACAAGAGAGCATCTTAGACCAAAGACATTGAAAGTTGAGGTGGAAAAAATCCAAGGGACTGTTCTATTGTATTATTTTTATAACTCCTTTCATCATTCATGTAATTCTCAGAAATGGTTAATCAGAATGACAAGGTCAGAGAGTATCCCTTTTCCAGAAGAATATAAATGATAACTTTTAACTTCATGGTTTGTACACAGTTATAGAGGGTCGGCATCAAACTGCAGTGCCTGGCCCTGGGCACCTATAGCTCGGCAGTCCCCACGTTGCCCTTTTTAATGGGCAGGCACTCCTAGGCGAAGCCATGATGTTCTCCAATTTGGTTTAGAGCTTCTCAGTTTTGAGTAGGAACAGGAGTTCTCAGAAGAGAAAGTGTTGGTGCTGACTGACCTGATGGTTAATGTATGACTTTTGGATAGTCATACATTAGCTACATGTATTAGCTACATACATGACTACATAACGTGTGAGTCACACCATTCTTTACTTTTCCAGTTTTTTAGGATGAGGCTTCTGCCTCTTATTTCCCTTCTGGAATGGGAGACCTTCTCCAAATTCCGTTTAGCTTAGGCCTTGACCCCTGCTGATGTATAGCGGTTCCTTTCTCTAAGGACTTTGGCCCAGCTCCCTGGGTACCCCCAAGTGCTGACGGGGGCCCTGTTGTCCATGGAGACAATGTGCTGCTGCTGACCATAATCATGACTCTGACTCTGCGCATGGGATGAGCTACTGCTGACGTTTACACAGCCATGCCTGATTTTCCTTTGCTTTTTGACTCCTCAGTTGCTTTTGCTGGTGTCATTAGACAGAGTCACTCACTATAATTCCTGTTTGTAAGAGTATAAATTTGTTTAGAAAAATAAACTACCAGGCATGAGAACCCTAAATCAGATCCTCCAGAGCATGTCACATCATAAAAGATGATGTCTAGTTACCTCCCTAAGAGGGCAGATCCAGTGGACTGGGGAATCCCAGTGGTGGTTTTGGGAATACAAACTGGGTACAGGGGCTGGGACACCAAAGGGCCTTCAATGAGGACTTTAATGAATGTGCGTGGGCTGTATGATGTACATATGTCCCTCCACTGTCTCCTTGGTGAGATCTTCAGCAAGGTCCATATGAGCTATTAATGCTTTTTGTAAGTAAATTCTTTTAAGGGGTGGAGATCCAGCATATGGGTGAATCTAAGTCATTCAGAACACGTTGTAGAAGCTTGTTCCCGAGGCCCATTAAGTCTATTACATCCTGCTTTTCACCATCCACAAATCTTGTTCTTGGGAAACAATCTGGGAAGCAGACCATCTATAGGCAATCCTTGAAATTTCAAGGGGAAAGGAGTGTCCCGAGCGCTAGCCTTTGAATCTGTGCAATGGCAGATATTCGGAAGCTCCATCACATCTCTTCTCACCATGGCAGAAGCTCTGCTCAACATCATGATAGATAATAACTTCACTTCTGTTGTTAGAAGTTCCTGCTACTGGCCCTCGTTTTCTCTCTGGGAGTGAACTTGGAAGGAGTGAGTGATGCTTTTATAGTTGAGGTTAAGGAGGAGCAGAGCTTGCCACTCAAAATATGCCTTTTTGGGATATTAATGATTTTAACCAGGTTATTCTTAAGAAACAAAAGACTCTGGATGAGACTTTGGCCTTCCCTCTAATGTCTGAAAGAATTTAGACAGAGGACCTGTTTCAGGAGGGGAGTTATCATCATAGATCACTATAGTTTAATATGAACTGGTGTGATAGATAGGGAGGAACCTTTGATCAAAGTCCTCTTTGTGTCCCATTTTTTTCTAGGTGGCCCTTCAAGAATCTGTTTACCAAATGTTTGCTCCTTCTCATCTCTCTAAAAATTGCCTATAAATTGACGTTCCCTTTGAAGTTTAAGCCACTACCTCTCTTTCTTAGCTCAAGATGGCATATAAGCCTCATCTGCTTGATTTGTCCTTGGGCTTCATTTTTCTTTCTTTTCTTTTCTTTTTTTTTTTTTTTTGAGGGCAGTGTCCCTGGCCCTCATATGTGGGACCTGAGCCAGGGCCGCTGGCTTCCCAAGCCAGCACTTAACTGCCACGCCACTCGGCCAGCCTTTGGGGCCTCATTCTTATGGAACCCCTGTATTTATATACATAATTAAATTTAGTTATCTTCTCCTGTTAATCTGTCTTATGTCAATTGGATAATTAGACCAGCCAGAGGAACTAAGAGGGAAAAGAGGGGAACACTTCCCTTTTCCCACAAGATAGAATCATATCATGCAATTCTAGTTTTTGCATCTGTCCCTCCTCAACAGATTACTCCCCAACCCCTCACTACTCCCCATAATGTTTCTTTCTCACACCACCCTGTTCATTCCCTTTATGGAGTGTATCACTGTTTATAATAATAATGTATGTGTTATGAATACCAGTAATTCTGTTTGTCCATAGTGGGAGCTAGTAGGGATTCATGGAAGCTTTAAGGTTACTGGCGTGAAAGAAATAACTGAGCTTAAAATCTATTCCTTGCCTGGGATAACACTACTTCAGTGTCTCAGTTGAAGTCTGTTAGGCTGATGACCAATCAGGAAGCATGCCAAAGCTTTCATTTTACTGCCCCAACCATGTTTGCCTTTGCTGATTCAATTTCCAAGGAAACATCCTTCCAGGAAGCAGCTAGAGCCAAATTCTTGGTGATTCCCAGAGAACTGAGTGAGCAACTTTACCCACCTGTGCTCTCCACCTGAAGGGTGACAGAAAGGTCTAAAGTTTTATCTGAATGGTCACCATAGTTGGGACGTCAGGAAAAAAGAAAAAGTGCCAATGTCTTCATTTGAGAAAGTACAAAACTTTGCAGACAATTTTTTTTGAAGGAGACTTGAATGAAGCAGCTGGGGTGTGCTTTTCAAAAGATGGAATGTGCTCAGAGCTTTGAAGCTGGCACCAAACACTGCAGGTCAACGTGTGGGAACTTTTTAGCATGTTAGTAATCCAGGGCTGCTAATGTCTTCCATGCACCTGCTACGAGGCTGAAAATAAAAACAAAAATGTCCGTTTGTGCATGGGAAGCAAAATGGCGGAAATAACCTGGAGCAGGTCCCTTAAAGTCTAAGGGGAAGTAGAGGCCACAGTGCTAACATTTTCAGTCTATAGACAACGATAGTAATGTTTGTATATTTCTGTCTATACTTGTTAAAGCTCTAATGAAGTCCATTTTTCTTGCTAAAAGCTCATAGCATGGAGCATTGCTACCAGTTTGTTAGTAGCAAATGGACTCATTGTGGGTAAAAGTAAGAATTCTTTGCAATGTCAAGGAGAACTAGGGCACTGTGCTATTGCATTAATGCTTATTTTTTTGGCAACTTTGAAGCTCCTGTCACAAGCACCAGTTTGTTTATAAGAATCAAAATTCAGTGAGTATCTGATCTCAATTTCTTGGAGATTTAGGGAGAACCAAGTCATACAAGCTTAATTCACATCCTAGACAATGAAAGCGGAGTTTCTAATCATCTGTCAGAAAGTGATACAGTTAGGAAAATACAGTTGGATAGTAAGTTCACTCCACACCACCCAATAAACCACGTAATTAGTACAGCTGTGTCTACAGGAAACACAGAATTTTGGTCTGGATTTAGTTCAGTCTCAAAAAGACATTTTCAATACTTAATTTAGGCTTAATTTTTATTTCTGCTGCTAGAAAATTCATAGTCTGGTGACTTATTTTTTTTGGCAGAATATAAAAATACAAGAAATTGTTGGTGTGGATTTCTTGACATTTCAGGGAGGATTACACAAAACTCAGAGCTTTGATTCCAGTCTTTGATAACATGAAATTATTCAGAAGCATCTCTGGATGCTCATCATAGCCAACTTTCAAGTGAAATGAATTAGTTTACTAACTACTATTGTTTTATTATTAAAAAGGTCAAACAGTGAATATTGGATTCTTTGCATCTGTAGATCTCTAGTGCTTACAAATAGAACTCAAATTACAGTTCCAGAAACCCAGACCAATGCTTGGGAACTTGTGTGAGTACTTAACGTTTGCATGTGAGAACAAACTCCCACTTTCCATAAGCCACGAGACTTTGCCTTGCTCTAAGAAATATCTTTACAGGGGACACCTGAAACGATTCCTTACAACTTATGGAAGAGCTGAGAAACCAGTGTTTGGAAGCCTTTCTCTTCCCTTGGTGCCTAAGTGCAATGAAAATGTTATGCTAACTGCTTCATTGACACATATGTCTCTGAAAGCCCTTATTTTATAAGAATTGGAGTTGGGAGGTCATTTATAAATGTTAACTGTTGGGGAAGGGTTTCTCTCTGTGTCCTCTTCAATTTGATAAGGGTTGATCAGGTCACATTTGATTGTGTGTTAAAGGAGTGTCTAGTATGTATCCCATGTGTGTTAAAGGAGTGTCTAGCATGTATCCCATGTCCTTTCCATGAGAACCAGTTGAAAGCACAAGAGATCCTGTTTCTAGACATGGATAGCCATGTCAGCAATGTCCTCGGTCAATGCTACATGGCCAGGATTGAAATTCAGCCAAGTTTTATGCTCACCCATTCATGTCTGTTACTACTAGCTTCAATTTCATTTCCTAAAAATATGATACCTGTACTACTATATTCTTTTCAGCAATTGCAAGGAAGGAGTAATCCATGAATTTCACTCACTCCTAGCCTTAGGTAGCGAAGCCTCCAAACAGTGTTTTCACTTTCTCAAATTAGAATTGAGACACTGGAGACTGTGTCTTTCAGTTCTTCTTTCTGAGAACACATTCTAATACGGCTACTGCCTGTAAACAAATTAGTATCCTGACTGTAAGGTCTGCCCCAACCTTAGTGAAGAACTCATCATTCCATGGAAAGCAAGTTAACAACAGCTCTACCAAGCACTGACAGAAACCTCCGCAATGTCCAGGATTAGACTACAAGAGTTTGTCTGCAACTGTTCGCTATGACGTTAAGGAAGCTCACCAGATACTTGCTCCAGGTTCTATTTTTATAAGCAAAATAGAGCAGCACCATAAATCTCTGAACTGGGGAAAGTAAAAGGAATTGAAAGGGTCAATAGAATAGCACCTCCTGGCTTCTCTCAACAATAATGGCCTTTGGTAAGAACGTCCATCATTTTCAATGCCTAGGACACAAATTTAATCATGGGAGTATGGTGGCTGAGTTCTCCCTGAAACTTGAAGGAATCCTCGCCAGCATCTCACTCTGTGCCTATTTCCTGTGATTAAAGTGGTAGCAGCACTTGAGCCTTAAGGAAGGGAAATGGAGGTTTATTAGACAACAGTTTCCCTCCCAGGGAGAGCAAGCATCAACACAGGAACAGCCAAACCACTCTTGTTTTCTGCTGAGTCCTGAATAGGAGCACTTAGTTCTCCAAGCTTCAAAGCGTGAATAACAGGTACTAAATGTGAGTACAGCTCTTGCAACACTTTGTGAGTGCTACTCCGATGTTATTGTACATGAGTGAAGTATTAAGATACTTAGCAGACTAAAATGCCCTCGCACTGTGGTAGTCCCCAACATTAGTAGAAACCTGTAGTTGGTGGGCTATTTATGATCAGACTCCACGTGTTAAAACTGACTGACGTCTTGGCTCTCTGTATCTTTACAGAAGCAACACCAGCTGTTCACTGGGAATTTGCTAACAAACTTATAGGTGTGTTCATAATTCATAGCAGGTGAAATAAAAGAGGAATTCAGTCTCACGAAATCTTGAAACTAGTACATTCGTCTTGAGCTGTCTTTCTTTTTCATGGTGTAGGGTTTCCTCAAATGTCTGGAAAACTTGTATTGCTGGTTCATATCTGAATACGAGGTGATAAAAAGACTGATGTGAAGGTGGGAGAGGTGAATCATTACATAAGTGTCCTTCAAATTTGTATCTTGGCGGCAAAGCAACTGGCCCATTTTGAAAAAGAGCGTCCCTAGTTTATATTTTGTTCCTTCTTCTGTTTTTCTGGTTGTGTGTTGGAGGAGACCTATGTAGACACCTACTTTCTCTGCTTGTTTTGAAGTGATTGTAGGGATGGGTGAACTGTTACATACACAGACCTGCCATTAAGGCCCCATTGCTGGGCAGGCTGAGTTCAAAGCCATGGCTTCTCAGGTCTGCTTCATTGGCTACCTGCCTCCATTTGCTTTTCATCTTTCAGAGATGTACTGAAATCTCATATCTACTGGTGAACTTCCTTCCATTCTCTTCCTAAAACTTTGAGGATATGGCTGTAAGCCTATTAGTGGCAGGATGGTGAGTTTCAAAAAAAAGTAAAATGGAAGTTTATCCTTCTCCTGCATTCTGTGTGATGGTTCTAAGTCTTCAAGAAATCCAGGCCTATTCACAGCAAGCACAACTCATTTGAATCAATTAGCACCGCCCCACCACTGTGCAGGTGAAAGGATCAGCAAGTACAAGTAGCCTTTCTGCTTTGGGCATTTCCTTTGTTTCTATTGTCTTCCTGTAGATTGAGTCTTTTCTCCTAGATGTGCTGTATAACAAAATCATGTTTAAAAAATTTCCAACTGAGGGCCTGCGAGTGCGTGTTGGTTAAGAGCTGGCTTGGGATGTCAGCAGCCCGGTTTGGATCCCACATATGAGGGCTAGTGACACTGCCCTCTACAGCTAAGATAGTGAACAACAGTTCAACTTGGAGCTGGGCTGCGTAAGTCCCGGTGACGGTGTAGGCTGCAGCCCCTGCTGCAGTGGGCTGCCATAAGCTACAGTGAGTGGCTGGCAGCCGGTGTGAGCTACCAAGAGCCACTGTGAGCGGCCATCCAGAGGCCTGCAACTGATCTGCCTCACCTGGGAAGAGCACAATGATGATACCAACATGGGCCAGTGAAGCAACATCCTCCACAACTAGACTGAAGAAAAAAGGACAGCAACTTGTCTGTTCCCCTCCCCCAATTCCTCAATAAAAATCTTAAAAAAAAAGAAAATTCCAATTGATACTGAGATGGTTATTATACCTATTGGTGTTACGCTTTTCTGTTAAATAGTGGTCACTGATAGAATTGGCAATTAGAAATCTAAAATTCTTTGAAGAAACTGAATTATCTTTCTTTTTTTACACTTAAAAGCATTCTTTGAATTAATTACCATTGTTAACTATGTAGGCCTATACATTTAGAGATTTAGCATTTATTTGTTTGTTTTTCTAAATAAGATTGGCCAACATTTCCTTTAACATGTTAATTAGTTAAAAAACACTTTTCAGTAAAATCATAAGGAATTCTAGATGACCAAAACCATATTAGAATATATTTAAGCTCATTAATATTAAAATATAAGTTAAAACTAATAACAATGAGGTATCTTTTGGCTATGGAATTAATATCGATTTTACATAATGATAATACTCAGTGTTGGAGAGGGAACAGACTGGTGGGAGTGTAAAGTGAGATGTTTCTGGAGGGAAATTTTGCAATCAATATGAAAAGTCTTAAGTATGCAAATGAATTTATGGAGCTGTTCTTCCTTTAATGGCTATCCTATCCAAAGAATCACTCATGTCTGAAAGGATATAACTGAAAGAATGTTATCACAGTGCTATTTATTTACCATCTGTAGGGACCAATCTACATATCTAAAAGAGGAAATTGGCATAATCACTTATTATTCATATAAATGGAAATCAATATAGCCAAAATAATGTTGTAGAATATTTAGTACTTTGGAAAAATTTTCGTAATATGCATTTACAAAAGAAGATAAAATCTAAGAAAGATTATTGATAATATGACTTCATTGTTGTCCATTTCAGTTTTCATTGTGCAAGAAAAAATCTGGAAGGGTGTGCAGACATAGCTCATTGCCAGGAATAAAACAAACTTTTCTTAAATTAATAGAACAGTTTTAGTTTCTGGAAACATTAGCAGAAAGCACAGACAGTTCCCAAGTGCCCACTCATTCTGACTCCTGATTCCCCTATCAACATTTTGCTTTAGTATGGTGCATTTATTACAAGTGAACACATTTTAATACATTGTTATTAAAGCCCATAATTTATATAAGTGTTCCCTCTTTATATTTATATTCTGTGAGTTTTGATGAATGTATAATGACTTATATTCATCATTACAGTATCATACAGAATAGTTTCACTGCCCCCAAACCCTTGGCAATCGCTGATTTTTAAAAATGTTTTCATAAGCTTTGCCTCTTTCAGAATGTCTTATAGTTGAAATCTTAGAGTGTGTAGGCTTTTCAGATGGCTTCTTTCATTTAGTAAGATGCATTGAATGTTTCTCCATGTCTTTTCATGGCTTGGTAGCTCATTTTTTTTTTTTTTGAGGGCAGTGTCACTGGCCCTCCATATGTGGGACCCGAATTGAGGCCGCTGTCTTCCCAAGCCAGCGCTTAACCACTGCACTACTCGGCTGGCCCCAGCTCATTTCTTTTGAGTGCTGAATAATATTCCATTGTCTGGATGTACCACAGTTTATTTATGTATTCACCTACTGAAGGACATCTTGGTTGACTCCAAATTTTGACAGTTATGTGTAAAGCTGTTATAAGCACCCATGTGCTGGTTTTTGTGTGAACATAAGTTTTCAGTTCCTTTGGGTAAACACAATGGAGTGTGATGACAATCATATGGTAAGAGTATTTTAGTTTTGTAAGAAACAGGCAAACTGTCTCCATTGTGGCCGTACTGTTTTGATTCTCACCAGCAATGAATGAAATTTCCTCTTGCTTTACATCTTTACCCCCATTTAGTGTTTCAGTGTTTTGGATTTTGTCCACTCTAATATGTGTGCTAGTGGTCCCTCACTGTTTTAGCTTGCATTTCTCTAATGATGTATAATGCCGTTGTATTTTAAATTTCAAATGCCAATTGTTCATTGCTGATAACACATTATTTCTTCACAGATCACAAGCATAGGCAAGAATAGGAGCAGACACCTTTTTCATACCTATCAGGTTGATGTCAGGTAAAAAATATTTTCTGGCAGTTCAGTTATGAACATGTATCAAAGTTTTAGTTTACTCTTGTTGCGAAGGAAAAGGCTTTAATATATTCTCAAGATTCACTTTTGGAAGACATATTTAAAGGAAAAGAGAATAGTTAATCATTGTTGAATTGTATATAAAAAGCTATACTATATAAAACAAGGAAAACTTGTCCAAAGAATTTATTGTCCTAACTGGAATACATTTGAGAGAGCAAAGGTGCACTTATAATGATTATTCTGAGACAAACCTGTGGCTTTACCCTACACCCAGGGATACATGACTCCTAGACTTCAACAAATGGAGCATAGTTTCTCAGAACAAGCCTTAATCCCATTAAAGTTTATCAGAAAATTGCTGAAGCATTTCATCAGAAATACTAATTTCTTTTCAGAATGAGTATTTCATCGTACAAAACGTTCTGTCCCATATTGGACTAAGGACATTTTTAAAAAATGTATATTGCTTTTCAATCCTTATGAAGACAGGTGGCTGTCTTGGAATATCTTTCTCTGGATTTTTTTTTCCATGTCTCTCTTCTCGCCATGTTGCCCTCTGTCTCTCTGACCTCTTCCTCAAGTTTCAGCTTCTTGCTGGGGCGTTCTGCATCTGACAAGTCCATAGCAGTAACAGAAATAATAGCAGCAGCAAAATTTTATACTGTGATTACCAGTATTTAGCTGTTGTTCAAAATACTGTAAATATATTCACTGATTTAATCCCTACAAGAGCCCTTTGAAGTAGGTACTATACACATCCTATTTTATTTTATTTATTTTATTATTTTTTAAAAGATTTTATTGGGGAATTGGGGGAGGGGGACAATGTTGGGGAACCAGGGAAGGGGAACAGACAAGTTGCTGTCCTTTTGTTCTTCAGTCTAGTTGTGGAGGATGTTGCTTCACTGGCCCATGTTGGTATCATCATTGCGCTCTTCCCGGATGAGGCAGATCGTTCGCAGGCCTCTGGACGGCCGCTCAGCATGGCTCTTGGCAGCTCACTCTGGCTGCTGGCTGCTCACGCTGGCTGCCAGCCACTCACGGTAGCTTATGGCAGCCCACTGCAGCAGGGGCTGCAGCCTACACCGTCGCCGGGAATCAAGCAGCCCAGCTCCAAGTTGGGCTGTTGTTCACTGTCTTAGCTGTAGAGGGCAGTGTCACTGGCTCTCATGTGGGATTTGAACCAGGGCCCTGCTGCTCAGAGCTGGTGTCCCAAGCCAGCTCTTAACCAACGCACCACTCAGCCAGCCCACACATCTTATTTTAGATGAGGTAACTGAGGCACAGAGAGGTTAAGTAGCTTGCCTAATGTCACACAGTTAATACATGGTAGATTTCAACAGAAACAGACTAGAGCTTTAGCTTTTAATCACTCTGTTGTAGAGAAGCATCTATCAGACAAACCTTTCTCTCTTTATATTTATTTCCACCTGGGCAAAATAAAAAGAAAAATGGGAGTGAGAGAAGTAGAAAACCATTGGTCCACATTAAACATATATATATATATATATATATATATATATATATATATATATATATATATATATACTTGTCTCACTCTGTTAAGGCTGCTATAAGAAAATACTATAGGCTGGGCGGCTTAAACTACAGAAATTTATTTCTCACAGTTCTGGAGTCTGGAAGTCCAAGATCAAGGTGCCAGCTGATTTGGTTCCAGGTGAAACCTGATTCCTGGCTTGTAATCAGCTGCCTTCTTGCTATGTTCTCACATGACTATTTCTTTGTGCACATGAGAGAAAAAGAAATCTCTAGTCTCTTCCTTGTCTTATGAGGACATTAATCCCATTGACCTCATCTAACCTTAAGTACCTCCCCAAAGGTCCCACTTTCAAATACCATCACATTGTGAAATAAGGCTTCAACAAATGAATTGGGGGTGGGAGGGCACAAAAATTCAGTTCATAGCAACATCCTCATCTACAATGTGATGGAAGAATACACGTGAAGAGGTTAAAAGTGGTTATCTCTGTGTGGTAGGACAAGAGGTGATATATTTTTGCATATTTATAATTTTGTTTTCAAAATAAATTTTATGTTTATATAAGGGAACACATGCTATTCCATCTTATAGTTGCATAATGACCCCCAAATGTGTTTTGCATGGAGGTATGAGAAATGGTCTCTATGAATTCCAGGACAAAGAATTTATAACACATACCATCTTTTAAAATAGGAGAAGTGACACCATGGCATTCAAATGTACTCTGAGCGTGGGCTCTGGCCTTTATGAAAATTACAAACCAACGGAGCTTAGCTTTCAGCCCAGGCAGGGGAAGTTTCCTTCACACATGCAGAGCCTAATTGTTGAATGTCCACGCCATCCATCATTTTGAGTTCTTGTGGGTCGAGGCACAGACCATCCCTTCTCCTGTTAAAGAACATGCAGAAGGGATTCCTGGGAATTGGCAATTAAGAACAGCATAAGTCAACTGAAAAACTGTCCACAGTGCCAACCATTTGTTCAGACTCTCCCATTTTCTCTGCTTTTTCTTAACTCCATTTTTTTTTGTTACCGTAGGATTCAATTACAGAGGGCTGCTTTATCTTTTTTTTTTATGAATGTAATAAACTAAAGGAAAAAAAGTGAAAGAGTGAAGCTGCCTGAGGTGTCCATGTATAAAGAAAAAAGAAAAGTAATGAGGAAGTTTTTGTAGAGACAATGACACAGAATTGACAGAAATTGTGGGCCAACCAATCCCCAAATGTTGGCAATCTCTCTAGGGTGTTATTGGCATTTTCACAAAGTTTATACTTTTTCTAGCCACTAAATCCATGAACTCAGCACAAAAAGTGAAAATCTAATTTGTTAGTGGTTAAGTCGACATAATGTCAAAATAACCATTTAAATAATTGAAAATTATTGCTCAGCTCTGTGGACAAAAGTCAATCTCACCAATGTTGGGGTCTTCACCTTTTGTGTTCAGTGTCCAATAATTCAATGTAAGAACTTGGGTCCCATGCTTACATGATGGAAATCAAAGGCCACTATTCTAAGAGGATCATTTCTATGGTTTAAAGTACTCTGTTAATGTCTTAGTAACAATGACATTTCTCCCTGGCTGAAAACCAAAGCAAAAGAAGAAATCTAAGTGTTTTAGTAGCTTTGGAAGTGCATTAACATAGAATTTAGATTCTGTAGTAATGAAGAGTAATGGAGAACTGGAGTTTGCATGTTCTCCTGCATGTTTCCAAAGTGGGGTCTTCCTATAAAGTAAAAAGGAGAAGGAAGTCATAATTGGTTCTCGTTTCCAAAGAAGTCAGTCTCACTCCTCCTGCCTCCTTCATGTATTTGACCAGCTTTGCTCTCCTTCTCAGTTCATATGTTCTGTCCACCCCTGCAGACATCCCCATTGTTCTACAAGCTTCCGTGTTCACCTGTCTTTACAAACCCTCTAAGCTATGAAGAGAATGCCTATCCTTTATGCCTTCCTACTTAAATTCTACCATCCTTCAGAATCCAGCATAAGACCATCTTTTCCGTAAAAATTTGTTTCATCATTCTAGTCTATACCATTCCCTATTATTTAGAACCATGACAAATCATATTTGGGGGTCCATTATTCAGAAAAGTTGTTATTTTCTTATTAATGAACTGGTTCATTAATTGATCTAAGACATTATTATTGAGCTCCCACTGTATGCTGAGCTCCAAAGGGCAAAAGAGATATACTCGTAATTCTTTCCCTTAAGATGCTACAGTCTAATTGAGAAGACATGAAAAGGTAGAAAGAGGTATAAAGTATTGTGGAGGTCCATAAAAAGGAGACTTGCCTTTTTAGAGAATGGGAATCAAAGATAAATCACTAGAAGAAAATATGATATAAATGAGGTTTGGATATTTTGCGACTCCCCAGCTCTCTAGTTATACGGCAGGCCATTTGAAGCTGGACAGAATTTTTTGTGTTTTCTTGTGAACTTTTCAATGCTCTCTAGAAAATAATACTTTTACAAACCCTTTTGATTGTAAAATACAATACATATACAGAAGAGTGCACATAAATATATGGCTTAGTGAATTATGGAGGTGCGAACATCTATGTAACTACCACCCAGAAATATTCTATTTCCAGCAAGGCCTTTCTAGATTGAATTAGTCAGAATTATCCAGAGAAGCAGAATCAAGAGGATACACACATACATATAGGGAGAGGTAGAGAGATGGAGATGGGGATGGAGATGAAGATAGATAGATAGATAGATAGATAGATAGATAGATAGATAGATAGATAGATAGATAGATTTAAAGAATTGGTTCATGGAATTGTGGGAGCTGGCAAGCCCGAAAGTTGCAGGGCAGCCAGGAGTAAGTACAGTGACGCAGGAAAGTGTTGATGTTGCCCACCCCTAAAGGCAGTCTAGAAGCAGAATTCCTTTTTCCTTTGAGGACCTTGGTCTTTTCCCCTTAAGGTCTTCAACTGACAGGATGAAGCCCACCACATAAGAAATGCCTTCACAGCAACCTCTAAACTAGTGTTGGACTAAATATCTGGGATCCACAGCCTAACCAGGTTGACACATAAGATTAACCATCGTATGGATCACAATCCCTTTCCTTCCTTCCCTGTTTTGCTTTATAATTTTGCCAATTTTTATGTATGCATCCTTAGAATTAATTTACGTTTTCCTGATTTTGAGCTTTATAAGTAGGATTGTACAGAATGAATATTTTTGTGTCTGGCTTGTTTTGGTCGTCATTATGTTTTTAAAATTCACCTATGTCGTCATTGCCATGTGTAGCTATAGTGCCTTCAATTTCATTGCTATACAGTATTCCATTGGATGAGCATACCACCATTTACTTCTTCTTCTTTTGCGGGTGTTTTGTTTCCAGCTTGAGGCTACTATCAACTATAATGCCACTATGACCATATTTTAGAGCACATTAACCATGCCTTTCTGTACAGTATTTCTTCAGAGTGGAACTTTTGGATTGTAGGGTCTATGCTTCTTAAACTTTATTAGATAATGATGAAGTTTTTTCCAAAGTGATTAAATCAATTTCCTCTCTCACCAGCAGTATGTGTGAGAATTCCTTCCTCTCCCTCTTCTCTCTTCCCTCTTCTTTTTCCTCCTTCCCCTCCTTCTGTTTTCTGTCACGTCTACCATGAGTCGACACTGACTCCTCCCTTCCTCATATATCTTACTCCATCTAATTGAGCAGTAATAGTTTTAAAATAGATACTCAGTGAATATATTGCACAACTGATCAAGAGACTGAATTAGATTGAAATATTTCTCATATCCATTAGGGTGCTACCTTGAAGAAATAAAATATTATCAGGCACTTATCTAGTTTTTTGGGGGACAGAGTTTATTCTGCTTGAGGGTTGTCTAAGAGAGTTGTGTTATGTGTGAGTGTGCCTATGTGTGTATGTTTAGGGTATTGCCAGGTTTTTACATGTTTTTGTGATCAAATTGGGGTAACATGGCATTTCATAAACACGATTTACATTTCCCTGAACAAGATGATGTTGACTATCTCCAGATGTTTATTGGCTGTGTGTATTTCCTCTTATGTAAAATGTCTTTTCACTTCCATTTTACAGATGAGAAAACTTAGGCTCAAAGAGTTTAAATATCTTGCTTGTAGTTACATAAGTATTATGTGGCAGATATGGGCTTCAAACTCAGGTCTGTCTGGACACAAAACATTTGATTTTTCCACCACCTGGCACTGTTTCCTTAAGCAGTGAGACTGGCTTTTAATAAATATATCAGTAGTTATTCACTCAAATAAGTGCTTTCCTTCAAAGGACTCACTTTAGAAGTCTATCCTTTTATTCCTACAATGGGGCTATTGTTTGAGCAATTTTTTGTTGATTTTTTTTTCCACAATTGCTGCCATTTGAAGCTGTCAGTTTTTAAGCCTTGTAAGAAAAATAGTCTTACTAAATTAAATTTTTCTCACTTTTATGGAATCTAAATGCTATTCTTCAGATTTTTCATCCACTTTAGGAACTAACTCCATTCCGAATGGCTATTGGTTGTTTCAAAAATTAAAATACCACTAAAATTTTTGAAAATGTGCCGCATGGACTCATTTCAGTGGTTTTTCAGCTATGTCCTTGAAGCCCTGTGGATATACATACATACAAGGGCCCGCGAGGGAGAAAAAAGGTAGCTGAGTGCTTATTTTAACTGGATGTTTTTTGTTTTCTCTATTGGGATTCTATTTAATATTTATTTTGGAGGAAAGAAGTTGCTAAACATCAATTTATGATATACCCTCCCTAAACCCTTAAGCCCCTGCATCACTATCGACCCCCTTACCCTGCTAATGCTCTTAATATTTAGCACTTACCACCTGATACACTTTATTGGCTGGTCAACATCAACTCTGTACACACTAGCACATAACCTCCACGTGGTGAGAGCTTTGTCTGCTATCGTACACTCACCATCTACAAGAGTGGCAAACACAGAGTGGATGTTCACTAATTATTCAATGAAAGAAAAAAATAACAAATGTTATATGGAATGGCTACTTTGTACTGGGTGCTCTCATCCCATCTTTACCTGTTGTTCCACCTCCATTCTCAGACTGCATGAAGAGAGGGAAGGAGATGGCAAGGGTACAATTTTATCATGAGAAGTTTGACACTCCCTTCTTTGCCCCCCATAATTAAGCATTATATGGGGGAGTCAGAGACTAGAAGAACTCAGTAGTAGTTCATTCACGGGGTTGTAATTTTGTATGTTCTTCATCTATTCACAGTATCAGAGGGTCAGGTACTAGAAATAAAATTTGATTACATTTTGCTTAACAGAATCACATCAGATAAATGCTTCCTAGATGTGAAAATTGACCCAGAAGCTACGTATATTAACTCCTCTCCAGCTGCATATTTGAGAATAAAATTCAGTCAGTACCCCCGTGGAGAGAGTTCAGAGCCAAGGACAGTCCATACACCTTGAATTTTAGTAAACATTGAGTTCGGATGGATATCTTCTCTCTATTGAATAAGTCAACAGGAAACATTTCATCATGGGGCTTATGAAATCCTCCTGCAAAAGAAAGGAGAGGGAACATCTTCCCAAATATTCTAATGGAAGGTAAAGTCTGAAACAACCCACTGCAGAAACTGAGGAAAATTTTAGGGAACCATTTACATAACAGGATGCACAAAGATATGGCTTTCATGCCGAAGGGATAGAAATTTGTAACAGGAGAACGTTCTGCTATAGAAATATAAGAGGATGAGACAAGAAGGGAGTTAGTGAATTAAGGAACCCTTACAAAGCAATGAAAAATGCAACAGCTGAATTGCTCTCCAAACTGACGGCAGTCAACTGCAGAGTGGACAGAAAACAATGGAACCACTGAGGTGGAGATCAAATGCTCTAATCTCTTCTGGAACACAGGAGGAAAAGTACAAGGACTCTTAACCAAGATGGCATGGGAGTGGATAATTGCTACTGAAGAGAGCAGAGAGACAACCTCAGACTCTTAGGTCTTCCCAAGGAAGAAACAAAACAACCAAAATGGGAACAATAATCAAAGGTCTGCTTGAGCCAACCTTCCTGAGTTTTGTTCTATGGAGGACGTATTCACCATGTTTTAAGCAAAAGGATACTCTTAATTGTTCATTAGTGATCTGTGAGGCAGTATGAAGAAGTGAGGTCCATATTCCAAGGACTGAAGGTGGCATCTAGGAACAGAAGTGCATAACAGACAGGCCTCTAAGTTGTCTGTAGTATTTATAGAAAGGTTTCCGTCAGTGGCTCCTTGTTACCTTTAAACTGGTGCAACTTAGGCCACCCTGGCCAGCTGCTCTGAATTTTAAGAAATCTGTAATAGTCAGCGTTCTCCAGAGAAGCAGAACAATTAGAATTGGACATATACATATGTATACATATACACACACATACACACACATTCAATATGTATGCACAGTACACTCATACATATACATATGTACACATGCATGTACGTGTATACATACCCATATACATACACACATGCTCATGCATATACACACATGTAGACACATATACATATACACAAACATACATGCATACATATACATATACATATGCATATGCATATAGACACATACACATACATATATAAATATATACATATATGCATATATACACATAAATATACATATGCATACACATATACATACATACAGTAGACCCCCATCTGTGGTTTCACTTTCTGTGCTTTCAGAACACAAAATACATGTTCTGAAAATATTAAATAGAAAATTCTATAAATAAACAATTCATAAGTTTTAACTTGCATCCCATTCTGAGTAGCGTGATGAAATCTCACATTGTCCCATTCTGTCCTTCCCAGAATGTGGATCATCCCTTTGTCCAGAGTCTCCAGGCTGTACATGCCCCTCCCCCCACTGGTCACTTAGTAGCCGCCTTGGTTATCAGATCAACTGTCATGGTGCTGCCTGTCTCCGATCATATATGCCAACTTTTTTTTTTTTTTTTTTTTTTTTTTTTGAGGGCAGTGTCACTGGCCCTCATTTGTGGGACTGAACCGGGGCCTCTGGCTTCCCAAGCCAGAGCTTAACCACCGCGCCACTCAGCCGGCCACATATGCCAACTTTTAATGTCTTTTAGCTTCTGTGGTTGAGGGAGGTAGGAACCAGAGTATATTTGGAATACTCTAGAAACACAAGACCAGTGTCTTTTCTATGTCTAATAGGATACTTTTGGGCATTGGGTAGGGGCCCCAAAGATGGAGATCTGCACTATTCAAAAGGAAAAGCTTCTCTTTGAGAATTGAATCCCAAAAGCCTACCTGTCACCCAAACCTGTGGCAGAAGAGTCTTGACTGATAGAATGCCTCTGGGAGGAGGGGAATCAACTGCTGACAAAGCAGCAACTTCCCATGTCAAACACACCTTACTCACATAGGCCTGTGTTTCCTAACGTTGACTGCATGCTGGGAACCTGGAGAACTTTAAAAAATATGTATGCCACCCAGGAATTCTAAATGAATTAGTCTGGAGATGGCCTTGGCATTGGGATTTAAAATGAAATATATACAGTAGGAGTCACTTTTTTTTGGATGTACATATTTCTGAGTTTTAACACAGCATAGACTTGTAACACCCACCACAATCAGGATACAGAAAACCCTAACACTCCCCACATTTTTGTGCGTCATCCTCTGAGGTTCCCCCATTTTCACCCCAGCTCCCAAACTCTGGCAACCACTGATCTTTTCTCTGTCCTTCCAGTCCCCCTACCCCTTTAAAAATCTAAATGGAATCATATAATCATATATATGTCATCTTTGGAGCACTGGGACGTTTCAAAAGCTTCCCAGCTGATTCTAATGTGCTGTCAAGGTTGAGAACCACCAACACAGTCTTTGTATAATAGCTTGTCCCTTCGATAAATGTGAGGGTGGCTTCCTTCTTAATTGAATGAGCAGGAACATTAGCTAGAGACCCAAGAACATTCCAACAGGAGATCCAGAAAGGCAATGCAATGTGCAAAGAAGATAAATCATTTTTAAAGGAAAACAGGTGATGTAAATGATCAAAAAACGAGTTCAAATTAAAAAAAAAAATCCTAAAATGGGATTGTTCTAAGAGCTTGAAAATAGGGAACAAGACTTCCTTGGCAAGGAGCAGCACTGGATGACATATGAGAGCTCAGCTGCCTCTAATGGCCATACTTGAGGGTTTGCACATAGGGGAGGAAATAGGACACCATTTTTTCAGTCCAAATGAGTGAATTATGATTGCTGCCAGATGTCTCTAGGCAAAAACAGAATTTCAAGCGAACGATGAAGTCTGTCTCTTTTTGTTGCTTTTCTTTGTGAGATCATCATCACTGAACTAGGACGGTTACAATGGCGCGAGTCTAATTAAGGCGCCATCTCTGCCATGGAGCCAGTTCACCATGGGGGAAATCTCAGGGGATTTTTACTGCATTTTTCTGTGTCAGGGGCTTATGGAGGAATTTCCCTGGAGGAATGACAGCCTTCATCATCCTCTTTCATGAGCTGGTTGTGAAGGCAGGATTGCCTGCTTCCCTAGGACCTTGTCCCCTCCCTTCCGTCCCCTCAGTGGACATTCCTCTCTTGCTATCAAACCCCATCCTCCAGGAAGAGCACTGAAATTCAAACACAAGTGGAGGGTAATTTTGAAGCAGCCCCTGGAGGCCATCATTGTCCACAGAGTCATATGCAAATGCATTTAGGGGTGAGAGTTATCGCTGAGTATTCTCTAATGGAAGTAGAAGCCTCCCTGGGTAATGCAAAGAGGCTAGGAGTAAGAAAAGTAAGCTTCATAATTTAATTTAACTGCCTCTTTTGCTTTTGTGGAATGCATCAGGGGAGTCAGTGATATTACAGCTTTGGGTTCACCTAAAAGTAGCCCGACTGCAGACCTGAGGCTGTGGAAAATAGCCATCTAGTAATAGGGACGGTAGTCTTTTGATCATAGAATAAGTTGTGTGTGCTGTTTTATTGAAAATGTGGGATATTGATTGTGGTTTTCACTGAGAGGTTTCAGGTTTGGGATCTTATTCTCTCTGTAAAGGTCCTGACTTCCTGTCCTGAGACTCTACATTTGAGGTCAAAGGACCATTAGGGTATTATTGCTGTTCCATTAGGAAACAAAATTTCTTCTTTTCTGTGCGAGTCTCTCATCAGGTTGAAATTTGGGATGGATGATTTTTAATTCATTTTCTTTTCAGTCATCACATTGGGCAAGTGCTAAAATTGTTGCAGCAATTGGATTGCTTTACCAAGATCAGTCACATCTATAGAGGGGCCAGTAGTCTTCCCAGCTGCTTAGCCATCCACAAAGTCAGTGGTGGCCTGGGCAGATACAGATTCAGCTCAGCAACCTGGATTGTTGATGTTTTCCTGTTGTTTGAAATCTGTACATTTGTGTATCAAGGAGCAAGTGATATTGCAATCCTGTATGTCCATGGTTGATAATGGCCAAGCACCGAGATCAAAATCCAGAGTAGGAAGAAATTGATCTGTTGTTCTAAAACAGGATTTGGAGGTTCTTAAGACAGGCACTTTTGGTGTTTTGTGCAGAAATATCCTATTGGATTGCATATTAGCATACCCGCCAACAGAATGCCAGTAGAAGCCTCTCCCAGTCATTTTGACAGCTGAAACCTAACCAACCAACCAGCCAGCCAGCTACCCACCAACCAACCGGCCAACCGGCCAACCAACCAACCAGACAAATCCTGCTCCCACACATTTTCAAAATGCGTGGATTAAGAAGCACTGAATAATGGAGGGAATTTCTGGGAAGAAAAACTTTATAGGGAATGACCAATAATCCAAGGCTTTTGTGTTCATATCTTCTTTTAAAGCAGTTAAACATTTATATTTATTATAAAAGTATGCTAATTACAAAAATTTAAGCAATACAGGAGCACATCTCAAGTCTATTGAGAGAGAAAAAGATTTATTATGAGGAATTGGCTCATGCGAATTGGAGGCTGAGAAATACCATGATCTGCCATCTCTAAGTTGAAGTCTTATGAGAGCCAGGGATGTGCTTCAGTCTGAGTCTGAAGTCCTGAGAACCAAGGGAGTCATTGATGTAAGTCCCAGTCTGAGTGCAGAAGACCAGTGTTCCAGTGCAAACAGTCAGGCAGAGAGACACATTTTGCCCTTCATCCCTTTTTGTTCTATTCAGACCTTCAGTGGTTGGACGAGGCCCACGCTGGGGAGGATGATCTGCTTTGCTGAGTCCACCCATTCCAATGCTCATTACCTGCAGAAACACCCTCACAGATCCACCCAGAAATAATATTTAGACAAATGCCTAGACACCCCCTAATTCAGTCCAGTTTGACACATAAAATTAACCATCCCAAGCCCTATTGCTTGGCAAACCAGGAAGGTCTCAGTCCCATCCCAATGGGGAGAGGGCAGCAGATAGAATGAATGACTCAAGACAATGCCAGGCTTAGGTTGCCTGCACCACCCCACACTGGCTCTTGTCTCCTCTTGTGAGCTCAATGCCCCCTCTTCGCCCTCCCCCTCCCCCGACCTCATGGGCTCTCAGTGTGTGAGGTGTTTCTCTTCAGTTATGATGGCCTATTTCAATTTTGCTCTCTGACTTACTAGACTAGTCCTTGCCCAAGTCTCTGTTCTGCATGTGCATCTGACTCCGGGGTCCTGGAGCCTTCGAGGAGAGACCCATACTAGCCTGCCACTGAGCCTGGAGGTCAGGAGCACAGACTCCATGTCCAAGTTAGTTTGTGTCCCACGTGACCTTGTGCAACTTATTTCACGGCTTTACGCTTCAGTTTCCTCAACTGTAAAATGAAAATATTGGGTCATTGGGAAAATCATGACGCATTTTTGCATTGAAAAACATAGAAAAATACATCGTGACTTTCCCGATGACCCAATAGCAATACGATGTGTTGTGGTAAGGATCAAATTATTACATAATATAAGTAACTATATTAAATGTTTATTTAGTACGGTGCCTCACACTTATATCTTCCCAGTCTCATCATCTTGAGCCTACAAAGTGGGATTATATAAATTTTTTGGATACTGCCATTTTTTTGGGAAACATTATCCCCTGAAAATGTCATCCCTTCTTCCTGAACTAGTTCTGAGGGTTCCCCTGGGCACTGACTTGGGAGTGTCTAGAGCCAGCCCTTCAGCTTTTCTAGCTCCTCACCTGCCTCCTTGCTGCTGCCTCCCAGGCCCCTCTTTTGCTGGGAACTGCTGTCTCTGTGCATGACCATGGATGCCCCACACTCTGGCCTTTGAAAGAAACAATGCCCTTCCTCTTTCTCTCTAGCATGGCTGCAGCCACGCTGTGCCTTCATGCACGGTGATGGAAGGTTCAGGGTTGACGGAAGTGCTGAGAATAACCTGCAATAGTGAACAGAGGCGGCTGCTCTTGGAAACAACAGGCCCGAGCCTGCCCTGCCTGATTCTGGAAGGCCTGGTCATGGTCCGCCCATATTGGAGCAACTTCACAGCTCAGGGTCCAGGCTGAGTCACCTCCCCTGGCCCAGAGCCCCACTAACTGCCCCAGGAGTAACTGTTCTCCAGGAAAACTGACTATGGAAGCCCAGGTCCCCAAGGAGGACACCTTGACCCTCACCCCACTCTCATGGCCCAGATAAGGCGATCACAAAGATTTCTCAAAGTGTGGCTTATTTTCTTCTAAATAATTATTTTTGCATAATGCCAACAGTTCAGGTCAGTGTGCTTTGCACCAGTTTCCATGCAGGCCTTTTCATAATCTTTTCTCCAGAAAAGACCAAGTCTACATGTTTTCTTGCTGCATTCCAGGTTCGGGTCCTCATTGCTGGTGAGCAAATGCCTGGACAAAATGACATACACACATTCTCCCAGGGCAAACAAACATTTTACAGGATTGGAAAGTCAAAATAAAAATGTAAGGAAAACCTTTTCGAATTTCACAGACGGTTATGCTCCAAAATTATCCCAGTGACCTTACTGAATGGAACATGTAAGCACCTGGGCCTGAAGTACCGGCACGTGATTTATTTCTGGAGCATCAACAGAAACATCTGCACAACTAAACAGGTCTCACAAAGTGGACTCTTCTGGAATACAGAGAAGCTCTGCCAGGAAGACAATTTTGTTCTTTACTGTACAATGCAAAAACTATTAATATTTGTAACTACATTTCAAATCCAGTTTTGGGGGCTTTAATAGTTTAGAGGGTCATTATAGGGACCCTGTGTTGACCTTGTCACTGGCCCCATGGGATGGAGGGAGACTCAGACACTGAGTGATGTAAACTATCCTTTGCTTCATGACCATCATAACAATCAAGATGAGGAGGTCAGCAGTTAGTCCCATTTTGCAGATGAGGAAGTTAAGGTTCATAGAAGCTAAATGAAGGCTGCACGGCCATTTAGTACCATAGTTGAGCTATCACCAGATTCCAGACCTTTCAAGACTCAATCTCAAATGCACATCATAAATACTCTGATCCAAGTCTTCTTCATATCCCTCCTGGGTTAAAGCATTGCCCTCCAACATGGTGATTTGGGGATTCAGTAGATATCACCGTTTTTTGCCTGCCTGAGTTCTGGGCCAAATAAAAGATGGGACGAGGAGTAAAGCTCTGGGTCTGAAGACCAAATGGGTTGGATCACAGGGCAATCCGGAATGAGCCAGGTATGCCCACAGTCACAGACAAGCCTGACAACTACAGGCCTCCCTATAGAGGCCTACCCTTGTAAAACTTAGGGCATGGAGGAGCCAAGAAGAACCCCAAGAGAAGGCTAAAGAAAGGGGCTGAGCCTCAAATGCTCAGCTTCTACACCCACATGCACTAAGCTGTCCTGTAGCCAAGGTAGGGAGATGTGGAAGGGGCCAGAGGTATTACCCTAATGGACATCTCAATATGAAGCCTGGAAAGGAGGTTTCCCCATAGCATGAACGTTAATGTCAGTATGTTTTTTGTCCAACCCATTCTGCCTATTAATGCCAGATAAATCTTTCTAAAGCATCTTTTGTTTTGTTTTTTTAACTGTTGAATTTCTCTGACTACCAAAATCTTCATGTGGCCCCACTGCCTCTGCATCAAATGCAAATCCCTCTAGACTCCCTCCCAGCCCCTCCAACCTATTTACCACTGATTTCCAGCCCAGCCAGGCATGCCACTATCCCCATCCCCACACAGGCTTCATTCATGGTTCTTCTTTTTCCTCCTCCTCCTCCTCCATCTTTACGTCTTTATGCTTTTTTTTTTTTTACCCCATATGAAGTGCCTTCTCCCACCCTCTTCTCTCTCTGGCAGAGTCTTCCCATCTTTCTAACCCTGAAAGATGACCGAGCTCTTCGGTAGGACACTCCTGGCTGCCCCAGCTCACACTAATCTCCCCCTTTTCTCGTAGTTCTTTCAGTCTCCACCTAGTTCTCTGGGGGCGGGGGAGTGAGGTCATAATTATTCTTTTGTTTTGTTTTGTTATGGGCACTAGAACTATATTCCTTTAGAGCAAGATCCATGTCATACTTTTGGTATCCCCCCCAAAGTGACCATTTGTCATATTTGCCTATCCAGTAACTGAATCAATTCTCTTCTACTTATGGGGATCCACACTGTGTGAGCTGAAGAGGCCAGAAACTGTTTCTCCTTCTCTCCATGCCTGGCAGGTAGACAGAGGCACACAGTCTAGGCTTAGCTGGCTTGGAACTTTGAATTTGCAGAGTTCTGCAAAGATGCAGGTTAAAAAAATTGTTCAGGGTGACGATGGTGGCATCATCAGTCTAGCACAGGGTAGTTACATACAGAAAACTGCTGTTGGTGACAGCAGGGGAGTCAGAGCCAGCGATGGTGTCCTCACTGATTAACTCTGTGCCACCACCAAATCTATGTTCCTTCCTGGACACCATTGATGGAGCCTGTTCATTTGCTTAGCCTGGTTCTCCAGCCTTCCTTCCAATTCTCTGAGCTTGTGGATAGCTTTTTAATAAATTTCAGGTTCATGAGTGTTGGTTTCTATCACATGTAGTCAAGAATTCTGTTTGCTATGCTTGATATGGTCTAGCCCATGCTGAATTCAGTGAAACACTACTGACTGTAGTTGGACCTGAGTTAAATAATAGCCTCTCTATTGGGAGCTTGAGGTCAGGCTGCAAAGAGCACCAAAATCAGGCTAAAGAGCCTGTAAACTAAGGTGGTTTGAACCATGGAATAGCAATCATTTGAAAAGTGAAAGACTAGCCTACTAATTCACTCAAGTTTTCAATCTGTTTGAAGTAGTTTCCTTCTAGAGTTGATGGCGTGTGGCTGAGTGTGTAGACGTATGCTGTAATGTGAGCCTTCTTACCAGATCCCTCCTACAAGAGAATCAGGTCATTTGGGACAGGAGGGTGCTGATTATTTAGCATCATAAATTTATCTGGCATATTTGAATATGACAGTCAGATTTGGAGATCTGGAGGGCCCTAGTGCCAATTTTTACCTTCCTTGCAAGCTACGAAATTAGCTTGTTACTCTGTCATGGAATCTGGCGGAAGGCACAAGTTTCCTGAGTCATAGGTGAAGAACTTTATTACTCCTGACACACACTTATACTAAAAAACTATCTGTTATCTGAAATTAGAATTGAACTTGGCATCTGGTCCTTTTACTTGCTAAATCTGGCCACCCCGTGGCACAAGATACTGCACGAAACCAGCATGTTTGTGTTGGTTGATGGTCCAGGCCTTGCATCCTTGGCATACCCAGCAAGGCACACAGGAACATTGAGAGACCCCTGGGGAGAGTGGCAGCAACCTTGGCAGGTGGCTGAGGGATTGCAGGTATCTGTGGGATCCAGAGCAGAGGAACATTTCAACAGTAGCAGTGGGCACATGTGCTCCCGGTGAGCTGAGTCAGCAGCATGGTTGTCCCAGCAGCACTGGCCATGCCTCGGGTAGCTCAGTACCTCACCTAGGGTGGGCCTGGGTTTCCCAGGCCAGCTCCCTGATATGTGGGTGAGAATCCTTTAAATTTTCCTTTGTTCTCTTAGCCTTCCTTTCACATCCTTATTCCTTTGCCCTTCCAGCCAGTACAACACATTTCAAACTAATTTTCTGCATTATGTTCCTCTTTGGATTATTTAGAGTGATGCTGCTTTTCCTGGCTGGCCCTGGACAGCTATAGCAGCATCTGGTTGATTAATAAGCTTATAAATATAACCCAGTGCTCAGCATGGAATGAATGAATAAGAAATGCTTACCAAAAAGGAATTAAAGTATTGCAGGAGATTCATAGGTACAGACACATGACAACATTATCCTAAAATAAATGGGAATCAAAGGCACTGGGGGCTGACACAGGAGACCATTTTGAAGCCAAGTATAAAAAAAGGTGGTGTTAGGTAAGGCACTATGTATAAATCAGAAGTGGAGGCAGTGGAAGATAGATTATTGGACTGAAAGAGCTTATTTTATTTTTAGTACATTTTCATTCATAAGATTAATCATAGTATCAAAGTGTTATTCTCGTCTAGAAATCTCTCCAAGTGATGAAATGAAGTACACTGTTACAGTTATAGGAGAAAAGTACTTTCAGCAGTGAGAGCATAAAAGTAAAAGTGGATAGTCTGCAGTCATTGATTCAACAATATTTATTATGTGTTACGTGCAGAGTACAGGGTTTAGGAATGTTTTAGTGGAGCAATGTGACCTTTCAGATATAGTACATCAGCGTAAATGTAACGATGCTCAGGGGACTCTTCAGACATTCCTGTTGGAACCATGGGCCTGATTTCTCCGTCTCTCTCAAGCATAAATCCTCAGAGCTAATTGTATGTGGGATGTGGGTTGGGGAAGACAAAAGGCCAACTGATATTTACGTTGTTATTTGGTTTTGCTTCTGTTTCAGGAGCCACTAGAGGAAGAGCAACTGCCTTTCATTACAAAAAGGGGATTCTGTAGCTAGAGAAAATCCACAGGAAGATTTAGTGGTTCCAAGTGGCCAAGCCTCCAATTTTAGAGGCCTGTGGTGCATTATTCATTAATAGAGTTGGGGCCGATTGCTATGCCTGTGTATCTCTCTGTGATAGATAATTTTATGTGTCAACTTGACTGCGTCACAGGATGCCCAGATATTTGTTCAAAGAATGCTATGGGTGTGTCTGTGAGGGTGTTTTTGGATGAGATTAATATTTGAGTTGGTAGACTAATGAGGGTGGGCCTCATCCAATCAGTTGAAGGCACGACTAGAACAAAAGACTGAGTAAGAGGGAACTCCTCCTGCCTGAGTGCTTGAGCTTGGACTTTGGTCTTTTCTGGCCTTTGGACTCAGACTGAAACATCAGCTCTCATGGGTCTCCAACTTGCCCACTGCAGATCTTGGGACATCTTAGCTTCTATAATTACGTGAGATAATTCTTTATAATAAATTCTATCTATCTATTATCTATCTATCTATCTATCTACAGATCCTAATGGTTTGGTTTCCTTGGAAAATCCTGACTAATTCTCTATATCAATCTAAAAAAGTTTCTTGTGGGGGAAGGATGCAAAGGATTTAAGTAAAGGTTGTCCTACCTCAAAGCACTAAAAATATGGGGAGACAAAACAGAAACATACAAAAAGTTAGATGACAATATAATTTAAGTAACTGCTGAAATACTAGCACAGAAAGTGTCAAAAGGCAGCACAGGAGACTCTCAAAGGGAAAGTACAAACAATAATTACTCGCCTGTGTCCTTCATAGAGATGTCATCAGAGAAGCCTTTGGAGAAGTTGGGGTTTAAGATGTATCACCAAGGATGAAAAAGACAAGAGAAGTCTTTCTAAGTATGGGTGTGAAAAAGAAAATTGTAGCTTGGTAGTGACTAGAAAATTCTGGCAGAAGTGCTGACTCGATATAGGAGAAAAAGGAGCGATAAGATTGAAATGCAGGCTGAGGTAACATTGTGGAGGGCACTGAAAACCAGTCTGCAATTCTTTTATAGACTATATATTTTAGTGAAGACTTGCCTTCCAAATGATCCTTCAGAAAAATAAGTTTGGTGGGTGTAGTAGGTTGAATGGTGTCCCCCGCAAAGGATATGTCTACCCAAAACTTCAGAATGTGTTTAGAATAAGGGTCTTTACTGATATTATTAGTTAGGAATCTTTTTTTTTTTTTTTATAATAGTTAACATTTTTTTTTTTTTTAAAGATTTTATTGGGGAATTGGCGGAGGGGAATAGCGTTGGGGAATCGGGGAAGGGGAACAGACAAGTTGCTGTCTTTTTGTTCTTCAGTCTAGTTGCGGAGGATGTTGCTTCACTGTTGGTATCGTCATTGCGTTCTTCCCGGATGAGGCAGATCAGTCGTTGGCCTCTGGATGTCGCTCACCGCGGCTATTGACCGCTCACGCTGGCTGCGGGCCACTCACTGTAGCCTATGGCAGCCCACTGCAGCAGGGGCTGCAGCCCACACCATCACCGGGGCTCGCACAGCCCAGCTCCAGGTGGAGCTGTTGTTAGCTGTAGAGGGCAGTGTCACTGGCCCTCATGTGGGATCCGAACCGGGGCCGCTGGCATCCCAAAACCAGCGCTTAACCAATGTGCCACTCGGCCGGCCCAGTTAGGAATCTTGAGATGAGATCATCCTAGCTTAGGCAGGACTCAATGACAAATGTCCTTATAAGAGACAAGAAAGGAAGAAGACACAGGCCATGTGAAGATGGAGGTAGAAATTGGAGTGATGCAGCTATAAACCAAGGAATACCAAGCTGTCCCAGAAAATAGAAGAATCTAGGAAAAAATTATGAAAAGGATTGTCCCTCAGAACCTCTGGGAAAAGAACCAACCCTTCCCACATCTTAATTTTGGACTTTTGGCCTCCAGAACTGTGAGAGAATAAATGTTCTAAGTCAGCAAGTTGGTATAATTTGTCACAGCAGCCCTAGGAAACTAATGCAGTGGGGTGTGTAGGTCGATTATGTAGGACAATGGGCCTAGAGATGATGCAGCTAGCTACCCTGTTTCCCCAAAAATAAAACCTAACTGGAAAATAAACCTAGCATGATTTTTCAGGATGCTCGTAATATAAGCCCTACCCCAAACATAAGGCCCAGTTAAGATTGTCAGCCAGACATGGCTGTTTGAATAAATGTAGATTTATGTAATGAATAAATGAATAAATATAGATTGTTGGAGAAACATTAATATAAGATACAGTCTTATTTTAGGGGGAAACATGGTAGCAGGAGGCTGTTTTGATAACCCAAGTTATTTCCGTGAGCTTACTCGATCAAGAACCATAGAGTGTCCCCGTGGTGATTTCTCATAAGCTGTCTACATGGCATACATACTACTGGTTACAAAACAAAAAAGAGTAGTCAGAATTTTAGGTTTCATAAAATCCAAATCCCAACACAAAGTTTAAAAAATATAACCTGATCTTTGTAATTATTGTTGTGATGGTCAATTTTATGCGTCAGCTTGAGTGGGACATAGGTGCCCAGCTATCTGGTCAAACATTGTTTAGAGGTGTCCGTGAGGATGTTTCTGGAAGAGATTAGCATTTGAATGGGTGAACGAGTAAAGCAGGTGGTCCTTACCAATGTAGGTGGGCCTCATCCAATCTGTTGAAAGCCTGAATAGAACAAAAAGGTGGAGGGAGGTTGAATTCACTCTCTCTGCCTGATTGCTTGAGCTGGAACATCAATCTTCTCTGTCTTCTGCTCTCCTGGTTCCCAGGCCTTCTGATCCAGGCTGGAATCTATAATCTACACCAGCAGCCTTCCGGTGTGCAGGCCTCTGAGCTACACCACTGGCCTGCCTGGACCTCTAGCTTGCAGATGACAGATTGTAGAACTTCTCAGACTCCTTATAATAAATCCCTTTATAATAAACATAATAAAGCTTTATATCTGTATGTCCTATTGGTCTGTTTCTTTGGAGAACCCTGACTAATGCAGTTATCTTTAAATGTAGTGAGATAAATTTCTTTGAATGGCTAAATCCTTAGGGAACAGCTCCTAATATTTGGCTTATTTTGCCCCTTCCTCCTTTTTCATGCAGCCCATCCCCATGGTCATTCTGGAGGCATCTACTGAGGCCTTCTGTAGGAGTAAGGATGGGGTCTCCGTGGCCTGGGATGAGAAGATTCCACCCCATAAAGGAGGATGGTCCAGGAAACTGATGATATTGACGACATCCACAACCTTTTTGAGGACGGGGAACTGTTCTAAATGTTCACAGATACCATTTCATTTCATCCCCCCAGGAACCTTATGAGGTATATTGCTGTCCTCCTATCACAGAGGAAGACACCTAGGCTTTGAAAGGTTAAGGGGCTGATCAGGATCACACAGCTGCTAATGACTGCTAGAATTAGTAGCTGAATTTGTCCAACTCCAAAGCCTTCTCTAGCTCTTACCCAACCCCCCTGTGAGTAATCATATAATCATGGAATTGCTGTTAGAGATCATCTGGTTGGGGGTGAGGTTTGCTGACATACCAAGGCCCCGGAGTGTGGCTTCCTCTGATCTGGAACCAGGATCCAGGGCTCAGCAAAGACATATTCTGGACACGTTAGTTTTGGAAAGGCAAAGATGGTATGGCAAGGGGAGGATTTAATGGCACTCATTTTTCTTTTCAGAGCAAAGAGCTTTCTAGGAAAAATAGCAGTAATTCAAAGGTCAAGGCTGATGCCTTGTGGGAAGAGCAGGACACATTGATTTATGGGGTTTGGAACAGAAAATGTGGTTTAAGAATGACAATGAGGAATAAAATAATGTGGCTTGGCTGGTTGTATTTCAGTGCTTGTTTGTGTAAGCCTGGTTAGGGAGGGCGTTGGAGAATGTTTAAGTCCTTCAGGGAGACTGAGGCTGTCATTTGCAAGAAAGATAGAGCATTTAAAAGCCAAAATGGAAAAAAAAAAAAAGGAACTCTTTAGTTAGTATTAAAACTGGAACTCCACTTTATCCACCAGTGAACAGGTATTTTTGAGCTATTGCTATGTGCCAGGCACTGGACTAGACCTGGAGATGTTTAGGAATTCTGATGGACATGGTCCCTGCCTGCATGGAGCTCACAGTCTAGTCAGGGAGACAGATGTTGGCCACATAATTACAAATTAGTTATATAACTATAACTTAATCAGTGCTACCAAGAAGCATGGGATACTATAAGATTGTATACAAAAAGGACCTGATCTAATCTTGGGGTGGGGACACTGAAGCTGACATCTGAAGGATGAGTAGAAGGAGGCTGAGCAGAGAGGGGGGAAGCTTTCCAGATGAAGGCAGGAGGGAGTGGGTAAGCTCAAGGAGCTGTAAGACAGCGTGACTGGAGAGCAGCGAGGAAAGGGAAGGGAGGCCTGTTCAGCCAGAGACTTGTTTAGGATTTTGGATTTTATCCTAAGAGCAATAAGAAGTCATCAGGGAGCTTTCAGCAGGGCACAGCACCACTGATTTGGCAGGAGACCAGGGAGGGATTTGGCCTAAATCCTCATTAGTAGTGATGAGTTGTCACTTGCCTGGCCTTGTCCTTTTTGCCTACATGGCTGCGAAGCCCAGCAGGAATAGCTGTGGATACAAGGTTTCTGGATTCTGACCACCTCCTCATCAGAAGCATAGCCTTGACCTACACTGCTGGGTGGCGGGACCTCTTCTAGGTCCTGCCAGTGTGGGACCAGATGCTGTTGCCTGACAAATTCCCCTGGGAAAGCACGGACACTTGCAGTAGAGGAAGCTCTCAAAGGAGGAAGTGGTGTCGCTGGAGACGAGCCATCGATTCTAGGGCCAGAGCAGAGTCATCTTGGACCACCACTTCCTGTAAGACATTTCCCTGGAGAAGCAGGAGAGATCAGACCCTGGGGAAGTAGAGATTCAATTCAAAGGTCGCAGTGGACTCAGCTCAGATAGATCTCCAGGGCCCAAGCTTTTAAGTTTGGTGACAGCTTGGCATTTATCTGCCTCATGTCTTTATTTCTTTCATCCTGCCTTCTAACCCATCTGACAGTTCCTTAACCTGGCACTCCAGAAGGAAGAGATTTAGGTGGGCACTACTATAGAAATTAAAAAAAAATTAGATGTTTTGTTTCCAATAAGCCAATGCTGTCTATTAGAGCAGCATGGCTTTTGAGAGAGGCATGGTATAGAGGATAGATCCTAAGGCACAGGCTTGGTGGCACCTGGGACAGAAGCAGCACAGAGCTTAGATAACCTTAGGATTTGCTGTCTACCTAGAGACATGATTGGAATGGCAGCTAATATTCACATGGTGTTTCTTCTGTGTCATTTCACTTATGTGTCTAAGCTCTTCACATATATTGGGTTGTCAGAAAAGTCATGACATATTTTTTTTTTTTAAAGATTTTATTGGGGAATTGGCGGAGGGGAACAGCGTTGGGGAATCGGGGAAGGGGAACAGACAAGTTGCTGTCTTTTTGTTCTTCAGTTTAGTTGTGGAGGATGTTGCTTCACTGTTGGTATCGTCATTGCGCTCTTCCCGGATGAGGCAGATCGGTCGCTGGCCTCTGGATGTCGCTCATCGCGCCTATTGGCAGCTCACTCTTGGCTGCCAGCCGCTCACGCTGGCTGCGGGCCACTCACTGTAGCCTATGGCAGCCCACTGCAGCAGGGGCTGCAGCCCACACCATCACCGGGGCTCGCACAGCCCAGCTCCAGGTGGAGCCGTTGTTAGCTGTAGAGGGCAGCGTCACTGGCCCTCATGTGGGATCCGAACCGGGGCCGCTGGCATCCCAAAACCAGTGCTTAACCAATGCGCCACTCGGCCGGCCCTCATGACATTATTTTTGCAATGAAAAATATAGAAAGGGCCGGCCGAGTGGCACGGTGGTTAAGCACTGGCTTGGGAAGCCAGTGGCCCCGGTTCAGGTCCCACATATGAGGGCCAGTGACACTGCCCTCAAAAAAAAAGAAAAAATACATCATGACTTTTCTGACAAGCCAATAAATACCAGCTCACTTAATCCCCACAATAACCCTGCCAAGTAGATACTATTATTATCACCCTCATTTTCTGGGTGAGGAAACTAAGGCACAGTGGACACTTCACTGCCTGTGAGAGGCAGAGCTAGGATTTGATCTCAGGCAGTCTGATACCAAGGGCCACGAGGTCAAGCCCTCTACTATATGCCTCTCTGGAATGATGACCAGGGACTGGGCTTGTGGTCATCCATTTTATACAGTGCTTCTTATACATGGTAGATGACTTATGTCTTAGTTTGGGCTTCTATAATGAAATACCACAGACTGGGTAGCTTATAAACAGAAGAAATTTATTCCTCGTAGCTCTGGAGGCTGTAATTCCAAGATCAGGGTCCCAATATAGTTGGGTTCTGATGAGGACACTCTTCTGGGCTGTAGACTTCTGACTTCTTCCTACATCTTCACATGGTGGAAGGAGAGAGGGAGCTCTCTGGGGCCTCCTTTATAAGGACACTAATGCTATTCATAGGGCCTCCACCCTCATGACCTAAAGGCCCCACCTTCTAATGACATCATCTTGGGCATTAGATTTTCAACATGAATTTTGGGAGACACAAACATTTAGACTATGGCACCCTGTTTGTAAGCTAGAGTGTGGACTGTGTTGTGAGACAGAGCATGCATTGAACTTGATTTTGAGGAACCGGGGACTTGGGGATCAAGAGGAAGATGGAGAGAATTTCTGAAATATTGAAAGTGAAATTTAATTGGAAGAGACACTGAAAGAAAGAAAGGGGGCCCTCAGAAATGGCTTGGGAACTAGAAGGGCCATAATTCCTATTACCAAAAATTTTAAGCAATCACAGCTATTCCAAAGCCCCTTTATGAGAGAGGAGTTAGTTTCTCTAGTCCATGGATTCCCCCTGCCACTGCCTCTCCCCACCCCCTGAAAAAAACAAAATCCTGAGTACAAATTAACCCTTTATCAGGCAATATCTCCTAAATGAGTTTTAGTTCCCAGCAACATTCATTTAGATTTGCTGATAGCCTGGATAAAGAGAAGTCATGAATTTTTTTCCTCTTTCTCCTCTTCGTTTTCTGTCTACTTATTCCTCTGAGAAACACCAAATGCATTACTCTCCTCAGCCAGTACTACAAATGTGTAGTCTCAAGCCCCACTTACTTGTGGGATATCCAACCAAATAAAGGAAAGAGTGCTTGTTTTGGAAGCTGCTGCAAGGACTCACATCTGGTTCTGAAATTGCTTCTATTTTTCAAATTCTGAAACTGGAAGGAAATACAGAGCTTTGGAAAAGTGTGACTCATGAGCGGCTAGGGTTGGTCTATCCAATTTTGGAGGTTCTGAAGGGCAGGATGGCCTGGTCTGGCTGCTGAGGAGCAGACGTGGGGCCCAGGCACCTGGATGAGCAGGAGAAGATGGAAATGGGGCCTCTTCTGATTCATATTTTATCATTTCTATTACAGGCATAAAGGAAGATTCATTTTGTAAGTCCATGATTTCTCTATGGGAAGAGAGCACTGAATTGATAGAAAAGTAAGGTTGAAACTTAAAATTTCATATGGTGATGAGACATTTTAAATACCTGGAGTACACACAATGAATTAATTGATCTGTTGAGTATGGGTGATGAGACAACTGGGATAACTGGAAATGGAAAATAAATGAATTGGCTTCTTGATTCAGTATTTATTGTAACATTGTGATAAATCAAATTCAAAGATTTCTGGGCATGATAGAAAAGACACATCTATCAAAGTTCTGAGGGACTGGACGCCTATCTCTTTTATTCCAGGTGGGTTTATCATGAGCTGGCAAAGACCTCTCTAAACATAATTCAAATCAGAACTCCTAGAGGAAAATATTAACAAATTTGACTGCCTAAAAATTAAAACAGTGAAGCAAAATAAAAGCATATTCCACAAAAACACAATAGAAATAAAGTTTAAAGATAAGCAAAACACTTAAGAAAATATTTACAACATATGTAATGAAGAGTTGACTTTCTTAGTATGTAAAGAGTTCTTACAAGTTAACAAGAAAAAGCAAACACTACAGTGGGGAAAAATGACAAAGGGAGTAAAAAGAAATGAAGATACACAGATTGTCAATAAATGTATGTAGTAGTGTTTCACCTTCCCAGGAACCAAATACACTTACCTAGCAGGATGCCATTTTGGCCTATCAGATTGGAAAAGAATGAGAGAGAATGGTAATACTAGAATGAGTGGTGTGGGAACATGGGGACATCTGTGCTCGTGAATCCTGCTGGCAGAAAGGCAAATTGACACACTCTTTTGGGGAGCAACTTGGTCATCTGTATCAAAACTTGAAAATGTGCATGTTTTCAACTCGAAATTTTGCTTCTACTTGTTATCTTAAGTAAGTGATAGTGGATATCTGTGAAGATTTAGCTGTAAGGTTGCTTATGGAAGTGTTTTATAATAGGCAAAAATTGGAAATAACCTAAATATCTAATAAGGGGACTTGGTAAAGGAACTCATGCTATGAACATATAACATAAAGCTCTGTTAAATACTAAGAATTTTTTCTGTGTCCTGTTTACTGGCTTCAGCATTTATGGGCATGGTTAGGAGAGCACACTTTGGAGTGAGACCACCAGGTGCTGAGCCTAAGCTCTATGTCTTGCTGACTGTGTGACCTTCAGCATTCTACTTGCCCTGTCTGTGCCTTGGATGCTTCATCTGTAAATTGGAGAATTATAGTAGTGCATATATCATAGGTTAGTTGTCAGTATTTATTGAATTTTTAAAGCACTGAGAATAATATTAAGTCTATAACATTAGCTCTTAAATGTGTAAGCTTTCTTTATACTACTGCTAAGTGAATAAAGCAAGGTATATTTTTGTTAAATGCTAAAGACATTATTTATTCAAGAGTCTAATCACTAGAAGAATAAAAAGGGCATTGTTCTAAAAGATTTTTTGCATGTTCAGCCATGTAAAGGAATCATCTAATTACTGAGCATGAGGACGGAGCAATTTGGTGGGCTGTGTATGACTGGGTTAGGCATAATGACTGTGCTTCGGGGGAAAGCCTGAGCTGCAGTTGTTTTTGGAGATTACACACACACACACACACACACACACACACACACACACAGACACACACACACACGTAGACACTGGACCAAAATATCTGTTAAAGTTACTCTCTTCCTTTGGAGATAAGATATCTAATGTCCATAAACAAACTTGGAATAGCTGGGTTTTGAGTGAAAGACCTTATATCCTAATATATCTATACCTATAAAAAAATAAGAAAAATATACGGGCCATATATGTAAATATTAAAAGTGACTGTTTATGGTGATTTCTGCTTAAATATATATGATGGAATATTATTCAGCCATGAAAAGAAGGAAATCCTGCCATTTGCAACAACATGAATGGAACTTGAGGACATTATGCTAACTGAAATAAGTCAGACAGAGAAAGACAACTACTGTATGATCTCACATATATGTGGAACCTACAAAGTCAGTCTCTTAAAAACAATGAGTAGAATGGTGATTGTCAGTGGCTGAGGTTGGGAGAAATGGGGGGATTTGGGTAAAAGTGCATAAACTTTCCATTATGAGATGAATAAGTTCTGGGGACCTAATGTATAGCATGGTGGCTATGGTTAACAATACTCTTCTCTCTCTCTCTCTTTTTTAAAACTTGTATCTATATGAGGTAATGGTTGTTAGCTACACATATTGCGGTAATCATTTTACAATATTTGTAAATCCAGTCATTATGCTGTATACCTTAAACTTATACAGTGCTATATGTTCATTACATCTCAATAAAATTGAAAGACAAAAATTATGTATACTGGAAATTTGCTGAGAGTAGATTTCTTTTTTATTAAATTTATTGGGGTCACATTGGTTAGTAAAATTATATAGGTTTCAAGTTTACGTTTCTATAATACATCATCTATATATTGCATTATGTGTTCACTACCAAAGTCAATTCTTCTTGAGATGGCATATATTTGACCCTCTTTTCCCTCATCTACCTCCCCCCTCTCCTTACCTTCTGGGAACCACTAAACTGTTGTCTGTGTCTATGAGCTTTTTTTTTTTGTCTTGTTCCTTTGTGGCTTTCAGTTTTACATCCTACATGTGAGTGAAGTCGTATGGTTCTTGACTTTCTATCTGACTTATTTTGCTTAGCATGATAATCTCAAGATCCATCCATGTTGTCACAAATGGCAGTATTTCATCTTTTCTTATGGCAGAATAGTATTCCATTGTGTGTATGTACCACATCTTCTTTATACAATATCTATCTATTTATTTATTTATTTATTTATTTATTTATTTATTTATTTTGAGGGCAGTGTCACTGGCCCTCATATGTGGGACCCGAACCGGGGCCGCTGGCTTCCCAAGCCAGCGCTTAACCATCGCGCCACTTGGCTGACCCTATTCAATATCTGTTGAATGAGGAGAAAAAGGAACCCTTGTAAACTGTGGGTGGGAATGTAAATTGGTGCAGCCACTATGGAAAACAGAATGGAGGTTCCTCAAAAAATTAAGACCAGAATTACTATATATAACCCAAGAGAGTAGATCTTAACTGTCCTCACTACACAAAAAAATGGTAGCTATGTGAGGTGATGAATGTGTTAACTAGCCTTATTTTGGTCATCAATTTCACAATATACATGTACATCAAATCATCACATTGTATACCAGAAAAATCGGAACATTACATAATGTTATTTATCAATTGTTTTCAGTAAAGCTGGAAAAAGAAAACAGCAGCATCCATCCTCATTTGACTGTTTTGGGGCCTGGATCATCTTGTTGGTGTCCCTCTAACCTCTGACCTCACTCACTCCCTCTCTCCCTCTCCCTCCCCAGCAGGAGAAGTGTTACTGCAAGTCCTGGGACCCTGGATTTCTAGGCTTGGGATGGAGGTTCCCCTAGGAGGGGTGAAAGGACTATAAACAGAGCTGAGCTGGACTGAGAAAGCTCCCCAGGCTCGGGCCCTGTCTCAGGAGGCTTTGTGCTGCCCTTCTCTCCTTTGTGAGGCTGGTGTGGTTAAGGTACTGGAAGGGTTTGTGTGTCCTCCCCCAACCCCCAAACATCCCCACTGAAAGAGATGTATACACCTTTGCCCAGGCCTGGCTGCCATCCCCAGCCTGGGCTGGGCTTCGGAGTCCCCCTGCCAAGGAGGAAAAGTCCATAGTAAAGATATGAATTGCCCTAAATTAATTTATGAATTTAATGCAATTTTAATCAAAATCCCAGTGATTTTTTTTTCTTGAAACACAGCAAATGAATTTTGTTACTAAAATTTATATTGTAGATGAAATAGTTAAGTCTAGTCAAAAGGTTTTGAAAAAGAAAAAATAATGGGAACTTTTACTAGCAAGTCATAAAACACACTATGAATTTCCTGCAATTTCCTTGCTTACAAAATGGGGAACAAAGATGCTTTCCAGCAGTGTTTATTGTGAAGATAATAGGGCATGACTTGTAAAGTTCCTGGCAATCGATAAATGGCAGTTGATATTATTTTATTCCTGGCGTAGCTCAGATAAATTTGCAGGGTTGGGGGTACAGTCAAAGCAGTGCCTGCTGCCTTCTAATCTCTGCTGTTGAAATAGGAAGAAATAGAAAGCAAGGACCTTTGGGTAGGAAGGGGGAAGAGATTGGTTTGGGACCCAAAGCATTTCAAAGCTTTAGGACAGCCATTGAGGAGAGTGAAGCTGATCAAGGACAAATGCGGTTGAGTGTCTAAATATAATTGGAACTCAGCAATCAATATATATTATTTTCAGTGCTGCTTCTCTAGCTGCTTGACCCTGGGCAAGTTACTTCACCTCTTTAAATCTCTGTTCTCACATATGTAAAGTGTGGATTAATAATTACCACCTATAATATCGTGGATATAAATGGTAGAGTGTGTAAAGCATTTAGCAGATTGCCTGGCGCAAACCACCAGAAGTGGTAGCAATGGTTATTTTTGAGGCAGATAACTGATTTTGCTGGGCTCTGCAGGGAAGAATGACTGAGCCAGGGAAATTAGAGCTCCTGTGGTCCAGGGCAAGGAGTGTGGCCAGGAAGGAAGTAGGAGCATGGGTGGAGAGAGAGGACATGGAGCCATTAAGAAACAAAGAGTTTGGTTCTCTTGATATTTCCAAGCACACTATTCATCATCTATGAGAGCTGTTGATTTGCCAAAGTCAAGATCTGGCTTGTCCCTGTATTAGCTGGCTGATAGTTCTGCCCTGGCTCCAGGAGTCCACTTTGCCCTTTCACTGATAAAAGTTATGAAGCTCAAACCATCTGGAATGTCTTTTTGTTTTGCAGATGCATGATTTGAGTTGATTTGATTTATTTTCTTATTTGTTTATTTTTTAAGATTTTATTGGGGAATCGGGGAAGGGGAACAGATAAGTTGCTGTCCTTTTTGTTCTACAGTCTAGTTGTGGAGGAAGTTGCTTCACTGGCCCATGTTGGTCTTATCATTGCGCTCTTCCTGGTGAGTCAACCACTCGTGGCCATTGGATGGCCGCTCACGGTGGCTCACGGCAGCTCACTCCGTCTGCTGGCTGCTTACGCTGGCTGCCAGCCACTCACTGTGGCTCACGGCAGGCCACTGCAGCAGGAGCTGCAGCCTACGCCATCGCCAGCAACTCACAGCAGCCCAGCTCCAGGTCGAACTGTTGTTCACCATCTTAACTGTAGAGGGCAGTGTCACTGGCCCATGTGGGATCTGAACTGGGGCTCTGCTGCTCAGAGCTGGCATCCCAAGCCAACTCTTAACCAACACGCCACTCGGCCGGCCCTAGACACATGATTTTAAAGTTGCACGAGTGAATTGATGATTTTCTTCTGGCTAGGCATTGGTTAAAACACAATTCTGGAAGCATCTATTTCTTCTCTACAAGCTCACCCCTAACATTTCTGGGCCAGGGTAAGAGTGTCAATGGAGTACCAAATGCTATGATCTTAAATCAAATACAGTCTTCCTCACTATTCCCAGGTTCCGTAATTGCCAATTAGTCTACTTGCTAAAATTTATTTATAACTCCCAAATCACTGCTTGTGGTTTTTTTTTGTTTTTTTTTTAGGGCAGTGTCACTGGCCCTCACATGTGGGCCCGAACCAGAGCCACTGGCCTCCCAAGCCAGCACTTAACCACCGTGGCACTCGGCCGGCCCTGCTTGTGTCATTTTGATAATCATTTGCACGTTCCCAGCTGATGTGGAATAAGGTGGTGCCCTGCTTTCTTGTTTCAGTTCTCACCCTGTAAACAAGTGTCTTTTTTGCAGTTTATTTAGTATCACATCATTTGCATTTTTGTGCTATTTGTTGGGGATTTCGCTGTTGAAAATGGCCCCAAAACAGGGTGCTGAAGAGCTGTCTAGCATCCCTAAGTGCACGAAGGCTGTGATGTGCCCTTATGGGGAAAACACATGTTAGATGAACTTTGTTCAAGCCTGAGTTAGAATGGTATTAGCCATGAGCTCAATGTTAGTGAATCAACAGTATATAGTAAATTGTCTTCAAGCAGAAAAACACATGAAAAAAAGGTTATGTGTTGATCAGTTGATGAAACTGCTGTGACCAGAAGCTCACAGGAATCTACCCCTATATTTCCTCTAAGAGCAGTGGTTCAGCCTTCTCTAATTCAGTGTTTGCGGTCACTTTGTAGAACATGACGAGAATGGACTGCATGTTCTTCTTCTTACTGTGACAGATATACATTCAGAATGATGTGGGGGCCGGCCGAGTGGCATGGTGGTTAAGCTTGGGAAGCCAGCGGCCTCGGTTCAGGTCCCACATATGAGGGCCAGTGACACTGCCCTCAAAAAAAAAAAGAATGATGTGGAAGGCATCTTCAAATTACTGAACCTATGCTGGAGAGCTGGCTCCTGACCTCCAGCTCCATTGTGTGGCTGTACCTGGACTCTGTGGGCTGTGGGTCCAGACTCTGCCCAGAACCCCTGGACACAGTCCCCTTGGCCACTGCCCGGGTGTGAATGGACAGATGGGGGAAGGGGCCTGAGCAAGCTGTGGAAGCAATCTCTGGGTCATCTGGGCAGTGCATTTGGGGTATTCCAGGGTACCTGGAATGTGGGTCTTTATGTTGGGGGAGCGGTCACCCTGGTTTCAAGAATTTCTTGCCATTTCCAAAGTGAGGGCCTCTGAAGTTCGAGGCTGAGGACTCTACTGCCTGCCAAGATAACTTTTAACCCTAAGCAAGCGGGAAGGCGACGCTTGCCAATCAGTGTAATTTTTCTTTATTTTCAATTGATTATTTCTCAAGTTGATTGCCATCCAAAGCAGTGCACAGGAACCTTGGGCCTGAGACACTCTGAGAACCTTGTCTTTCCTGCTCTGTTCTAGTATTTTCTCCTCTAGGTTTACAGCTGCAGGCACAACTTGAAGATACCTCTTTCAAATTTGGACGTAAACACTATTCATACCTCGAATTCCCGAGTGTCTACAGAGCACTGAGCCTGGAAAGAAAACTCTTTTTTCCCCCTCACTAAATATTTATCATAATATGACAGGGCTCCTCCTGCCCTTCACGTGGGTAGCAAACAGTGATTAAATCAGCAGCTCTCCAATTACCAGCTAACTGGAGACAAGGGTATTTACTCTGGCACTTTTTTCGCAAGCAATTAAAGAGTATTCCTGAGATGAGTTCTAAAAGGAAAATTTTCTGGAAGCAACATTTACTATCTGGAGGGTTTCAAGATCTGAGTCTTCTAGGAGGCTTCCAGTTGCAAGGTTGGAAGTGGCTGCAAAAGGCATCATAGTTTGAGTGCCTCCATGCTGGCGTACCCATTTTATGGGTGCTGGGTCTCTCATGGGCTTCCTTATCAGACAGTTGGGACATCAGATTGTATCAGCTGGCTCAGGGGATCATAAAGTTAAATTAGGGGCTATTAAGGAGAGCATTAAACTGAGCATAGGAGAGCATTAAACTGAGGGTGGCCGGCTTTGGGAACTGGGGACGTATGTACAGCTAAGCAACTGCATGTCCAGAGATATCCCATGTCGAAACATCCTGTCTTGTTTTGAAAACTGCATATCCTAATTTTGGAGTGAGGGTATATAGTCAACCGTGGGTTGTGAATATGCTTTTGTAATGAAGCCACTTTAGACATTTTATTAAAAGCTTTTATGGAGAATTTTAAAAGCAACGTGCTAATTTAGGAAAGCATTCGAATATTGCACAGTGCAGCAAGTTTCTCTTCCTTCTTTGCCAAAAGGTGAGGTTTATTAGCGGCAGAGGAAACGTGACTCTGGCATTCAACAGCTGGGAAATTGTGAGCAGGCACTCAATCTTGCTCTGCCTCAGCTTCCTCATCTGTCAAAGGAGGCTGGCTGTCAAGAGCAGGCTGAGCGATGTGTGTGAAGTGCCTGTTATGTAAAGGTGTTGGGAGGCAAGTAATAAATGTCATAACTGCTGACTCTTTGCCTGGATCATCTCCCGGTTTTAGATCATTTGCAGGGAGTCAGCCCCTTCACTTTGTCATATTGCTGGGTCTTCATATTGCCCTGAATTTTGCCTCTTCCTGGACTTCGGAGCCCCTTGTTCCCCTGACCTTTCTGAGCTTCCTGTGTGCTCCGTGTTGGAAAGAGGGGCTTGTTCCCCACCTTTCCTTGCATCACCATCCCAGGGAGAAGTTACAAACAACGAACTGGGTAGGCTCAGCTGGGACTCTTTTCATCCTTGTGCGAGTGTGCAGGCGCAGAGAGCAGCAGTTTCCTCCTGCTCTTGTAGTTGCATCATCCCTGGTCAGCACCCCTATGCTGCGTGCCCTGGGCTGGCACTGCCTATGAGGCAGCCCCTTACTAAGCTCATTTGTTCAAAGATATAAGCTGTACCCTCCAATTTACCGTCAATAAAAATGACAGTGTGTCTTCCAGGAGCATCATGGCATACCGTGTGACAGACTGGTCTGTGGAGTCACAGTAAGTGGGTTCAAATTCTAGCTCTGCCACCAACTACTGTGTAAATTTTGCAAACCTCTAAACCCTCAGTTTCTCTTCTATGAAAGGACAGAAATAATATAACCTACTTCACAGTCTTATTGGGAGCATTGGATGAGTTAATATATGTAAAACATTTAGAATAATACCTACCCCTAGTAAGTAAGTGTCAATTAACTGCTATTCTCTGATTATAGTTACCAATTTATTCAGAACTTGCTGGCAGAAGGTAGATGGTGGATACTGGCCCCCTCAGAGATCTAGTCCCAGTTCCTCATCTTCCATGGGTCCCCTCTCCACTGCTACTGCTCACATCACTGATTCAGAAAGAGCTGGTACTTACCCTTGTCTTTTGGCATGCTTCATGAACTTGCTCTGGCTTTCAACCTTTAGGAAGGTTGGCCTAGGATGGTTCCTGCAGATCTGAGCCCCTCTTTGGTAATTGTCTTTGGTTATAGACCCTCCTGTAGGCTTCTTTAAACACTGAACTCTTTGGGGAGATACCTCATCCCCAACAGCCTTTTGCCACCTGATTCTCCACTTCTCCTGGGAAACATTTATTGGCTGACTGCAGTCTTACAGGTCTGTGGGAAGGTAAGATACCCACTGCCCCAGAAGAATGTGTAGTTCAGTGGTGCTTAAACCTTGCTCCAGGCAGTCCCTACGGGTCCTGTAGAGACTCCTCAGGGGTCACTGGGGAGAGTGTGTGTCTGGTGGGGGTGTCTGAGTGGTTAGGGTTTTACTCTCCTCCTTACACCATTACCATACTCCTTACACCGTCAGCTTTTCTGTGTTCTGCATATTTGGCTTCTGGGTAAGAGTCCATTCAGGGAAAAGATTGTACTTTTTTAAAAAGTGTGAAAACTATGGGCCGAATTTTTCCCACTGAATTTATTCAGGATGACTTTTTACAGTGGTTCTACCCTCCCAGCTTAGGGTTGGCTAGCAGGATGACGGAGCCGCCTGGCTAAGGCACTGGCATCAGTCACCAGCAAATTCAGACAGAGGGGATCTCTGAAGTTGTCCCTGCAGCTGAGAAGCTCACCTGTGTGTTTGAGCAAGGCTTTTCGTGGCCTATGATGGTACTACTTATACAATAAGTAAATAACTTGGGGTTTTTAGGGGAAGTATCACACATAAATTGACTACAAAAGCAATCTCCAAACAATTCCAAAAATAGTTTAAGCAGTGACAAAACTGTTGAAATAAGTTTAGGGCTCTTAAAAATGCTAGAAGCTCTAGTTCTTTTTGTTAGGACTTATAATATCAAACTGTAACTTTCCAAAGAGCAGGAAGACTGGACTTTGCTTTATTAACTTTGTGGAGTGTTGGTTAAGGCAAAACTTTAGAGATCGAAGATAATCAGGGATCTGCCAATTGCTCAATGACTCACTTCTAAAAATGCACCTAATGTAACCAATCAGAATATCTGGCCCATTCTGCTGGATATTTAAAGGATCCGAGGCTCTAGAATGTAAGCTTAGGGGGCAAGCGTTTTTTTCTTCCTTTGTGAGATGATGCCTGATATATAGCAGATGTTCAACAGATACGTGTTGGATAAATAAATTTACTTGAAAATGGTAAAGGTGATTGGTTACCTATGGGGAGTAGAACTGGAGGTTGGTGAGACTATTACTTTTTAACTTACACCCACGTATGGTATTTATATGGGGAGGGTGGGAAGAACGTCTGTTTCCATCCTTGTACTTATTATACCTTTCCTCACAGAGAAGAAGAAACTACTTGTTTCACTGTTGTCATTTGTCCTTATGATCCTCCCCCACCCCGATTCTCCGCTGGCCAAATTGAGGAGAAATATCTATTTTAGCTGGTTTTTCTTGGACCTTTATTCTTAGTGGGCAGGATTCTACTCTTTCTGGACTATTTCTCATCCTACTGCATTATGAGTGTGGCCTCACTTCCAGAAGTAGGCATGGCCTTCATTATGCTCTCAATTTCAGTTCTTCTCCTGTGAACGAAGCACAGGAACTCTTTACATATATTAATCCAATGACGGGATGGCCGGATTGCTCAGTGGTTTAGACCACAATGCTCATTACACCAAAGTTGCCAGTTCGATCACCACATGGGCCACTAAGTTGTGCCCTCCACAACTAGATTGAAACAACTACCTGACTTGCAGCGGATGGGTCCTGGAAAACCACACTGCTCCCCAATAAAAATTTTTTTTAAAAAATCCAATAAGGAAGATACTGTTATTATTCCATTTTACAGATGGGGAAATGAACATACAGGCTTTACTGGAAACAGAGCTCTCCTGGGGGTTAATAAATATTATGCTTTGTTTCCCATTGGCTCTTGTCTTTCTATGTCTAGTTCCTGCAAAAGAGAACTGCAAGGTGGGTGTGGTAGCTAGCACGCAGGACCCCAAAGCTCATCTCAATCCCATGATGCTGCTGCATTCTCATTTAGTTAGTTTAATGTATGTATATATTATCTTTGAAAGGAGCTTATGGTTCAGAACATAATAACAAAGTGAGGTGCGAGCACGGGGATAGTGGTTTTTCTGTCCACCTACACAACAGAATAATTATTTTACATAAATTCTTTGGGAGGCAATTTGCATTTATAAACAGGCGAGATAATAATAACTGGCTGGCAGAATGATTTGGCGTTAAAAGGCTCTTTGAGAAAACTGGTTCATAGAATCATTAAATACTTTGGTTAAAATAAAAATGCCCAGAGACAGAATTCTCACTGAAAAACTTAGAAGTCTGAAACAGAGACTAACGGATTCAACGCTAACAGATTCAGTGGGTGGGGGTGAGGAGTGAGTGGTGCATATAAAGTCGGAAAAAAGGATTACAACATTGCCACTCATTTCAGAACAGTTGTTCCACTTGGAATTGAGTCAGAAAGAACACGTTTGCTATTCTGAGATGGTTTCTGCTCTGTGCTTATATTAACAATGACAACAATAATACCTAACATCCTTTGAATGCAGATTGTGAAGAAAGCACAGCAATTCTTTACATATAATAATCCAATGAGGAAAGTACTATTATTACCCCATTTTAGAGATGAGGAAATGAACATACAGGCTTAGGCAACACACTACCAAGGGGCAGCGGAGGTGTGCGGAAGGTGGTTTGTAGAGACTCGGATGTGTATCTCTCTCCAATGCCATGTTCGGTGATGTCATGTTGGCAGCTTGATATGGGTGACTGTCAGAGAATTTACTCCACAGTAATTGAGAAATGCTGCAAACTCTGTGTTTTTTGTTTACTTTTTTTCCCCCCTGGAGAGCTGGTTGCTCTACATTTAACTGACACATCACTGGATAGAATTCAAACCTAGGTCATTTGATTCCAGATGAATGTTTTCATGTCAAATTGTTGACAATAGTATTATAAATTTCCTTCTTGTGTGAGCTGCTTTTATTGGGTATTCTGTTAGTTCTAGCCAATTGTACCCGAATTGATTCCTAGCACTTCCTTATTGGATTGTGAGGGTTAAATGAGATGATGTATTTGAACCAGTTAGAACAGGATTTCCCCATAGTAAATGTTAGCCATGGAAGAATGCATGGCAGAGATGTGGCCCTAATGTCATTGTAGCCATCTATTTTAAGTGATTTCTCTACCTTCATAGGAACGAATGGGTGGTCACACTGATAATATCTCCACTTTCTCTTACTTCCAGAGTCTATATCCTGAAGGAAAAAGATAAATGAGTTAAAAAGAGAAGTCATCAGGGTAAACCAGTTAGGTATAAACTACTTATGCCACGTCCAAGCTTCATGAAAACAATGCCTGAAGAATTGCAAACTTCTGTGTATCCTATGATGCCCTCCACCCTCCATCTGCCCACTACTCTCCACCCTCCATCTGCCCACCACTCTCCACCCTGTTTGGGGATCCAGGGAGTGAGACCACGACCATTCCAACCAAGCCTGGATTGAGACCAGCAGAGCATCCATAGGACATGACACCATCTGACCAAACCTACATCAGTCTAGATGTGGTGCTGTCATTTGACTTAGATGCTAAGGGCTTTAGTTAAAAATAATGATCCCTGATCACCAGGAAGGGATTGCTCATCTTTGTGGCTCGTCAAAATGAAAGCCACAACAAAACCAGCAAGATCAATGAGACAACAAACAGCCTATAATTGCTGAGTGCTAACTAGACGTCAGTATTTTTCTAAGCATTTTACATGCATTGGTTTATTTATTTTATTATCCCAGCAAACCTCTAAGTGATGTAGAGAAATTGTCCCCATTTTTGAGAAGAAGGAAGTAAGATTTACAGATGTTGCATAACTGGCTTGAGATAACCTATGTGGTGAATGGTTGAGGGAATTTGGAGCCTGTGACAATTTGACTCTAGAGGCCTTGTCCCCAATGATGACACCATGCTGCTGAGGGGTTCCATTTTGGGGTCAAAAGGGTAGTGCTGGGGCTTCCAGGTTCTGAGACAAGAATCTCCATTGAAGAACTCCCCCTTGAACTGTGTTGACCATGACCTTCACTGACCACTAGCCCCCGTAACCTACTGCCTTGGCTTTGGGTCATTAATACATCCAGCCTTGAACATATTCAACATTTTTGTGTTTCTGATGTCCAGTATCATCTCCCCCTGCCTCTAAACCTGACAATGCAGTTGTATTTGTGCTCTTACCTGAGCCCCGAATGTTGCCAGCCAGCATATCTTATGTACAACCTACCTTATTCAGCTGGCCAGAGAACCAAGTGCCCTCTCTGAGCTGCCCACCCCACTTCTCAACAGACATACTAACAAAACACTATGATTAAAGAACTAGGGCATTATGTGTTTAAAGAAAGAGATTTAAAATATTTTATTAGAGAACATACATCAATATTGAGCAACACTTAAATATCATGGCATCCATATTTAGAAGGACAACATAAATGCTTAGAATTTGAACAGTCACTTTATTAAACAAATAAAATAAATTCCTCTTTAACAGTGGGCTGCATGATCCATGAAGTATATTTTTCAATAATTTATTCATCTTCTTCATAATATGTATATGTGTTTTCTTCAAAAACAAAACAAAAACCAATGTGATTCTTCACCACATCACATCATAAACAAATGGACCTGTAAAAATGGCATGTAGAAAATGCAGAAACACTAAAACAGCACATTCCAAGGATATTGAGTTCATTGAAAAGGAATGAAAAGCTTCAGAAGCCATTGTAGTTAGCCTGGGTGTCATATACACGCGTCAATACAAAATGATGCAGCACATTCAAGTAGAGCAATTCACGCACATAAACATATTTTCCTGACTTAGGAGAATATTCTCCCCTTTCTAGCATAAAGCACAAACCAAACTCTTGGCACGATACAGGTGAACTTTGTAATATGGAGGAAAAGGTGGTAAGATCAAGTCAAGCGACCCAATATCAAAACCGGGAGGAGGACATGCTCTACAAACATAGCACAGTTGGAAATTGTACCTTACAAGGATCTTATTTGCCACAACGCTCATAAGGCTTCTAGGAGAACCACAGCAGCTACAATCAGCCCGTCAGCCCACATTGGCAATGTGGAAATTCCATGTTTGTATTTTGATCAGCTCTAATGAGGTGACAACAGAAAAGCTGCAGTAAGCCAGGAAATGTCATAGGGTTCATGTTTAAACGGCATCAGCTTTATTTACTAAAATAGTTTTAATTTCACAGATAAAATGAACCTCCCTATTTGTTTTCCTTCACCCCAGCCAGTCACACCGTTCCCAATTGTTAGCTGATTTGTAAAAGAGCAGCTCTAAGGCTTTCACTTTTATTTACATTTCTCCCACTGCCTCTGCTGCATTTGGTCTGTGATAAACTACCAGGCACCTATTATTCATACTGTGCCCTGATAGAACATAAGACGCTGACCCTTTAATGATAGATGGTGTGAAAGCCAGCCTCTGGGTGCTGTAGTTATCCAATTATAGTTTGGATTTTTTTTGTTGTTGTTGTAGGAAGATCTCTCAAAACTTACTGCACAACACTTTTTTTGCAAAAAGCAATTCCTCAATTTTTAAAAACACTGAATTGCATGGCACAAGATTTGTTAAGACTTCCAAGGCATTTGACTATTCTTATGGATTAGCCACTTCATGCTCCAGCAATTGTTTCTTTGCATGATGAGAAAGAAATAGGCTTTTTTCTGGTTAGCCATCCTACCGCAGTGCTGCACTATGCCTTGAGAATAAAGACAGTCAGACAACTGGGAAACCAAGGCCTTTCAACTTTCAGCCAAGCCAAACATGGCAGCTCTGCGAGGAAAGCCCGTGGATTCATCATTTACTGACTCATCTTTGGTCCTTCCTTGGCTTAAAAAAAAAAGAGAAGAAAAGCAGGTGTGGTTTGCCTGCCGGGGATGTGAGAGATGAGGGCTTGCAAAGCCAAGTGGCCACCATGATAAGCAAGGCTGACTTCCACAGGCCCTGACAGCCTGGAGAAGAGGCCACCCCAGCACATGCCTGAGGATCACAGCACCTGGGCCTTTGCACAGGTTCATTCCTTCCTTGCTTGCAACAACTCCTTCTGTCTCCCTCCATGTTGCCCTTCAGTATCCAACTCAGAGATTATCATTTTTGAGAAGCCCAACTCTGAGGCTGGGTTGGGTGTCTTGCACAGAACTTCCGCAGTGCTGTGTGAATACTCGTGTCACAGCACTTACCATGCTCCACTACAATTGTTGACTGGGCTGTACTCTCCACAGACCACAGGAGCCTCAAGGGCGAGGACCATGTGTCCACCATGGTTCTTCTCCACCCTCTAGGCCTGGAGCCTTCACTGATATTCCAGATGGATAAATGAATGAAGGAGCTGCTGTGTGCAACGGCAGCTTCCCTTGGAAGAAGGTGATTTTGTTTGCAGAATGACTTTTTCTACTTCTGTGGCTGTCCTAGAAGTTGAGGAATATGCAGGGAACTTGAATGTTTAAGATTTAGGAATGCAACAGGGGGAGTTGTACTATGCTGACTCTCAAAATATTGTCCCCCAAACCTGTTTTCCTTTCTCTTTACATCCTTAAATCACTGTTGTCCCAGCATTGACAACAGCAGTATGCTAGATTTGTGTTTTAGATGAACGTTTGATAAGTCCAGGAGTCAGGGAAGATGTACAGGCTCCTGAAGTGGACTCAAAAGACAGTGGGAAGCAGGAAAGGAGGCTGAGCTGGATAGAGCACTCATAGACATGAAGCTGGCTTCATGTGATGGATATATGTTCCCTCAAAAATCACGACACATTGCCCTTTAACAAATTATAGTAATGCTTTCAGTATACTAGGCATCATGCATCAACATGACCAAAATTTTGTCCTTCTGTAGAGTAAGAATTTTTACTTCAAACCCAGTGTATCCATTTTTACAAGTTCAGACTTTGGCAGAGTGGGTGCTTTGTAAACCGAGGCCCATGCTTGTTCCCCTGCTTGCCAGCCCAGTCACATTCATCTCCCTATGAGGTGATGCTTTGCTTTCCTTCTCCCAGCACTGGAAGAATTTTTTAATTTTGGCCAACACCAACCCGTTCACCCCTGCCACAACTCAGCAGTTGCTTCTCCAAACCCAGGAGACCGAAATAGATATAGACTGTGTTTGTAAAAAGCAGAGTTGGGCCAAGAACCTCAGCTCCAAAAGTGACTTTTCCCTTCCATTTAAAACGCGTTTGAGATTCTGAGTCATGAGCACCTATTTGGCAGGGAGATGGTGGCAAGTCCCTGCCAAACACAGCCTTTGAGAACAGCTGACTGCTCTAGACTAGCTGAGTCATGATGAGCTGAGCTTGCAGTTTGGACTTTCCTGTCTAGCCACCTGGTCAGGAGGGTCCTAAAGATCATTTAAAGGGGCCCACAGACATGTCCCAGCTCTCACTGGCAGCACTTGAAATTGGAGCCGAGACCGTGAGCTGGTGCTCCCATGATGTAGGTTTCAATTCCAGCTGAAATTAAAGCTGCCTTTGGATCATGCCTAGGAATTGGTTGTTTTGTCTTGTAAACACTTGCTTCTGACAGTTACTCAGGCCAAACATTTCCCAGACATATTTCCTGAGATGATTTTCAACCCAAGCTTTGCTTTAAAGCTTTAAATGCGCTATTGTCTTCCAGTGGCCAGAATTACTTCTCTTTCTCCTAAAGTTGGTTCTACACACACACACACACACACACACACACACACCTTTTATACAATGACAGCTTTCTATGTAGTGTTTTTCATAGAACAAATATGATACCAAAATACTTCCTATGCCAAGTAAGTAGTCAAGGTGAAAAAGATTACAAACGCCAGCGCTAGGTACCCTTGTTTGGGGCTATCTATAACCTGAGAGCTTGGTGGAAAGCGTCAAAGTAACACAGTGAGTCTGATTTTTGAGAATTAAAACAAATGTTCTGGCAGGGAGTATTTCCAACTCACAGAAAATAACATAATGGGGAATGGGAGTGGGGAAGAAATAACTAAAACTTGGAATTTGGTGTCTAGCACCCTCAATTTAGGAATGATAGCACCCAAACAATGGTACAACGCCCGTTTGGCACTTCCTTTCTAATGAAAGGGTCATTTGTGTCTTGCACTGGTGGTGATGACCAACTTTTGGAAATTTAACCTGAATCAGGAGAAAGGGCAAAGGAAATGGAAAGACTTGTTCTGTCATTCCCTTCAGATACCTTAAAGGTGACCTAATTGATAATAGTGCATTATTTATACAGCATTTGGGAGGGGGAAATACAGAGCAGGAAAGAATGCTAGCCTAGCATTTACTGGGGCCTACTATGATTTCATATGTTTTACTCCATTTCATTTGCCTACCCCATTTCACAGGCAAAGAAAAAGGTCAAGAGGGCTCACACGACTTGCCCACAATCACTTAGGTACAGAGATTAGGTACTGAAATTAGGCCCAGAACTTGTGGCCCCCAGGCCACTGGTCTTCCCACAACACCCCTTAACAAGACCTTTCGAATTCCCTTCCCATGATTGGCTCTAGGTGGAGTGTGGCCTGCACAGGGGAACCCCAGGAAGAGGTCTACAGGAGGCTGACCTTTCCCCAGTTTCTCTCTCTTCCCTGAACTCCCTACAGCTGTTCCTGTCTTTCCTCTTCCCACACCCATATCACTGTATGGGCTTTCTGTGTGAAAACGTTTCTTTTGTAATGTAATTGTAAGGTCTTACATTTTACCATATAAACATGTGCAAAGGGCTTGGCCCGTAGTAGATGCTCCAAAATAATACGCTTACTATTTCCAGTGTATCTCCACATACTTCATCACCATGCACACTTGTCTCATAGTCTGCAACACTGGGTTAAGTTGGGGTGGTAATACGGGAAAGTGCACTGTTCGTGACTTGTTATATACCCCAGAGACGACAAGCTATTTTCCTCCTTCCACATCTGATGAAGATAGCATGTGTTTGGGTTCGGGCTTTAAAGGCTGAAGCAAAATCTCTGTTGCAGAATGTCAGCACTCACATGCGGAAGTTTAGGCCGGAGGGGTGTGTATGATGCTCAGAATTAGGAGGCAGAGGGCCCGGTGAACTGCTGGAAACAAAGGCAAGCATGGGAACTCACTTTTTCTTTTTTATTCAATTGCTTCCTAACAAATGTTTACCTCCCTTTAAGAAAGCATGTAGAAAATTAGCCGTGAATTGTTACTTAAATATTTGTCGTACTTGCTTGTTTTGCTCTTAAAAATACCTCATCAGCTAACTTTTTAATAAGCTCCCTATTTTGCCAGACTGAATTTGGGTGTCCTTATTTTTTATTAAAGAGGGTCACTTGCCCACCCATTCACCCATGTTCCTTCTTTCCCTGCTCTTTACAATGAGTGTCACCTCTGTTATGACACAGGGGCTGGGTGCAGGAGGCACTGTGGACTGAGAAGCATTCATCCTGGCTTTCAGCTCTTGATTAATGAGCCAAGGGCCTTCCCACCCCTGAGACTTTAATTAGGCGAGCTGCAGAGCTGAAATCTTTTCATTATGAAAAATAGGGCTGCATTTAGCAAAAGGAATGGGGACCACAGTAGGGGAGAAAGACAAGTGTTTTGAGTGGATAAATCAATAAACCATTGCTACACTCATTCAAACTTGTTTTGGTATGGTTTTGGCCTAAATACGCTTAATAGTTTTGTAGCCCCTGCCTTGTCATGTTATTTGTGCCCTCTTATGATTTCCAGATTGTACGGAAGCTGGTGAAACACATTATTCTAGACAACAAGGGCATTCCTTGTGGATCATGTGGGACCAGAAACCCTTCCAATGTGAGTGTCCCTGGGGAGGGGACAGGGGGACAGGAAACCAAAGCAGCATTATTCGCTGCCCAAAAAGCAGGAAGTGGAAGCATTGCAGTGAGTGCAGTCCTGCTTCTTCCAGATGAGGAGAACTGCTCTTTGCTTCTCAGCAGAAACCAGGCGAAGAGGAGACATCAGTCTACTGCCATCAGGGAAGCACCATGTGGGCAGTAAATTTGTCTACAGTAAGGGGGTCGGATGGGTTGATGAAATAGAAATGGGACAGAATTTCTTAAGAGAAGCAAGGTGACCAGGCCCAGGTACCCAAAGGCCAGGCAGAATGGGCAGCTGCACCCGAGAGGCAGGCGGGGCGGCAGTTAAGACTGTACGATTACGGTCCCTGAGGCTTCGGCAGTCCTAGTGGGAGACAGTCTTCAGAGGGCCTTCCTTAAAGGCCTTGTAGTAGGAAATAGCTGTCTGCATCCTCATATCCAGTTAAGTCGATGTAGCTCCCTTTCCTCTACTCTGTCTTAGGCTGTGAGACAAAGGAGAAGAAAAGCTACCTGAAGGCTGGTTGGCACCCATTTTCCAAGCTCATCCTGATGGAAGGCAGATGTCATTGAAATAGCATTTACTCACCCATTGCTGGGATTGGGGTCCCATTGTGATAGCAGCCTTCTTTGGGCTCTTCAGAGACCTATCTCCTGGGGCTGAGTTCTGATCCCATCTTGCTGACTCGCCTTGATCTCAGGGTCTGGGACCTGTCTCACTCAGTGATGGAGTTCTGCTTTTCTGGGTGCCAGTTGTCTCCTGGGGGAATCCTGGGCCTGCCTGACCTGGGATTCTCCACAGCTGTGCTCTGCACCCCTGATAAGAATCTCACTGTAACTTTTCAGAAGCCCAGGGGGTTTCTGAACCCCTAGTATCAGAATTCCTGGTGGGTCATCTGGTATTTCTAAGTCCCTGTGGACCCCTTCTGCCAGCCCCTGCCTGTAACTAGTGCTTGGACCTTGTCCCTTGTTCCTCTTTGTCCCCTCTCTCTTTCTTGCTCAGGAGGGGTCCTTGTCCTCAGATATGACTGCCCAGGGGTTGAGGGCTGCTATGGGCGTACAAAATGATATGATAGTTCCTGCCCTCCAGTTTTAATCTAGTTGAGAAGAGAGAACCTATGTAGGTACAGTGTAAAGTATGTTTTAAAGTGAAAAAAATAGATACACATTTTAAAAAGCAACAGAAAGATCATAATAAAGTGCACAATTAGTTTCCAAATGCGTTTTGCAGACAATTGCTGTAGGAACTTAGAGAGGGTGGTTAGGAGGTGCTGAATCTGAACTGATCTGGGATAAGAACTATAAATAAATTTTTATGGGCTAAGAGGAGAGAGCGGGGAGGAAAATGTTATGGGCGGAATTATGTCCCTGCAAATTTCATATTTTGAAATCCTAACCCCCAGAACCTCAGAATGTGACTGTATTTGGAGATAGGGTCTTTACAGATGTGATTGAAGTTAAATGAGGTCATTAGATGGGCCTTAATCCAATCTGACTGGTGTCTTTACAAGAAGAAGAGATTACCACACGGACATGCTGGAGGGAAGGTGATATGAAAACACAGGAAGGAGGCAGCCAGCCATCTGCAAGCCAAACACAGAGGCTTCAGAGGAAACAACCCCAATAGCACCTTGAGCTCAGACTTCTAGGCTCCAGAATTGTGAGAGAATAAGTGTCTGTTGTTTAAGCCACCCAGCTTGTGGTACTTTGCTATGACAGCCTGAGCACAGGGTGATTGCAGATGCATGGAGCCGTGCCAGCAAAAGCAGGCGCTCATTTGGGAGGAGAGGACCCTTTGGAGTAGAAAGGCTCTAGTGCAAGGATATCATATAAGAGGATAGAGCGAGTCTGTGAACAAGTGCCAGTAGCAGATGGGCTGGTGGGACAGGGGCAGGGAGGCGGAACACCAGGAAAGAAGCATCGCCCATTCACCCCTCCGAGTTCCACTTAGGCTCCTCCTTCTGGCGGGTTAATCATTGCTTCCTGCCGACAGGGGACCGAGTTTACTTTCCGAGATTAATCAGGGCTTTGAGGGACTTAAGGGAAAGGGAACCGGGGGAAAAAAAACCCACAAAGTCAAGAGACAAAAGATGAGTTAGAAGAGAAAGAGAAGGGACTTTGTGGGGCTTGGAAAACTGTCAGAGGGTTTTAAATTGTCAGCGGGTGAGAGGTGGCAGCTGTAAGAAGAGGTACGGGTCTGGGGGAGGGGGACAGATACCACTTCAGTCCTGACTACCAGCTCTTTCTAAAACATGACGACACATATGTGTGTACCCTTCATGAGGCAGTAATAGTATAAGAAGAGAAAGACAGCAATGTGGGCAGAGGGTGACAGTCCTTGGGGAGGGCCTTGAGGGTGCCCAAACCCTGCGGGCCTGTCTCCTGCTCTGGGCTCCCTGGAGATCTTGGGGCTGAGCTCGCAGGGCCAGGTCTGATGCCTGATGTGGGCAGAGGATGGAGGTGCTCAGGGAGGCCCCATCTTGTCACCCAGGGCTATGTACGGAACATTGTATCCCATGGGAACGGCACCCACTGGAGTAAGGACACTCACCCCACCATCGGTCATTACATGTAAGGTTGGCAAGAAGTAGAGGATGGAATGATGTACAGAGAGGAAGAGAAAAGGACAGGAGGCTGGAAAGAAGAAAGGGAAAGGATTAAGCCAGACAGGGGACAGCAGCAGGGAAGGGGAGCTGCCACACAGTGGGGACCCAAGCCTTCCTTTCACTGCCCAGCGGAGGCAATGGTGCTATTACTGGCCTCGATCCTTCCAGGTCTTTCCATGTCAGTTCTGCACCCACTACCATTCCAGGCCCCAGCCTGAGCCTGCTGGGAAGTCTCATTCCTCAATGCTGCAGACACCCCACCCTGCCCCAGGCCACGGGAACTGCACATCTGGTTCCCAACCGAGAATGCCTTCCTCTCCCTCATTGTTCGTCAGCACTGGGAGAGGAGGTTCCCCCCTGACAAAGTGTTAGCTCAGAGAAATAAGGCTTCATTGTCCCAGGGGAGGGCTAACTGTGTTTTCCCATAGAAATGCCATTTCGAGTCTACTTAGGCGATTTCAGACCTAAACAAAAAGGAAAAATAGGAAAAGGAGAAGGAAAAGGAGGAGGAAAAGAAACCTGTTAGAAACCAGTATTTGTCTTTGGGATGACGCCCTGACGTCCCTCCCAGATGTCTGTAGCCTGCGGATCCCCACACTTGGCCCCTTGGAAAGGCCTGACCACAGTGCACTGCACTAGGGCCTTGGAGGGTCTTCCCTGGAGCTCACCACAATGCGGGCATCAAAAGAGGTGCTGGAGAGAAGGGAAGCTGTGGTCAGGCCTTCCCGAGGGGCTAAGTATGGCCTGAAAGCCTGTGGGAATGAGCAGGGGCCTGGGAGGGGGCCTTCACATGGGCCCTGGTCAAATGGCACCTGTTAGCTGCTTCTGCTCTCAGAGCCAGCCAGGTGGTGCTTGGGGGGGATATTGCCAATGAGGTAAAGACCTGAGAAACCCTGTGGACCCCCCTGGGTTCTGCTGATCTGCCTGTTCTACAGAATCCAACAGTGGGAGGGGGAGGGGGAGGCTTCCCTCTTAGCCTGGTACCTCTGTAGAAAATCACAATGATATCCTAACGTGTACCTGTTGGGTGGACAGGTCGCACCCCTGAATATAGCTTGTCACTTTACCTAACAATTCATGCAGGCTGGGGACACTAAAGTAGTCAGGTGGGGATGTGTCAGTGGCATATGTAAAAAAGATGCTTGCGTGTGGAACACCGAAATCCACTGCTTAGCATTATTTGTACTGTACTGTAAGCTAGTGAAGCATAGATCAGGGATGGCAAATTACAGCCCATGGCGAGATCTGGCCCATGCCTATGAGCTAAGAATGGTTTCCGAATTTTTAGAGGGCTGTCCAAAATAAATAAATAAAGTTTTAAAAAAATTAAAGAAGAGTGTGTGACAGAGCACATGGCCCACAATGCCTAAAAAAATATTCACTATCTCACCATTTATAGGAAAAATTTGTCACCCCTTGGAATACATTAAATAGATTTTTATTCTTTGGTTCATCTGGAAACATCCTTCCCCTCCTCCATTTATAACAACTCCTTGTGGAAGAATGCATTCTTGACTTGCAACAGATGAACTTGGAACATGCCCAACTCATAAGCTAGGGACTGTCTGTGCTTCTTGGTATTTTCCATGCTAAGTGCATCCTGGTGCAGGAGAGGAGGAAGTGGGTGGCTTGCTGACTGGCAGTCATGATCAGGGTGTATACAGGGACCCGCAGGCTCCCCAGGAAAGGAGTGTCTTGAAACAACCTTTGGGACCTTTGCATTCCTGAGGTCCTTAAGGTGTCAATCCCTGCTGGCTTTGCCTTACATGTCACCCTTAGTGCAAGCCAAGAGCCCCCTGCCCTGCTTATTATCCTTAGCTCCACTGCTGCCTATCTAGGGAGAAAGAACAGAATTGCATCATCTTGTCTTTTAGCCAATGAGAGAAACATGGGCAAATAAGAACTCAGCTCCTAGAACAATCGTGTACTGCCCAGCGTCTGGCTGAGTTGGAACAGGAGAGAAGGTGCAAATCAAGCTGAAAATATGGATCAGCAAGGAAGAAATGAAATATGCAAGTCAGGGTCTCAAGAAACATGGTGGACCTTGGGGATATTGAAGCTCATGGAAAAAGGAGTCAAAGGTTGGGTTTGGAGCTATTCAAAGAAATCCTTAAACCTCTCCCCACCCCACCTTGTTTCTTCATATGCTAAGTGCAGAGAATCTGTATAATGGAATAATACTCAGGAATGACTTGAGATCAGCAGAAGTACTCTGACAAGCACGAAGTATTGTATAAACAGAAGGAAGTATAAAGCTCACGTCGGGATTCTCTGTGTTCACTTCTTTAATATTGCATCTAAATGCACCTACTATATTCAGGCTTTTTCATAGTGCGTTTTTTTTCCCTCTCCAAATACAGTATAAATTTGTTCTTAGATTTTTTTTTTTTACCTAATTAAGTTTGTATTTCTCACAGTTTAGCAATAATCGTCTCCAGCTTATAGCGTGGTGATGTTGACTCTGAAAGGGAAGGGAAAGTTATGTAATAAGTCCTGAGCCACGCGAAGAGGAAAGACAACTACTTTGTCTTTGGAAATGAAAAAGCAACAGCTTTAGGGCAGTTCCTTGCTTATTGGTTGCAGCAACATATTACTGAACCATCCTTCCTGCTTTTGAGCAGTGTCCATAGTAAGTCTTCCTTCTCCTTCTCAACAGCCCTCACCCCAACAGAAGGTTATGACCTTCCTTTTAGGTGGGAGACTCAGTAATCCATATTGCAGGAGCAAAGAAGAAATGACATTTTCTTGCACAGAGCAGATAAGGTCCATCCTCAGCCCCCCTGACATTCGGGTCTAGGGGAGCATGAATGAGGTAACGCTGATGGAACCACTGGCCAGGGGCCGGGGGTCCTCTGTTGAAATCCTGACTTGCTTTTGCCAGCCCCACCCCCAGTGGTCATCTCCACTCACTCATCTTGCAGGGACTTTGGAGGCCTGGAGGCCACTGCTGTCATTGCTTTTTGCAGATGGTGGACCCTGGAGCTCAGCCCTGCTCCACAGCACAGTTTGTAGACAAGGAGCAGATGCCAACTTTTCGAACCGGGCTCCACTGGAGCTGTGTGCAGGTGGTTTCATGCTTAAAAGTCCTAGTAGTGTAAAAAGAAACCAGAGTAACAAGTGAGCATACTTCTGATGTTGTCTCCATAGTTACCACCTCTGCCTTCTTTTTCATCACCCTGTTTTTGCTTGCAGAATTTACCTTCCATGCACTTGGATTCCCTTCTCCCTTTGCTGATGAGCAGGGCTGTTTGCTTAATTAAGTCAACTAGTACTCCCTTATGCAGAGGCAGCATCTCTTTTGGCAGGAGGACCTGAGCAGAACCAGCCCCAGAAACAAGTGAGAATGTGTGTCAAGCTGTGAGGAAGTAGCTGTGATTAAAGACTGAATAATTACCTTCCTAAGCAAATAGTTCCTAAAATGTTGTCACTCCCAGGCCATAGCCATAAAACCTACTGGGCCAGACGGTCTACAGGATGGTTCACTGTGTAGAGGTAGGGGAGCCGAGATGCTCAGGACATAGAACTTTTCATTTGTGAAAGGAAATCCAGGAGCATGGGGATGCCATGTACTAAGTTACTTAGGTCTGGAGCTACCTGGAGGTCAGCATTCTGAACCATGACCCCTCCGTGACAGATGTGACCCTCAAGTGCTTAACACATACTCTCTGAGCTCTGTGTAATCCTGGTGAAATACCTATAATTCCTTCTCTTTCTCCAACTCAAAAAAAAAAAAAAAGTTGGAATACAGCTGAGAAGAATGGTGTCGTATTTGTTTTCATTTACTTTTAAAAAGGACCTATTTCCTGGAAGTGTGCTGATTAACTGTGCTTGGTAATCAACCACTTCAGCACACTACACAATGTGTTTCGCATCCACAGCTGTGCTTGTAGGCTAATGCAGCCTCTCCTGCATTCCAGTATATGCCCATCTTCCCCCAATTTGATATAATTTGTCCTTCTTGCAAGGCCTGAATAACATTCCATAATCCTGGAGAAAGTGATGCAGTCTAATGGAATTGTGGGCATCAAACCCTTTCATTTATGACCTGCTCTTGGGTTTGGCTGGAATGAAGATTGGCAGCATATTTACCGGGCTTAATTAGAAGGCAAATCCCAAAGAAACAAAACATTAAACAGTTTGGGTATGGTTGTAGCCTCAGCATACCCCGTTGCAAGCAGGGGTGGGGTTGTGGGGTGGGGGGTTGGAATGGGGAGGGTGGGGTGATGGAGGTGGTGGGGGTGGGGCGGCTTTTACCCCCACTGTTTATAGGAAGGGATGATGTGAAAAAGAAACAAAGACTTTTAGTGTTAGGGAAGCCCAGGATTGAATCCCAGTTCTTTCTTGGCCTTGGGCCATCCTTAAACACTGTTAACTATCAGTTTTTATCTCTAAAAGATAAATAGTAGAATTGCTATGAGGTTTAGAGACAATGGGTGCAAGATGCCTGGCACACAGCAGCACCTAACAAAAAAGCCTTAATAATAATTTACCCAAATATCACTGTCTACCATGGATGGATCAATCCAAGTAAGTGGTGAGAGAGCTGGAAGCTGTATGTAGTATTTTGGAGAGTGTTAGCATACATTGATTGAGTGGTTACAGGAAGAACCCGTCTTGGATGAGATATTACAGAGGCAAAAGGAAGAAAATCATGACAAGTAAAATGCTTGTATGAAATCCTTGCAAAAGCTTGGAGACATTTGTGGATAAAGAGATTCAAGGTCTCTCTTAATGCATGCAATTTGAATTGCAGAAGAAACTCAGATTTCGCCTGTCCCATAATGTCAAGTTGACTTTTTGTGATGTTGAGACAATCCCAAAGCAACTGCTTTTTAGAACACATTAGAGAAGACATTTTGACCACTGTTGCTCTGAGTAAATTCTTCAAACTCTAAATAGAAGCAGTAAACTTGTGAGTATAAATATGACAATCATTTGTTTCACTGTGACAATTTTAGATAGTTTTTGGCATGCTCAAAGGTACAGAGATTTTTGTGGATGAGTAAAAAATAACTTGTATATTGTTTATTCCACTTTGACGAAATTTTGGGTGACATTATTCATTTCTTATAAAATTGGCATGTGTATACAATAATATCATGTTATGGGAAAGGAAAATAATGTTAAAGTTTGCCTCCCTGGAGGGAGTGGGGTTAGAGAAGGGTGTAGCGGACAATTATTTATGGATAGTTTTACATGAATACAATTGTCATGGCTCTTACTCTGTTGGTGAAAAGATTCTTTAGTTGTTTATTTTGATTAGCGGTGACATAAATGCTAGCATTCTGGTGATCTTAAGCTTTGTAATATCTAACATTTAAATGTGTCCATAAAGGTGTTTAAAGGTCATCTCAAACATGGGACCATATTTCGGTGAAGAAAACTAGTACCATTCTTTCATGAGGATGCTCTTCCTATAAGGGGGAGCCTGGCAAAATAGATTTTTTGTTTTTTAAATTCAGATGCTGAAAGAATCTCTTTTCACGGAATCTTATTATTCCTATTAAGGCAGCAGAGAAGTGAGGTTTGCATATTCAAGTCCTTCCCTGGTGCCTACATCCATAACAGGACACCCACATCTGGTAGATCTGTTATGGGATATGCAGCCAGACCAGCAGAGCCTAAAAATCCAGCCAACATCAAATGCCAGAATCCAAATGATGAGTACAAGTCAGAGTGTCTATCTGGTCAATAACAAGACACCCTCCAGAAAGCAATAATATTCTGTCTAAACACAACAACAACTAAACTCAAATCCACATGCAACTTATTCTTCATGGCACTAGGCAAAGATATTAGCCTTTCAAAAGGATTTAAGGAAATTATCATTTTGTTGCAAGGGAAGAAGGAAAAGATGATGGGGCCACTATCCTTGTCATCAAGGTTAAATAATGGCTATAATCTGGTTCAAAATTCTTAGAGGAAATTACCCAAATATGTGGAAAGAAGCTACCATATTAGTCAGTAGTTTTACACCAGTGATTCTAGTCAAGAGTTATTCCCAAAACACAAATCTTATTTTAAATTCTTATTGTGGAATATAAGAATATTTTAATTTTTATATATAGTTACCACCTTCATCTTTAGTAATATACTGAGTTATTAAGGTTTGTCAAAATTTGGTGTACATCAAGTAAAAAATAGCATGTTCCTGTAGAAAATGAGAATAGATTAATTGAATGGGCTGCTGGATCTTTTACCAGAATAAATGGTTGTTTGTCAAAAACTCTTTGCAAACTCCTAATTTTGATGGGTTTTTGGTGATTAGTCAGTACCCTCCCAAGCTAAGCATGTGTATCTTTCAAATTTCATGAAAAATACACCTAGATGACAAGGCTCATTCCAACATGCTACACATGCACTGGGGACCTTGAACCTTGTTCCTTATGTAATAGTGAAGCAGCTGAGAAAAAATGGAAGTCAAGATGTGGCTTTCAAAATATTATAAGCTATAGATTTTCACAATGGAGTTCTAGAAAAGTGTAAGTGATTTGCCAAAAAAGGCCTTGCTAGGCCATGTCAAACAGGCTGTGGGGTAATTTTGAAGTCACTACTTTAGCATGAAATTGGCACCCACTCCACCCTACCCCAACCACTGGATCTTCCAATATGTCATACAGAAAGACTTCTTCCATCTGATCTTCAAACTGCTTAATGGAATTTTGTTCATAGTAGCTAAGTTGAAAAAAATGACCCTCATCTCTAATGTCTTCTATTAGGAAGAGCCATCTTTCCACTGACTGATTCTTTCAACACTCGCTGCGACCCGCGCAGAGAGGATGTGTCTCCATTAGTTCAGAGACATAATGAGTGCCTCTCACCCTCATCCTTAGAAGGTATCAGGTGCAGTATCCAGTCAGATTGCAACAAAAGGTAAATCTCACTGTCAAGGATCACCCCAGCTGATACATTGGATGTATCAGAAATGGTGGAGTTTAGAATTTGCTCTAAAATAATGTGCCTGGATATCAGCCACCATCTTAAGACTCTTCCTCTCCCGGCCCTCTCCCCATAAATATCCAACGTGGCTGTCAGTAAGTGTAGCCTGAAAATAAAATCCCCTTACTCCACCAAGAAATAGATCCAAACTTAGAGTGTGTGCTGAAAATATTCATGATGAAATCATAATCTTATATTTATAGTCTTTTGGGTTGTGTATGAAATTCTGTTTCCCATGGTGTTTTTCATTGCAAGGGCCAGTCGTGGAGAAGGATGCCCGAGAGAACTTTGGCCTCAAGGAAGTGCTGTTTATCCTCATTTGGAACTGGGTGGTTGTGACATCCTCCCTCCTCCCTGAACCCTACCCATCGCCCAGGAGTCGGGCCTCCTCCCCCACCCCATTACCAGATGGTCCCTGGTTTCAGAGTCCTGTCTCATCATCCAGGAAGAGTGAACTAGCCTTTCGCGAGTAGGAAGTGGAGTGGCACGGTGCCTAAGAGTATCTCCCATTCCTTCTGACCTTTCCTGTCCTCTAGACTTCCTCCCCGTTTTCACTGAGGGAGATGGTGTGGATCTTAATGGTTGGAACTTGATGGATCTCTCCATGGCTGGGCGTTGAGGGCCCCATGCAGCAGCAGACCTGCAAAAAGCTTTTACTTCTCACCCGGGCTGTGGTGCAGGCTGATTGGTCTTTGGGTACTGTAATGCTGGCCGATCCACTGGGCAGGGAAGAGAAAAACTTCCATTCACAGACCCCATCCGTCTTGGAGATCTTATAGAAGGTCTCTCCTGAGCCCACAGGGATACGCACCAGGTCCTTGTGTGGCCCCTGCAGGGCCTGGCTGGGTGGGTGCAGGGTATAGCCCAGGGCACGTTTGGAAGACTGCTTCCTGTGGAGACACTGCATTCTCAGGACATTCTGAAAGGCCTTTTTAAACTCTTGACTGGAGCACGGGTATATAATGGGGTTGATGCAGCTGTTTAGGTATCCGAGCCAAAATGCTATTTTAAAAACTGTTTCTGAGGGCTTGAAATCAGGGAAGAAAGACCCTGGAAGAAAACACACAGATTCATACATGTTATTTGCAAGCCGATGGGCCAATTGGCTAGGAAAACAAGCAAACGACAAACATCCTTTTTGTCTATTTTAAAAGTTTCGAATGATTCCAAAGGCATTTGAGTTTGTCCCATTTGACTGATGAGCCCCTATGAATATAACCCCTTTGGAATATCCTCAAAGACCATTTTCACTGGTCCCCATGGGAGCAGACCCAATGGGTAGGGTTGCAGTAGTTGTCGGTGGTAAAAGATCCCTTGAGGTCTGCTATGAATCTTTAAATAATGAAAATGTGAAATTTAGGCTGAGTCTACATATGTAAATTGTTTTGCCTGAATTTAAAAATAAGTTGGAATTTATTCAAATAATCCATATAAAAATGGGGTTTTCTGAATATTCCCTTGGTTCTTTAAGGCAATTTCATATTGACAGCCTAAATAATTATGAATTCCTTCTATCCTGAATATTGGAATTATATATTTTAATGAAAATCCCAAATTTATAAAATATTGGCTTTGCTAACTTTTGGCCAGTGATTTTCAATTACATTGTAAGAATAATCCCCTTCTTATGATGTTTTGACTTAAATTTTTCGATTTTACAATGGTGTGAAAGTGATACACATTCAGTAGAAACCACACTTTTTGGATTTTGATATTCTCCTGGGCTAGTGCTATGTGATGCAGTACTCTCTTGTGATGCTGGCTAGTGACTGTGAGTGATTTTGCTCACCTGTAGGCTAATGTGAGTGTTCTGAATACACTTAAGGTAAGCTAGGCTAAGCTATGATGTTCAGTAGGTTAGGTGTCGTAATGAATTTTTGATTTATGATTTTTTTGAACTTATGATGGGTTTATCAGGACGTAACCCCATCAGAAATTGAGGAGCAGCTGCATTTTCCTTTGATGTTGCCTTTTGATGTTACAGTACACTCCTCTGCTCAACATACTCCAGTGGCTGCCACGTGCTTATAAAATGCTTGTCATTTGCTTGACAATCAGCGTCCCCCACAGAACTCAGCCTCATCTAGCTTTCTAACAGTCATACTTTTACTTTAACCAGATTCACTGCACACTTTTCTCCAAGTCATTGCTCTTTTTTTTTTTTTGTCCTCTCGAGTTGGTTCCCAAAGTCTAAAACGCCTTCTCCCATTTTCTTTACCTCCTCAGGTCTTATCCATTAATTGGCACAGCAGGAATAAAGTTTCGGGCCCTTTTACAGCTTAGTCAGTAATTTTTACCTAGCTCTTGCAGCAGAAGGACAAACCCATGGATCCTTAAAGCAGGAACAATCTCAGGGATTACTTTATTCAATTACTCAATTTCCAGATCCTAAAACTGATGATTAAAGAGGTTGTCACAAACATGATAGCTACAGTACTAATACAGTGATGGATAAAGGGATCTAGAACTCCCAGTCCAGTGTTGTTTATTCCCTGCACAACTTTTTTCTTTTGCTTTAGCCTCAGGCTTTGTTTTCATGTCTTTCTTTTTCTCTTCTCTCTATGGACCCATCAGAGCCATGACAAACTAATGGGTGTCCTTAAAGTCCACTCTAGCAAACAATGCCCTAAAATTTAGTAGAATATTTCATAAATATAATCAAAGATTAAACTTAAATATTGCAAAGAAGACAAAATGGTATGATGGTCAGTGGGAGCATTTATTATCTCTGAAACACAGTCCCTGCTAAGTTCACTGTGTCTCAAAGAAACTAACACACACACACACACACACACACACACACACACACACACACACACACAAAATTGTTATTAAGTGAGAAAGCATTATTCTTTAGCTCTAAAGCTTTCAACATTTTCCTATAATAGAATTTACTCATATTGAGTGCCTGGTTTGAGCCAGGCTCTGTGATAAGCACTTTACATACAATTTAATCATCATTAGCAACATTAAGAGTTATGTGAATGTTATCAACGTCCTTATTCTCCGAATGAGGAAACAGTGGTTTAATGAGGTTAAATAACTTCGCTAAGGACACTCAGGCAGATAGTTGCTGGTGGAGCTGGAATTTGAAATTAGACAGATTTTTGGGCCTATGTTCCTTTATGGAATCTTTATGGAATTTTAAAATACATTAATAGATTGCAACAATACATCTCTTGGTAAGGGAGATGGTGTATGGAGAGTGATGAGAAGTAGAGTTAGTGGCCAAGGCCAAAAGGACTGGTAGTTTTGTGTGAATATGGTCAATTCCAGAAAAAATTAATCTTACATTATGATGCCAATACATTGACCCATATTTCTTCCTAATACAATAGGAACATGATTAAGGGAACCCACTTCACAAAGATACACCTTGGCCTAGGCTTAAGAATACATGAACAAGGCTGTACCAAAAACCACTTTGTCTGAGAACTTCACTGTTCTGTAAATCAGCTAGAGAAGGGATTGCATTTCCTTTTTTTGGAGAATTGCAATTAAAAGAAAGGAATATATGAATTGTGAATGTGAATGCTAACAAAGTGATTTGGGATTCTTTGAATTTCCCCCAATTCCTTCAATGACACTCTTTCTGCTTTTAGAGCCCAGATCTGCATTCATAAATCTCAACATTTCCTGTTACTTTCTTCCCTCTCATCCCTCTTCCTTCCCTCGAGTTGCCCTTAATTCCAGGTCTGGCTGACCCAGAACCAACCCCCTGGGATCTTTCTACTCTGGCCATCCTGGTGTGTATCTAAAACTTCAGAAGTAAATACTGGTCTTTCCCCTCTATGTGCCTTGCTCAAAAAACCTATTTCTTGACTGCAGGGTGAGAAAAGGAGGTGGTTAAAATGAATATACACTCAGATTTGAATTTCAGGCAGTCTTCAGCTTTAACCCTCCAGGAATATTACTTTGGTAATCTAAGAAAATCTCTAGATGTTGGCTTTTCAGACAGTAAGTGGGGGATTCTTCTGGACCAAAGGTCTTCCTATAAATGTCATCATTTGGTTTATCCCATTAAGTGGCACCTAGCTGTGTCTGAACCTAGCACGATACACCCACTCTCAATCTATCAATTCCACAGGGACAGGTTATGGGACCCACTTCTCCTGCTTTCAGTGTTTGTCCTCCCTTGGGGGCGATTGTCTTTCAGCTGGTGCTGGCTGGGGTTAGGACAGGGACTCATAACTGTACTTCCTACAGGAACTTTCCAAAAGGTGAGAAAAGACAGCAATGGGTGGTTTCTCTCCATGTTTGCATTTTTCACACCCTTAGATCTCTTTCTTCCCTTCATTTTTCCTCTCCTAGGAAGGGGAGATTGAGCCAGGATCAGGCTTGGAAAAAAGCTCTTGCTTCCTGATCTTAATCCAGGTCCCCTCATCCCACTCTGTCCTTCTCTGTCCAAACCTTCCAGCTCTGGCACTTCTCTGAACCCCCCACTATTTCTCTCCCCAGCCTCAGTTTCTTCTAACATCACTTGCTTCTTGATGACGATGATGCTTTTTAGAATGGGAAGGCAACTGGATCATGCTTCTCGCTCTCCTCCACCTGTCAATGCCCCTGACCCAGTCACTAGGTTGTAAACGCCATCTGAGCTGGTACTGTGTCAGTTTTGCTTGCTCACGGAGCTCCAGAGCCCAGCACAATGCTGGCATCTTTTTTTTTTTTTTTAAGATTTTATTGGGGAACTGGGGGAGGGGAACAGCGTTGGGGAATCAAGGTAGGGGAACAGACAAGTTGCTGTCATTTTGTTCTTCAGTCTAGTTGCGGAGGACGTTGCTTCACTGGCCCATGTTGGTATTGTCATTGCGTTCTTCCCATATGAGGCAGATCAGTCGCTGGCCTCTAGATGGTCACTCATCGTGGCTTTTGGCAGCTCACGCTGGCTGCCAGCCACTCACGCTGGCTGCTTGCCACTCACTGTAGCCTATGGCAGCCCACTGCAGCAGAGGCTGCAGCCCACACCATCACCGGGGCTCGCACAGCCCAGCTCCAGGTGGAGCTGTTGTTAGCTGTAGAGGGCAGCGTCACTGGCCCTCATATGTGGGATCTGAACCGGGGTCGCTGGCATCCCCAAACCAGCTCTTAACCAATGCGCCACTCTGCCGGCCCAATGCTGGCATCTTGAAGGCATCCTCCCAGTTTTCGCTGAGTGAATGGCCGACTTCCTGCCTGCCTGCCTGCCTGCCTGCCTCTCCCTGTCTTCTTCATGACTCTGCTTCACGATGTGGCCTGGCTTTCTTCTCTGCCTGACAGCTGTAGTCCTGTATTTCTCTCCCTGCCCACATCTTCCTTCTTTTGTCTCTTTCTCCTTTTCTGCCCAGTTTCTGTTTAATGCTCTTGGTTTTCTCTATGATGGCGTTTCACTTTTATTCCTCACTGCATTATCTGGTATCTAATGCTCTAATTTCCCTCACCATGCTTCATAGAAAGAGCCAGACTTTTGAATCGTTCACAGGAGCATATGGATTCCTATGTCTCTTGTCACTGAAGGTATGTCCTGCTCCTCAACAACCCCTGCCCAGACTCTGCTTCAAGGGGAGCAAATAGCTCCCAGCTTAATTCCTTAACCCTTTGCCCTGCATGTCAGGTTATCCCTTACATGTGAATCTGTGTGATTTAATTCACGGGCTTTGGAAAATCCCCAAGCCCCCAAGGACTCTTCCCTTCAAGGAGTTTCCTACCACTATTTAATCTTTTGCAGAATCTCTGACTCTTCTTTTCAGGACCCTCCAAACATCCTCATCAATTAAAACTTGGCCAGATTGAGATGGGATGAACATGAGTTTAATCCCTGAACATCATCAACGTCTTCACTGTTGTAGATTCAGAGTCTTCACCTCCACTGCCTAGGCCTCTAGATTCCAAGGAGAAATTGACAATGATGATTTCAAATAATGCTACTTTTGTCTCATCACTTGATGTCCTATCCATTGGGAATAACTGAACTTCCTTTTCTGATCTGGGGGCTCATCTGTAGGCTTCTGATGGGGGATACTGGGAGCCATCTTGGTTTGGCCACTACGGTCACTTTTTAGCTGCAAAATTACAACAAGTTTGCTCGTAATGCCCCCAATACAAGAGAAAACCATTTTTCTGCCCATGTTGGTCTCCTCAGTGAGTTCTCTCCACCAGTGCTCTAGTTCAATCTAAAACAGAGTGAGGACAAAAATGCAGTTCTAAAATTCCTGCCCAGCATTGGATAATTAGAAAATTCCATTTTAGTTCAGTTCCTTCAGAATCAGGGGGACTCAGGATGGAAGCAGAAAGCTATGAATCAGTCTTCTTGGTTCTAGTCTTCCAGCGTCTATGCTCCATTTCACCTCCCTGGCATCTTCATGACAACTTTGAGAGACACTGGCTTGTGATAAACCCTAATTAGCTGGCATTACAGAATGCTAGAATGTGAAGACTGACAGAAAGTTAGAGACTAGCAAGCACTGTCAACCCTCCCTTTACCAATGAAGATAGTAAGGCTGGTGAGGGGTAGTGGCTTCCACAAGACTACCTGGCTCATTGGTGGTCCAGCCGGGACTAGACCCAGACCCTTTGTGCCGTTTAGCAACCCCACCACAGCATGGGGAGTGTTAATGGCAGTACGTCTAGCTATTATCATAAGATGACAACAAGCTTAGCAGAGATAATGAGAAAGAAGGGGGAAGATAGTAGCACCATAAATAACTACATCTTTTAAAAAGTCATAATGTACTGTTCAGGCACTGGAAAAAAGAACAGTGGATGATGACCTTGGAAGGGCTCATAGGCAGGGTGTCGCATTCTGAAAACTGGAGTCTAAATGACTCCAATTAAAACAATGCAAACTCCAAAGGAGAAGCTAATGTTATGTGACCATGAGAGAAAATAACCCTTAATTATTTCTCCTTGCCTAACCAGTGGTCTCTCCATGTGTGTGGTACCAGTCCAATGTGACTGGTGCACATCCAATGAATAGAGAAGAGACACAAGCTGTCACACAAATAGGTAGCCAGTTCTCCATGCCAAAGAACTTCAGTGCCACGCACCATTCAGGCCAGATCAGTTGGCATCTTCTTGCCAGGAAGAAAACTCTGCCCCATTGAACTACATACCAGAGAAAAGCTGTAAGATTCCGAGTGCAAGTGGAGACCTGAGTTTTTATTATCCAGGAGTCTACCAGATGTCTCCCTGTTGGGCTGCTGGTTTGGCTGTATTGCAGTGACTTGCATGAGTCCTCCTGAAGTTTATACAGGGGTCACCCTTGGGCATTTCTCAGCCAGACAGGTGTCATCAGGTTATCTACCTAGAATGGTGGTCAGGAATCTCTAAGAACACCAACCAGGTTAACTGTGGACTAGAACCCCTGGCTCTCAACCCAATATTCATGGACAGACTTTCCATGAAATGAAATACAAGTCTGTGTATGCACAAAGATTCATTTTCCAGAGCAGAGGACTCCAGCTTCTATTGGCTTCTCATAGTGCTCTTGGGGACACAAAAGATTGTTACGCCTGGCTCCCAGCTCCTGAGAACAAGCTGTATGTTGGGCTGGCACACCTCATTTAGCTCCTATGTCCTGATGAGAGCATCAAGCTTATAAACAGGGCAAGAGGATATTAGTTCAACACCTCTTTAGAAGGATTTGCTCTTCTCTAGTTTAACAGGGACTTGAAATAGCACAGCACTCGTGTGCTTCTGTGGGAAGTGATGTGGTTGCTCTCTGATGAGAGGTAATATGCTGAGTCTTTTCTGAACTTTATGGCAGGAAGTTTCAATAGTAGTCAAGGTGAAGAAGGATGGAGATGTGGGAGGGTGCAGTGAATAGAGGAAAAGATGCCTACTGTGTGTTGGGTACACAGCACTGAATAGAACAAACCCAGGGCACCACAGCGACTGTCGAGTGTGGGGTGGGAGAACTGTCCCTTTTCCCTTTATCCAGGGACTGGCATATATTGGCCTCTGGTTACTGTTGTCAAGAACCACTGCTTCCTCCAGCCCAGGCAAGGAAAGACGTCACTTGGAAAGATGTTCTCTCATACCTCATGCTTCTGTAAGTAGGAGGCTTGTTTCACAAGATCCATCTGTCTGCAGAATTAGGGATTTCACCCTGGGTGAGTCCAAGCTTCTCAAAGTAAAGCTCTTCAAAATGTTTCTTCTCACAAGTTACTAAAGACCCAAACTGTATTTCTCATTTTAGAAAAGGGGATCGTACCTCCCATAACACACGTTTTGTGCAAATATCCTTGATAACTAGGTGGATTCGCTGTGCACCTTTCCCGAGAAGAACTCCTGGTGTCATGTGTTTCCTTTTTTTTTTAAATTGGGGAACAGTGTGTTTTTCCAGGACCTATCAGCTCCAAGTCAAATAGTTGTTTCAATCTAGTTGTGGAGGGCGCAATTCGGTGGCCCATGTGGGGATCGAACAGGCAAACTTGGTGTTATGAGCACTGCACTCTAACCAACGGAGCTAACTGGCCGCCCCCTCATGTGTTTCCTTTTGAAATGAACAAATAATTCAAACACTTTCAAAAGATAGCAAAATTTTTTCCCTTTAGTTAACAAAAATTCGAGATTTGATTCAGGAGAATGCTGGCAATCAAAGTCATCTAATTCTTTTTAAAAAGATTTTTATTAAAAATGTAGTTAGCATACAGTATTATATTAGTTTCAGATGTACACAATAGTTATTCAACATTTATATACCTAAAGAAGTGATCACCATAAGTCCAGCAACCATAAGATACCATACCATGCTATCACAATATTATTGACTATATTCCCTATGCTGTACATTATATCCCCATGACTTATTTGTTTTATACCTGGAGATTTGGACCACTTATTGTCCTTCACCTTCCCTCCCCTTTTTAATTTTTCAGTTACAGTTGACATTCAATATTATTTTATATGAATTTCAGGTGTACTGCATATGGTTAGACATTTATATAATTTAAGAAGTTATCCCCATGACTAGTCTAGTACCCACCTGGCACTACACATTGCTATTACCATATTATTTACTATATTCCCTATGCTTTACTTTACATCCCCATGACTACACTGTAACAACCAATCTGTACTTCTTAATGCCTTCACTTTTTCACCCACCCCTTTAATACCCTTCCCATGCATCAAAATGTTTTCTGTATCTATGAGTCTGTTTCTGTTTTGTTTGTTTATTTTGTTCTTTAGGTTCCACATATATGCAAAATTGCATTGCATCTTTCCTTCTCTATCTCACACACTCCACTCAGCACAATACCCTTCAGGTCCATTCATGCCACCACAGATGCCAAGAACCTATTCTCTTTCCTGGCAGAGCAATATTTACTGTATATATGTACCATCTCCTCTTTATCCATTCTTCCATCCACAGACACCCAGGCTGCCTCCACACCTCAGCGATTGTAAACAATGCTGCAGTGAACATATGTCCCCTCAAAGTACCCTTTTGGGTTTCTTCAAATAAATACCCAGAAGTGGGATTACTGGGTCCTTCATTGTCTCTTCTGATAGCTTTTGTTTTAAAGTATATTTTGTCTGGTTTAACTATTGCTACTCCAGATTTTTTTCTTTTCATTTCCATTTTCATTAAATAACTTTTTCCATCCCTTTACTTTCAGTCGGTGTGTAACCTTCAATCTGAAGTGATTGTTTTGTAGGCAGCATATGTAAGGGTTTCATTTTCTTATCCATTCAGCCCCTGTATTTTTTAAAGGATTTTTTTCTTTTTTCTTTTTTTTTTGAGGGCAGTGTCACCTGCCCTCGTATGTGGGACCCGAACCGGGGTCGCTGGCCTCCCCAGCCAGCACTTAACCACTGTGCCACTCAGCCAGCCCTAGCCACCCTGTATTTTTGTTTGGAGCATTTAATCCACTTACAGTGAAAGCAATTATTGCCTTTTTATTATTCATATTTTTGATGTGGGTTTTTTTTTTTTTTTTCCATCTTAAAGAAGTCCCTCTAACATTTCTTGTAATACTGGTTTGGTGGTAATGAACTCTTTTAGCTTTTTCTTGTCTGGGAAGCTTTTTATCTGTCTTTCAAGTTTAAATGATAGCCTTGCTGGGTAGAGTACCCTTCTTTATAGGTCCTTGCTTTCCATCACTTTGAATATGTTGTGCCAATCCCTTCTGGCCTGCAAAGTTACTGTTGAGAAATCAGCTGACAATCTTATGGGAGCTCACTTGTAGGTAACTAACTGCTTTTCTCTTGCTGCTTTTAGGATTCTCTCTTTGTCTTTTACTTTTGCCACTCTAATTATAATGTGTCTTGGTGTGGGCCTGTTTAGGTTCATCTTTTAGGGACTCTCTGCACTTCCTGGGCATGTACATCTATTTCTTTCATCAGGTTAGGAAAGTTTTCAGTCATTATTTCTTTAAATAGATTCTCAATTCCTCTACGATGTGAATGTTGTTACACTTGATGTTGTCCCACAGGTCACTTAAACTCTCCTCATTTTTGGGGAGTCTTTTTTGCTGTTCCAATTGGGTGTTTTCTGCTACCCTATTTTCCAAATCTTTGATTTGAACCTTTATTTCATCTGGTCTGCTGATGATTCCTTCTAATGCATTCTTCATTTCAGTTATTGTATTTTAATGGTTTCTATGTCCTTTCTTTAAGCTTGCTATCTCTGTTGAAGTTCTCAGTAAGTTCCTCGAGCAGCCTTATATCCATTGTTTTGAACTCTATATTTGGTAGGTTGCTTGCCTTCATTTTGTTTTGCTCTTTTTCTGGAGTTTTCTCCTGTTCTTTCATTTGGGATGTATTTCTTTGTTTCCTCATTTTGACTGTTTATTTATATGTATTAGGTAGGTCGCTATGTCTCCCAGTCTTGCTGGGTGGCCTTATGTAGTAGTGTCTTATGGGGCCCAATGGCACAGTGTCCCTGGTCACCTGAGCCAGGTGCTCCAGGAGTGTCCCTTGTGTGGATTGTGTGTGCCCTCCTGTTGTAGTTGAGCCTTGATTGTTGTTGTTGGCATGTTAGTAGGTGGTATTAACCCTCAGGCTGACTGGATTTGGGGTTTGGCCTTGTCCACAGCTTATGGGCTTCTGAGTGGGGGGCTTACCCCACAAAGTGTGATTTACCCCAGCAGACTGGTGCCTGTTGGGACCACCCTTTGTGTGTGCCATTTGTGTGGCTAATTGGGCAGTGCTCTGCTGTTGTCTGAAGCCAACCTCCAAGTATGTTGGTTCTTGGCCTCTTAGGAGGGGCTCTGGTGCAGGCCAAGGTCAGCCACTGCCTGTGACTGACCAGTGACTACCTGGTAGGAGCTACAAAGTGCTCTACAGTTGGTCGTTGCTTGTGCTGTTCCTGGCAGCACATGGGAGAGACCATGCTGTGAATCGAGAATGGCTGCCACCAGTACCAGGTTTGTGGTAGCTCTGCAAAAACCTAAAATAGTCTGAGGCCTGCTGCCACCGCTGGCTCCTGTAAGGTTCTGCCGCTGATAAAGCTTCCTGCAGTATGCTAGTTGGGTGAGTCAGCAGGGCAGAGCAGCAGAGCTCACCAGGCCAATCAGATTCAGATTGGGCTTGTGGAGGCTAGTTTAACATAGGAAAGATGATGCCCACCTGCCGGCTGCAGAGAAGGATAGCACTGCCCCAGGGAAAATGGGGATTATCTCTCCAGTTCTCACCTCATATGTCTCTGACACCCCCAGAGTCTCCATTCCTCTGCTGGAGCCCAGGGTGAGTGTCTGTGCAGGTGCCTTAAAGGGATGTCTGAGTTTCCCACAGCCTTCCATTCCACCTAGATGGTTGGAATGCCCACTGTTTTTCACAGCCAGAAATTGTAGGGGATCTTCTTCCTGGTACTGGTATTCTGGACTGGAAGACTGGTGTGGGGGACTGGGGTCCCTCGCTCCTTCATGAGAAACCTCTGTGGCCAAGATATCTCTCCTGATTTTCAACTGCCACATGTGGGTGTGGGACCAGCCTGTTTGGCATCTCTGCCCTGTCCACCAGTCTCGATGTGGCTTCTATATATCCTTAGTTATAAAACTTCTGTTCATCCAGGCTTCAGGTGGTTCTCCAAGTTGATTGTTCTATAATTTAGTTGTAATTTTGATGTGTTAATGGGATGAGGCAAGCACAGCATTTATCTGCTCTGCCATCTTGGCTCTCCCAATCATCATGTTCTTTTATAGGTTGTTTCCTTAAAAACAATCTCCTTTCGTAAACCGGCTTAGTTTCCAAACTTTGCCACTTTCATTTAGATCACTATTGTCACATGAGTCTCACATTGAAGCACTGTCTTATCATTGTTACACAAAAGCTTCCTCCAACCACCCAGTCTAAGGAAGAGTAGTTCTCAGATGCACACCTGTTAGCGTGGTCTATTTTTTCATGGCATGTATCATGTTTTGTAAAAAAGAAAGTTTTCTCTTTTTTTCCCCTCAATTTTTTCTTTTTTTTCCCCCTTGTGATGAAGACTTTTAAGATTTACTCTCTTAGCAACGTCAAATATGCATACAGCATTGTTAACTATCACCATGCTGTCCATTACACCCCTAGGACTTATTTATCATATAAGTGGAAGTTTGTATCATTGACCCTCTTCACCTATTCCCCCCCCCCATAAGTTTTTTTGTTTACTTGTTTTCTTTGATTGTCTCATCCTTCAGTGTATGACACAGCTCTACAATGGCAGGGGCCCAGGCTAACTTTCTTGCTGCAGTTCCAGGATAAGGTCTGGCTCAGTGCCTGAAGGAAGAATCCTCTTTGTCTCTCACATTCCAACCAGTCACTCAGCTCCACTGATGTTTTCCTTTGAAATACCTTGCAGATGTGCCTTTCCTCCAATCCCGTCCCCAGCACCCCTGCCTGGTGGCAGCAGAGCTGGAAAGCTCCCTTCACTTCCAGCCTTGCTTATTGCTAGGCCTATGGTGCCCAACTCACCACCCTGTAGCCTTGTCAGGATGGTGCCACTTTCCTGCCCAGAAAGCAAAGGGGAGTTCAGCTCCAGAAATCAGGAAAGGATTGGTTGTTTAAAGCTGGGTGAGTCACTTTCCCTTTTTGAGCCTCAGTTTCCTCATCTGGAAAATGAAAGGTTTGGACCAGGTAATCATTACCACCCTTTCTACCCCCCCACCCCCCCCACCGTAAAAACATATCCTTTGAAGGAAACAGAAACAATCAAAAGTAAAAAGCAGGGCTGTGTCAGGCTGGTTGACTGAGTAACCTTAGGGGGAGATGGCCAGAGGGGAGAGGGCAGACTGGAAGGGAGAGACCCCAAGGTTTGGGTTTGGATTTTGGGGAGGACATCCTGATGTCCATCTTGGAGATTCGTGTCTGAGCTGGAGGGAAGAAGGGCTGGGAGGACATAGCCAAGGGCTGCTGTCGTGAGACACACCTGTGTTGGTGCACATGCATGCAATACACTGACAGGGAGTTGCACTGAGTGGGGATGGCATTTTTTTCTTCTTCTGCATGAAACACATCATAGTCCAGAGCTCCCATGCTCCTTGCTAATATGAGGCTGCACACACGTACATCTAGGGCTTGAGAGGCAATGGCATTTTGTCATCTCCAAAGGGATGGGACAGAAAAGGCAAGCAAGTGGTTGAAGCCATAAGGGAAAATTCCCAGAAATAACTAAAGGGAAGGGAAGTTTTTCAAGGAGCTCAGAAATATGTTAAGGGAACCTCATAATAGTGAGATCTGCCAAAATATGTGTTGTGTATTATCTTTTTGTTGCTGATAAGATCAAGTTCAAGCTCATCACCTTGTCATTTAAGGCCCTCCATCATTTGGTTTTACCAGCCTTACACAACCTTCTCTCCCATTATTTATTCTCTCAACAAAGAATTTGCTTAGCACCTTCTATGAGACAGGCACTGTTATAAATATTGGAGATAGAATAATCAGTAAAATGCATACATTTCCTGCCCTTAGAGTTTGGATTCTATAAGTATTTCCAATAAAAGCCTGTTAAACTGAGTTGTGAATTTCCAACAGCAAGGCTTTCTTCTTGCCATAGTAGACGTCACTGTTACTGTGTTAACACACTAAGGTGACTGTGGCCTCAGCTCCTGTAGTTCTCTTCATTCTCCTGCTCCTTTCTCAGTGACCTGTCCCTCTTCTCTTTATTGATTCAAATTTGAGTCCATTTGAATTCTCTGTCTTCAAAGCTGTATTCAAAATCCAACTCATCCACGAAACCTTCCTTCACTACAGCCTAACCTTCTTTTCTCACCATTTCCCCTAAGCATTAAACTTACTTTTATCTATAGCACTCATCTATCTATCTATCTATCTATCTATCTATCTATCTATCTATCTATCTATCTATCTATCTATTTTGTCCTTTTTCTTGAACATGAACTCCTTGAAGTCACAGGTTTTTGTATTTTTATTTCACTGCTGTATTCTTACTACCTGCAAGAGTTTATAGCATACAGAAGAGTCCCACAAATACCGTAGAAGGAATAACACATTCAATCCTTATGATTTTACTACTTCTTATCTTTCATTTCTATCTCCTTCAGGGATGAACAATTCTCAACCAATGTGTACTGAATCAATGGATGACATTTGTTGATGGAAGAAAATGACATTTTGAATAAAACTCCTGTTACAACTACTTACAGCTAGAAACACACTGTTAAATGGAGACAGAGCCTGTCTTAACTCACATTCCAACATTTTATCTTCCCAATTTTCAAGACACTCATGTTTACATGAAAACAAAATAATCCTAGAAATAATTTTATATAGCTAAGCTGCAGGCATTTCATAAAAGTATTACTTCCAGTACTTATAAGGACATTTTTTAGGGTCCTGTAGGAAAGGTCAGAGCCTGTAATTAAGACGTGATAGCTTCTCATACTTGTGGGATGTGAATTCAAGGCCAAACACCAGGCCTGAAGCAGTGACATAAACAACCCAAATCAGTCACCCTGGGAAGAAGCATGGGAGTTTTTTATGGTGATGTCCCTTCACATTGAGCTTAAAGGCTAAGACAGACAGGTTACATTCCAGAATTTTGTACCTAGAGACTATTATGTTAAGTGAAATAAGTCAGTTGGAGAAAGACAAATACCATATGATCTCCCTTATATGTGGAATCTGAAAAACTGAATGAATGAGCAAAGTAAACAGAAACAGACTCATAGATATACAGAATTTTGCCAGCAAGGACATGGGTGAGCTGGCTGGCACTTACGTAGTAGGAGATGAACAGGGAAGTAGGTAGATGAACGTTTGGTTCTGCACTTTATCTATAAAAATGCCAAATCTGAGTTCTCTGGACAATTCCCTCCTTGGCAATGACATGCTAGGTCATCTCAGTGGCCACTAGGTCATCCCAAGGCATGTTCCCTGATACCATAGCCATCCTCCAGGAACATCATCTAGCTCTGTTTAAGGTAAAATATGAATAACACCTTGCTTTCCACTCCAGGCTTCTCTGCATCTTCCCCTCCCCTGCCTGAGTTAAGCCAGGGATGGAGGTTGTCTGTGAACCCCTGCTACTGCTCCCCAACCTTAGGGTCAGGCTGGGCCAGACCAGCAGAGTGCCTGACCTCCATCAAAAGTAAGTGGTACTCAAACTGACATGACATCTATGCATAGGCATTTCATAGCTTATTTTCAAAATAAAACGTGTCTTTTTGGAAGCTATAATATGGCTTCTAAATACAACTGGGCAAACCCAATTTTAAAATGCAGAAAGAGAGGAGGGAGGGGCAAGATGGCGGCTGTGAGGAGGGCTCCATGAAATCTCCCTTGGAAATATCCACAATTTGAACTTCTAATACGCTTCAAAGAGACATCTACTCATCACACAGAGCGACTAAGAGTTCCACACAAGGATTGCTGGAAGGTGGGCAGGCCGGGCGAGTAGGGGAAGAAGGCGGCGAGACGCGTGAGGTGCAGCCCGCACCCGCGGCTGCTGAGTCACGGTGAGTGTTGCCCCGGCTCGCTCCCTGCGGCCCGCGGCCCACCTCGAGTTCAGCAAGAGCGCGTTGGTTTGCAGTCTGAGGCAGAGGCCTCAGGCCGGGCAAGTGCGGGAGGAGAGAGAGGAGACGACTGTGCAGAGGTGCGAGCTGCACCCGCGGCTCGCCAGGTCCCCAGGAAGCAGGGCGCAGAGCCCCGCAGCGGCAGGGCAAGATCAGTCCCTGCACCCTCCCGGTTCAGGGATCAGTCTCTGTGCCCACCGGGTCCCGCGGAGCGCAGAAGCCTGAAACCCGGGAGCAGGGGAAAACCGAGGACTCGCCCGCGGAGAAGCAGCACGCGCTGGGCGGCGGAGGACGCAGGTCCCGGAGACGGAGCGGGGATCGGAGCCGCGTGGAAGGTGCGCGCAGTCCCCTGAACCCGGCGGCAGTCCCTCCAGGAGCGCAGCAGGAGAACGGCGCGCGGGCGCGTGCCGGCTCCAAGGCAGAAGCCTTAAACCCGGGAGCAGGGGAAACACAGGACTCGCCCGCGGAGACGCAGCGCGCCGGCCGGAGTCACAGATCCCGGAGAGACAGAGCGGGGATCGGAGCCACGAGGCACGGTGCGCGCAGTCCCCTAAATCCCGGCAGACTGTTTGGGAGAGCAGCAGGAGATCCGCGCGGGCGCGCCGGCTCAGAGGCAGAAGCCTGGAACCCGGGAGCAGGGGAAAAAGAGGACTCGCTCAGACAAGCAGTGCGCCGGGTGGAGACGCAGGTCCCCGAGAGACGTGGAGCGGGGATCTTGGCCACACGGTAGGGTGCGCGCAATTCCCTAAATCCCGGCAGACCCTTTGGGAGAGCAGCAGGAACTCCGCTGGAGCATAAGAGGCAAAGGCCTTAGCTTGAAACAGTGTTGGAACTGTGGCTTTATTTTTATGTTTTTTATTTTTTTTCCCTTTTTCTACTCTTGAACAGAAAGCAAAAAAAAAAAAAACCCAATAACTCACCCACTCCCACAAACTTTGTCCCCCGCCAAGACAGTCTTAAACTGACTCCTGAAGGGAGCAATAGGGGCAGACTAGGAAGATATCCTTACCTGCAGGGGGTTGAGAATTTCCACCCAGTAAAGGCAGCAGAGTGAGACTACCCACCCGCCCCCACCTTTAGGCAAGGCTTGGGAGGCAGGGCAGGTTCATCTGCTGAGGCACTAATTAACAGATTCTTAGCAGCAGGCTTTTGGTAGTGAGTGAATTCTTTAATTCTCCACGGCTGTCAACCCAAAGGGTGCCCAGAGACACTCATTGAGCCTTTGGGGTGCAGCCTGCCTTGGGACAGGCAAAAGCAAAAGGCAGTGACTGTAAAAACCACCAATCACACGTCACAACCACACTCAAGTACAGCAAACCTGCAGTGCCAGGATCACGCTAGGCATCAGGTGGCCTACTGTTCCCACAAGACGCACTTTAGGAATTTTTGTACAGCAGACAAACTGAAGAGAGCTTGGTGGACTTTAGCCTAGACCAGCACGGGTATTTTTGGTTTGTTTGGTTTTATTCTGTTTTGTTTTCCCTTTATTGGCTGCTTATCTTGGTTGTTTTTGGTTTTTATTTCTATTTCATTATAATCATATTGTAGTTTTTAATATAGGCATATATATATAGGTGTATATAGGTGAATATATGTCCATATATATGGGTGTGTAGACAAATATATATATATATATCTTTTTCCTTTTTCTTTTTCTTTTTCTTTCTTTTCTTTTTTCTTTTTCCCCACCCTCACTTTCTCTCTTATTTTATTTATTCTTCTCACTGCTATACTTTTCCTCTTTTCCTTTTTTCTGCAAATTTTATTTTTTAAATTTTTCTTACTTTTTTATTATTATTTTAGTTTATTTTTATTTTTTATTTTTTAGGTATAGCTAATCGGTTTCTCATGTTTATTCTATTTTTTATTTTAGGATATTGTATTTTATTTTGTTTCCTCTTCTGTTATTATTGAGTATGTGGTTTTTGTTTTGTTTCTGTTTGTTTTCTTCATTAGTATGATTGATATTTCTGTACAAGTTGACTGTAGTTTGATGGTTGGTTGTTTTTAATTGTGCGAGCATTTGGTTTCCTTTGGTGGCTGCGGAGGTTGTTCTTGTTGATCTGTTATGCTCTAAAATCACTCTGCAGCAGTGGGTCCAAACAAACAGACACAAGAATCATCATACCCGGAGGAGTAACTTTAGATAAAACCAGAGCATTTCTGGGTTTGACATACAAGTCACACCCAAAAAGAAGTTACTACAGGTACTAAGACCCATAGGGTCCAAGTTTCATCAGAGGGTCAATCCTCTCACAGCAGCTCATAAACTGCAGAAGCTGCTGATCCTCACACAACTAATCAATCTGGGAGTCAATCCCACCTACTGACAAACCAAAAGTAATCAAAACTAAAACTTCAACAAGTGAGGACGCACGACACAAGGAACACCTCAGATACAAGCACAGGAGAATAGGGAGACTGAGTAATTCAAATATAAAGGATACACACCATATAAGTTTACCCAGAAAAGACTGAGAAATCTGGGGGATCTATCTGTTATCTAGAAGAAAACACAAACAGTAAGCCAGAATGTGGAGACAAAGAAACATAACACAAATAAAAAGAACAGAAGAAACTTCCTGAATCAGTGGAAATAGAGGAAATAGAGGTAACCAACCTATCGGAGACAGAGTTCAGAACACTGATTATTAGAATGTTCAAGGAAATTAATGAAAATATAAAGAAGGATAGAGAAATCATGAAAAGCAACCAGCTAGAACTTAAGAACACAATTACTGAATTAAATAACAAACTTGATGGAATCACTAGCAGACTGGATGAAGCAGAAAATCGAATCAGTGACTTAGAAGACAAAATAGCAGAGATCACCCATGCGGTACAACAAAAAGAAAAAAAGAATGAAAAACATGGAAAATAGTTTAAGAGAGCTGGGGGACAACATCAGACACAATAACCTAAGGGTCATTGGAGTACCAGAAGGAGAAGAGAGGGAGCAAAGGGATTGAGAATATATTTGAAGTAATAATGTCTGAAAACTTCCCTAACCTGGCAAAGGACATTGAAATACAAGCCCAGGAAGTGCAGAGAGTTCCAAACAGGATGATTCCAAACAGGCCCACTCCAAGACACATTATAGTGAAAATGGCAAGGGTTAAGGACAAAGACAGAATCCTTAAAGCAGCAAGGGAAAGGCAGCAAGTTACTTACAAGGGTACCCCCATAAGATTATCAGCTGACTTTTCTACAGAAACTTTGCAGGCCAGAAGAGAGTGGCAGGAGGTTTTCAAAGTGATGAAAAATAAAGGCCTACAACCAAGATTGCTGTATCCAGCAAGGTTATCATTTAAAATCGAAGGCGAGATAAGGAGCTTTGCAGAAAAAAATAAGTTAAGGGAATTCATTACCACCAAGCCAGCTTTGCAGGAAATGCTAAAAGGGCTTCTTTAAGTAGGAGAAAAACAACCTATGAAAGACTACGAACACAAATAAGAAAATGGCAATAAATACACACCTATCAATAATCACATTAAATGTAAATGGATTAAATGCTCCAATAAAAAGACATAGGGTGGCTGAATGGATAAGAAAGCAAGACCCCAGTATATGCTGTATACAAGAGACTCACCTCAGATCCAAAGACTCATACAGTCTGAAAGTAAAGGGATGGAGTAAAATATTTCATGCAAATGGTACTGAGAAAAAGCTGGAGTAGCGATACTTATATCAGATAAAATGGACTTTAAATTGAAGAATATAACAAAGGACAAAGAAGGACACTTCATAGTAATGAAGGGATCGATCCAACAAAGAGGACATAACTCTAGTAAACATCTATGCACCTAACATAGGAGCCCCTAAATATATAAAACAGATATTGTCAGACATAAAGACAGAGATCAACAGTAACACTATCATAGTAGGGGACTTCAACACCCCGCTGTCACTAATGGACAGATCCTCCAGACAGAAAATCAATGTGGAAACAGCGACCTTAAATGACACATTAGACCAGCTGGATTTAACAGACATTTTCAGAGCATTTCATCCCAAAGCTACAGAATATACGTTCTTTTCAAGTGCACATGGAACATTTTCTAAGATAGACCACATGTTAGGCCACAAAACAAGTCTCAATAAATTTAAGAAGATTGAAATCATTTCAACTGTATTCTCTGACCACAATGCTATGAAACTAGAAATCAATTATAAGAAGAAATCCGGGAAGCTGACAAATAAATGGAGGCTAAACAATATGCTATTAAATAGTGAGTGGGTCACAAATGAGATCAAGGAGGAAATCAAAAGATACCTCGAGACAAACGAAAATGAAAACACCACGACCCAAAATCTCTGGGATGCTGCGAAAGCAGTCCTAAGAGGGAAGTTTATAGCAGTGCAGGCCTACCTAAAGAAGGAAGAAAAATCTCAAATCAACAGGTTATCCTTACACCTAAGGAACTGGAAAAAAGAACAGCAAAAGAGGCCTAAGGGGAGTACAAGAAAGGAGATAATAAAGACCAGAGCAGAAATAAACAATATAGAGAACAGAAAAACAATTCAAAGATCAATGAAACCAAGAGCTGGTTTCTTGAGAAGATAAACAAAATTGACAAACCTCTAGCCAGGCTCATCAAAAAAAAAAAAGAGAGGACTCAAATTAGCAAAATCAGGAATGAAAGAGGGAAATGACTACAGACATCACAGAAATACAAAAAATTCTAAGAAATTACTATGAGCAACTATATGCCAACAAATTTGACAATCTGGATGAAATGGATAATTTTCTAGAAGCATACAACCTTCCAAAGCTAACGCCAGAAGAAACAGAAAATCTAAATACCTGATTACTACCAAGGAAATTGAATCAGTAATTGACAAGCTCCCAAAAAACAAAAGCCCTGGACCAGACGGCTTCACAAGTGAATTTTATCAAACATTCAAAAAAGAACTATCACCTATTCTTCTCAAACTATTCCAAAAAATCCAGAAGGAGGGAAGACTCCCAAACTCTTTTTATGAAGCCTCTATCACCCTGATTCCAAAACCAGATAAAGACATCACAAAAAAGGAAAACTACAGGCCAATCTCCCTGATGAATATAGATGCAAAAATTCTCAATAAAATATTAGCAAACAGAATTCAGCAATATATTAAGAAGATCATACATCATGATCAAGTGGGATTCATCCCTAGTGCGCAAGGCTGGTTCAACATCCGTAAATCAATTAATGTGATACACCACATCAACAAAATGAAGGATAAAGATCACATGGTTATTTCAATAGATGCAGAAAAAGCATTTGACAAAATCCAACAGCCATTTATGTTAAAAACCCTTAGCAAAGTGGGAATACAGGGATCATATCTCAACATAATAAAAGCCATATATGATAAACCTACAGCTAACATCATACTCAATGGGGAAAAGCTAAAACCATTTCCCTTAAGATCAGGAACAAGACAAGGCTGTCCACTTTCTCCTCTTTTATTCAACATAGTGCTGGAAGTTCTAGCCACAGCAATCCAGACAACAAAAAGAAATAAAAGGCATCCAGAATTGGCAAGGAAGAAGTAAAATTGTCACTATATGCAGATGACATGATACTGTATATAGAGAACCCCAAAGACTCCATCAAAAAACTATTGGAACTGATAGACGAATTCAGTAAAGTAGCAGGATATAAAATCAATGTTCAGAAATCGGTGGCATTTGCATATACCAATAATAAACTAATGGAAAGCGAAATTAAGAAAACTGTCCCATTTACAATTGCGTCAAGAACTATATAAATACCTAGGAATAAATTTAACCAAAGAAGTGAAAGATCTGTACTCAGAAAATTATAAGACATTGAAGAAAGAAATCATAGAAGATACAAATAAATGGAAACACCTACCATGCTCATGGATAGGAAGAATTAATATAGTTAAAATGTCCATACTGCCTAAAGCAATATATAGATTCAATGCAATTCCTATCAAACTACCAAGGGCATTTTCACAGAAATAGAAAATATAATCCTAAAGTTTATATGGAATCATAAAAAGACCCAGAATAGCCTCGGCAATTCTGAGGAATAAAAACAAAGTTGGGGGATCACGCTACCAGACATCAAAACCTACTACAAGGCCACAGTAATCAAGACAGTTTGGTATTGGCATAAAAACAGGCACATCGATCAGTGGAACAGAACAGAGAGCCCAGAAATAAATCCAAGCATTTACGGACAGTTAATCTATGACAAGGGAAGCAAGAATTTACACTGGAGTAAAGATAGTCTATTCAATAAATGGTGCTGGGAAAAATTGGACTGACACATGCAAAAAATGAAACTGGATCATCTCCTTCACGCCTTATACAAAGAACAAATTCAAAATGGATTAAAGACTTAAATGTAAGACCTGAAACCATAAAAATCCTAAACGAAAATATAGGGAGTACATTTGCAGACATTACCGAACAATATTTTACTGATACATCCCCTACGGGCAAGGGAAGTAAAAGAAAAAAATGAACATATGGGATTATATCAGACTTTAAAGTTTTTTCACTACAAAGGAAACCCTTAATAAAACAAAAAGGAAGCCTACTGAATGGGAGAATATATTTGTCAACAATATATCTGATAAGGGTTAATATCCAAAATTTATAAAACACTCATGAAACTCAACACCAAAAAAACAAACAACCCAATTAAAAAATGGGCAGAAGATATGAAGAGACATTTCTCTAAAGAGGACATACAGATGGCCAACAGGCATATGAAAAAAGTTCAACCTCACTGGTCATTAGGGAAATGCAAATAAAAACCACCATGAGATACCACCTCACTCCAGTCAGAATGGCTATCATCAACAAATCAACAAACAACAAGTGCTGGCGGGGCTGTGGGGAAAAGGGGACCCTGCTGCACTGTTGGTGGGACTGCAGATTGGTGCAGCCACTATGGAAGTCAGTATGGAGGTATCTCAAAGAACTGGAAATAGAGCTACCTTTTGACCCAGCAATTCCACTCCTAGGTATTTATCCTGAAAAAACCAAGACACTTATTCAAAAAAAGTTATGCACCCCGATGTTCATAGCAGCACAATTTACAATAGCTAAGACTTGGAAACAACCAAAATGCCCGTCAGTAGATGACTGGATTAAGAAACTGTGGTATATTTATACAATGGAGTATTACTCCGCTCTAAAGAAGAATGAAATAGTGCCATTTGCAATGATATGGATGGACCTAGAGACTATAATGTTGAGTGAAGTAAGTCAGTCAGAGAAGGACAAATACCATATGATCTCACTTATATGTGGAATATGAAAAACTGTATGAATGAGCAAAGTAAACAGAAACTGTCTCATAGATATAGAGGAAAAATCAGGGTTGCTAATTTGGAGAGGAATGGGAATGAGGGAGAAGGGGAAGGGATTAGACAGCAAAAATAGGCAACTACAATATTGCTACTGGGATAGGAAAAACAGTTTGGGGAATATAATTAATAATGTTGTAAATATTCTGTGGAATATCAGATGATCATAGGTCTTGTTAGGGAGACCATTTCATGGAAGGAGTAGAGGTTTGATCACTGCACTGTATTACTAAAGTGGAGGTGGTATACCTACTGTAATTGAATATATATAGATAGTCACGGGATGTGGATTATACTGTGGAAGAGAGTCAGAGGAAGAGTAATAGATATATAGGATATGGGGGTGTGTGGGGTGGTGGATGGGGGGTGGGGGGTTTGTCACTTTGAGGGGTAAAATGTATAACTATTGCACTGTGTTGTACACCTGAAACTATTGGGGGTGGGGGGGTTGTCACTTTGAGGGGTAAAATATATAACTATTGCACTGTGTTGTACACCTGAAACTAATTAAAAATAAAATAAAATTAAAAAATAAAAAAATAAAAAAAAAAAAAAAATAAAATGCAGAAAGAGGTTGGGGAAATTTGCTCTTTAATTTTAAAAGACAACACAGTATGGCACTCTTTTTATTACAGACATCTTTGAAAAAAAGGACTAACCATGCCTCCATCTTTCATAATAAATGCAATATTGAGAAATCTGTTTGCCTGCAGGGGATATTCTCATTCTTTTCAAACATAACTAAGCCTTCTGAAGTCGCACTGGGACTGTCTGATACTCTAAGGGGGAAGATAGAGGTCAGGGAAGTTCATCCATTTCCATGGCTTTGATTTCCTTCTTTGCCTTGATGACTCAAATCTCTACTCTGAGACTACATCTGGCTCCTGAGCTCTATTCTGCATACACAACTATTACCAGGTATCTTTTCTGATGTTCCCAAACCATTCCATCCTTAACATAAACTGAGCTCATCATCTCTTACAAAAGTTACTTTCTTTTCTGCTATATCCTCAGTACATGGAACTCCTTCCCCTAAGTTGTCCCAGCCAGAAGCCCAGTGTCATCCTCTACCCTTCACTCTCCCATCTCACCACTATATCCACCCAGTAAAACCACTGATCCTTCATTCTCCTTATCACCATCCATCCTGGCTCAGGCCACTGCCATCTTTAATGAGGATTCTGTGTCAGCTTCTAACTAAGCTTCCTGTACCTGGTCTTACATCCTTCAAACCCACTGTCTACACTGTAGCCGGAGAGATTCAGAGAAAACAAACCTGATTATATCTTCCTGGATTAAATCAGTTCAGTGACTCTTCACTGAATTCAAGATCAAATACAAATTCAGCACTAGGAATGATCAGGTCCACAGGTATGGGAGGCATAAAATATACTCTTGATAACTTGTTGGAAGAGTATGGTGATCCAAGTGACCATTCGAAGACTAGTAAATATTATAGAAAGGTAGAAAATTAAAACCAACAGGATTTAAACATTTGTGTAATTGTTATCTCAAGTGAGTGATACAGCATCTTCAGCTCACTAAGATACCATTTAGGGTTATAGTGTTTGATGTATCATAGTTTAATCTTTGGGAATACATATATGGCTTCCAGAAGGCAGCGTGTCCCCTAAAAAGTCTTCCCAAGGCCAAAGAATAGAAATCACTTATGCATTTCCAATTGTTCCAGTGGTAGTAATGACAATGGTTTAGAAAGTTTGACAAAACCTGAAAGACCAGAGTTAGGAATAAAGATGCCTGAAGGATAAACATGGAAAGTGGTGAAGAAAAACCAAAGACAGAGATAAATGCATTCAAGGCTGCCTGAAAAGAACCAACCCTGGTGCCTGGTGTGATTTTGTTATCCAAAATGATCATGTTTCTAAGGAAACATTATCCCTCCCCACCATCACCACTCCTCTCTGAAATGCCCACCCAATGTTTGCTCAAATTAGGTGATTAATTCAGAAGACAGCCGATAACCACAAACAGTATTTTTCCTGGATGTGCTGCTGTCTGGAACAGTAGCCTTTCTCAGCAGCTCCAGCACAGCTGTGTTCATTCCCCAGGCAAGTGTGGACACAGCAGGAGCCATTTACTTGACTCTTGTTGTCTGTCTCTGTCTCACTCACAGAGACATTTTCGTGGGAAGAGAAGAAAGCGATGAGAGTTTTTCAAAATGAAAATAACGATCCGTATTGATTTTGTTTATTCCCATTTGATTCTGGTCGGTTAGAAGTTAGTCACCCTTTATGTCTCAAGATAGGTATCAGTGTCAGTTAAGTGGCTGGCTTAGGAACATGTTAGAACCTGGAGGGTTCTGGCAGGTTTCCATTCTCCTGATTTTTTTCCTAAGGCTTACATATATCAAGAATAACTGAAGAGGGAGGCTGCTAGGGGCAGGGGCCAACTAGCAGACTAGTATATTGATTCAGCTTAGAATCCTGGCCAAAGGCTAAAGCTGTAGGAAGGCAGACTGGGGCTGCTCTGGAAGCTGGTCTTCCCATCAGTGAAAGTATCCTAGGGTAGAATGGATAACCACTCACTGAGGTATCATTCTGGGAATTCAAGCATCAGAAAGCATCCTATTAAAATACTCATTAAGGTGCATTCTAACCCTGAAGTTTTAGAGCTTTCTGAGAAAGCAAACACTACTGGTGGAGGAAAGGTTGGTGGTTGTGAATGTCTCTCGTCCTTTTTACTATTGCAATAAAGAGATTGCGCATTCGGAGACTTTTAAGAGGCATACACATATAAGGAGACCCTGACAGCTCACTTACTAGACCACTGACGAGGGCAAGCTTCATACCTTCTCTGTGCCTCAGTTTCCTTATACTTATGGGCACAGTGCCTGGCTGTCAGTGTTCATCACATTTGAGCTATTTCTTCCTTATACAAGTTTATCAGTTCTGAATTTACTTCCAGGGTATCCTGCTCATTCTTAGTGTTCCTCTTGTTTATTTTGAACCTTCAGGGATAATTTCTGAGGTCAGAACCAGACCTTCTCTTCTGACTTTCCATGAGTATATCTTCCTATCGAGATGTGTCTGGGATTCTTGGTCTATGCTCTGGGTACCCGTGAGCTCTCCCTGATAACCTGTTTACTTGATCATCTCCTCAAACAGAGCTCAGCCAGACATGTCACCTGTCATTTTTCTTGAAGCAGCTGCTCTGAGATCCCCATGTATGTCAAGAGAACTCTTATTCAGTGTTTTGGGGAAAAGGTACATTCCTACAGACATGTGTTCACATTTCTTGAATAGCCTGCTACCCGATAACACCTAATTTGGGCTAAAAATAGGAAAGGTATAATTTTGTCCATTTCAGAACTTTCCTGGACTCGGTTGAGTCTGAAAGGTAAATAATAAGTGCTTTTCTAGGTTGTGCTGCGTCCAGGCTAGAGCCAGGGCCACATGTTTACTACATCGCATTTCTCACTGGAAGTCCTTCCTTGTGAAGGGACATCTGGCCTCTTGACCACATCTGCAACTTTGCCTCTTATTTTTGTCTGTTTTAGATGAAAAGGCTCCTAGGAGTTGAACATAGTTTTTTGTTTCGTTTGTAAAGTTCTAAAGGTTTTTAAAGCTTCATGAGCCCATAAAACCTACAAGACTTCTCCAGGGAACCATGAGGGTGATGGTGGTGGTTATTGTAGTAATAATGCAATAAGAGGTATAAATTATTGAGCATTTTCAAGTGTCTATCATTGTGTTAAGTGCTCTGCATGCATCGCCTCATTACCCCATCACAACCCTAGGAGGTACCCCCATTTTACAGATGAGGAAAATGGGACTAAAGGAGTTTAATCACTTGCCAGGAACAATCAGCCAGTAAGAATGAAAGCTGGGTTCAAACCCACCTGTACCTGGTGGTGGATTCTGCACTGTACCCCCTCACACTGAACTTGCCAAGAATCTGCCCCACTGGCTGCCTGGTTTCTCTACTGCTGTGCAGAGCTGACTGACTGCTTACTGCTAAGTTGTCGGAGACAAAATTAGATCCTGATTTAGACAACAAAAGCAAAGCAGTATTGAATCGCTTATTCAGAAATTGCTAGAAACTTCCTAACATAAAAAGGCATAGTGACTTTCTTTTGGGAATTAGCTGATCTGTACCCAAATAGTTTCAAATGATTGAAAAAAAAAAAAAAGAATATATGTCATGACACATGAAAATCATATGAAATTCAAATTTCAATGTTTTCTAAGTTGTCATTGCAGTTTTGATTTACTCATTGAAAAATTATCAACAGATATTTTGTTGTGTCTATATATTTTAGTCATTCTACTTTGAGTATAGTTTTATCAAATTTTTTCAGTCATTTAAAAATGTAAAAATCATTCTTGATTCACAGGCTATACCGAAAAAAGAAGGCAGGTTGGATTTGACCCATGGGCCATAGTGTGCTAACACCTAAAGTTGGATTAATTCCTCAATTTAAGGGGAATTTGCATCAGAGAAGTCTTCTTTCTGTCCTTTATTATAAATGTTAATTATGAACACGACAAAGATGTCTAAAATTAAAATTAATAAACAATGTTCTACAAGATTAAGTCAATGCAATCACAGAAAAAGAGAACAAGAGATAATGATGGAAAAGACAACTTATTATTATTTGTATACTGTATACTAATGATTTGTTACCTGGAAAACAAATGGTATATTTTATGTTTAAAAAAATCTATTTGCTAGCTTTTACTACTAAAAAGATCTGGAAATAATGATCAATGCAGTTGTAATAAACGTCCCATTAGATCTTGTTCTCTAAATAGTGTTTCCCACTAAAAGAAACCAAGGATTCTTGGAGAAACAGCTAATTCCAGGTCTGGGCAGACAAACAGAGAAAAACAGATACAAGTAGGGTCGTCATGAGAGACTGTATGATCACATCAGAAGGATTCAAGAGCTGGCCTGAAGAAGTTATTACTGGCCAAAGTTGCCATCGTTTGAGGCTCAATAAGGGTTTAAGAAGTATTAATGATCACAATAAGGATAATAATGTGTTTCAATCATAAATTTTAATGATTCTGGAGGTGGGGTGGGGTGCGATCCTCATTGATTACCTTTGAAGGAAGCTAAACAACTACTCTATTATTTTTAAAATTGGTGAATAAGTAGAGAATCAAGCATTACTTCTTCTCTAGTAAAATCTATACTTCAGTTAGTCAAATAATTTATTATGAGTAAAATTTGTCCCTTATAGATATTTTCCATCTAAAAATAAATGAACATAGAATGACAGATGTTACTATTTTGCAATCCTAATTAATAAAGCAAATTGATAAACCTAGGCAATGGTCATCATTATTGATATCTTAAAAAGAAAGTCAATAAAACATTATATACCTCCTGATGAAAGTATACACTATGTAAACATTAATTTTAAAACAAATCAACAAACATCTATTAATATCAGATAAAGTCTCCTTGATCTAATGACAAATTTCCAAGAACTACAAAGAGAAAAGGAACATATTTAATGACAACGACAGGATGAAGTCAGAAAAATACAGATGATGGAAAACTATTTGTTTAAATAAAATAAAAATAAAAATTTTTCAAGAAAAATTAAAAGAGAGAGAGAGGGAGAGAGAGAGACAGAGAGAGAGAGAGAGAGAAAGAGAGAGAGAGAGAGAGAGAGAGAGAGAGAGAGAGAGAGATGAAGTGAAAAGATGTAGAGTAAAAAGACTTAAGAGACATGAACCCAACCATAATGCATGGACCTTATTTGGATCTCAATTTAAACAAACGATTCTAAAAGTATTGTAAGAAAATTGGAGAAATTTGAATACTGATTGGATATTTGTAAGTAATTATTCACATGTTGTCTTAGAAACGATAATGATTCTGGTTTTTCAAAAAAAAAAGAGTATTGTTTAGAGGCACATAGTGAAATATTTACAGATGAAGTGATGTGTTGTCTAGAATTTGCTTCAAAAGGATCTGGGTAGAGTGGGAAATTTGAATAAAAGAAAACTGCCTCCATAGCTATTTACAGTTGTTCAAATTATGCGCTAGGTATAGCAGCCTCATTTCACTATTCTCTCTACTTTTGTGTATATTTAGTACCCTCCATAATAAAAATTAAAAAGATGAAAGCATACAACTTATCAAAACAGTTTACTTATTACTTAAAACTCTCTTAAGTGAGTTTGCGCTTTCATTCATCCTGCTTGAAGACTGAACACATTCGGGACTGTGAAGGACACTGAGTCCCTCCTTTATTCTCCTGGATCCATTTTGAACCAAGACTCCACCAGTGAATCCCAGCACAGAATGCCATGGAGACATCAGAGGAGACCATCAGTGAGGCAGGGAAGCATTCATGGAGGGCACACTCGAGGACAAATGTACCCCACACGTGGTCTCCGAATGGATAACACATGGACCTATGAGGCGAGGGAGGGGAGAGCGCTTCGAGTGAAGGCAACCAAGAAAAAGTAGGATCACAATGAATCTGGGTGGAAACATGATTAAATGAGAAACGGTGGGCCCAGATGACAGGAGGCCCTGGAAACCAGGCAAAGGCATTTAATTTGATACTATGATAAGCCAGCAGCCTCTGCAGAAAACTCTTGGATACAGTCTTGTTTTTAAGGCAGATATGTTCAAGATATATTGGATGGGTTTATTCACTCACTAAGCAAATATTTATAGAGATGAGACTAGAATCAAATGTGAAATAGAGTCGCATTAGAGCATCAGCTCACAAAGCGCTCTTCCAAAAGGGCTGCAAGGTGGAAAACACATTCATCATAATACCAAGACATTATTTGCCTTTTCACTCTCATCCTCTCGTGAGAGTATGGTGGAATGTTCCAGAGATGACACGATGTGTATTATTCTGACAGATTGAATGCAGAAGCAGGTATGAGGGTCCAGCTGTCTTTTATCACCAGGTGTAAAAGAGATTTGCAAAAAATGTAAAATAATTTTTTTCACTCTTTAGTTTGGAAAATATAGTTTCTTTGCACAAAAATATGTTATTTATGTCAACATGTAATGGGTTTATTATTGTCATTTAAAAAGAATATTTTTAAAATTTCTGAGTGTTAATTTCTAACATGATAATATCAGCACATGTAATCCATATAAACAAAAGCTCTTTAGGGGTGTCAATAATTTTTAAGAGTGTAAAGGAGGCTCGAGACCAAAAAGTCTGAGAACTGCTGCATTTGAGTGTTTATTAAGGATATGGAGAAAAAAGGGGAATTTCAAGGGAAAAGTGGTCAAGACATGGTGATTGCTTCAATAAATAATCATTAAGCACTCACTGTGTCCAAGGTACTGAAATGAAGCAGGAAGAATAAAAGATGTCTCCAAGCCATCAAGGTGGTTGTCTGATTCAAAGTCAGACACAAATTGCCATCTGCATTGCAAGTAAATTAGTTTTGAATGACTCATAGTGATGCTCCAAATTATCTTCTCTTTTAGCTGAGTGGATGAGCAAAGTTTGAACTTCTCTTGCTCAGAAAGGCATAACTTTATTAACTCATATAAGCAAGACCATGTTCTAAAAATGATTCCTAATATAATAAGCAGATCCAAATATAGTCACTCCTTGGCTTAAATAAGACATAAACATTGTCAGCTCTCACCTACCTTCTGGTTATTCTCACTTACTTTTGTTCTAAGGACATTTTTCATTCTCAAATTATTTTCCCAGACAGAGATAATAACTCAGTTATCTTGACATGTCATTTAATGTGTGTATAGGGAAAGCCAACTGATTTGAGTTTCTGGAGTCTAATGAAAACCAGAGCTAGGATGGCATCTGCCTGAAAAGAAGACACAAAGCTTATAAAATATTCTAAAGTTTACAAAAAAGATACTTTGAAGGTTATGTAGTTTACCATTCAATACCCAAGTGAAAGATGACTTTTCAAAGAAATTTTTCCAAAACACTACTCACCCATCACCACCCACTTGTCAAAATGAAACACCCCTCCTTGTACTCCTCTGAGCATTTTGATTTTCACTTTATGGCATTTATTAACCTCTGTAGATGACAGTTTTCTATGCTTCTTTCTGCTTTACCTCCCTGCCCAGGGAAATCCTTCAGAGAAGGTATTTTACTTTACTCATATTTGATTCCCAATAATGCCTTACGTGGTGCCAAGTTTCAATAATGGAATTGAATTAGCTACAAAAATCCGGAGAGTTATCTGCTTGCATTTGTTTTTTTTTCATGTTCGTAGTTGTTGACAAGTTTATTACTGGATTCCAACCATGACATAGTCATGGGTATCAACATAGTATCTTGGTGTGAAGAATGATAGAACTAGACACAATATATAAGGCACCTGTTTTTAGGCATTTAGGTTTTAATCCTTGAGAGAAGAAAATGTGGGAGATGGGCTTCACATTCACCCTGGCTTTCTCCCTGAGGGCATTTTCTAAACTGTGGCACAGGGAAGTGAAGCTCAAACGGAAAAATGGATCCTCTTGAATCTATGGCTGAATACTTAGCTGTGCAAGCATAGGGTAGGGGCCTATAAGAAGACATGGCGGGAAGATCGATTCGATTTTGTTGAGTTGGTTTAGGCTTTGTCATTGCTTCTAGAGCTAGAGTAGCCATGCTCCTAAGTTATGCTTTTTGGGGGTCTCAGCTGAGCCCAGATTATGGAACAAGGTCTCCACTCTAACTGGTTTCACCTTTAATGTGTCTGCATATGTGTGATCTCTGAATCTCTGTTGAGCCTGGAGATAATAAGTGAATATTTTGGACTTTGTAACAGTAAATAAAACAATCTAGATGAAATGGGTAAATCTTGAAACAGGCAAATTTTCAAACTTGATGTATGAAGAAATAGAACATTTGGATATATCAATTTATATGGAAATATTAATGGTCTAAAATTGCCAATAAAACTTGGAAAAGAACAAAGTTGGATGAGTTATGTTACCTAACTTCATGACTTACGACAAAGATGCTGTAATCAAAACAGTATTGTATGAGTATAAGGATAGACTAATAGATAAATGGAAGGGAACAGAGACTCTAGAAATCAATCACGCACATGCAATCAACTGATTTTCAACACAGGTACACACAATTCAATGAGAGAAAAGAAGGTCTTTTCAACAAATGGTGCAGGAATAATTGGATATCTCTATGGAAAAAAGATGAACCTCAATTTTATCTTACACCATACACAAAAAATAATTCGATATGGATTATGAACCTAAACAGAAAATCTAAAATGATAATTTTAGAGGAAAACAGCAAAATACCTTTGTGATCTTAAAGTAGGGAAACAAACAAAAATGTTATAGAAGACTTAGAAAGTATTAACCATAAAAGCAAAGATTAAGAAAGTGAGGGCTGGTAAACACGTGAAACTTGCTTAAAAGGCTAATTAAAATTGATACATGTCATATTTTACATGTTTCTACTGGATCAAAATAAAATACCAGTTTTTATCATTGATGCCATGTTCCTCATCTAATCTGTACACAAGTTATTGCTTTTTGTGTGTGTGTTCCCTTTGGCTAAGGACACATCACCCGTCTCACTAAACTGTATTCTTTTTTCAGCAAAATAAAAAGAAAAGAAAAGAAAAGAAAAGAAAATTAATAGACAAAATATAGCCTGGAGAAAATATATGCAATATAAATGCCTGAGAAAATACTTGTATCCAGTATATATAAAGAGGCCATAAAACTCAATAATAAGAAACAAAGAATGCAATACAAAATAGACAAATGATTTGAATAGACACAACATAAGAAGATATATAATGGCTAATAAGTACACGACAAGATGCTCAGCATAATTAGTCATCAGGAACATGCCATTTAAAAGCATAGGGAGAGGGCTGGCCGAGTGGCATGGTGGTTAAGCGCTGGCTTAGGAAGCCAGCGGCCCCTGTTCGGGTCCCACATATGAGGGCCAGTGACACTGCCCTCAAAAAAAAAAAAAGCATAGGGAAATACTACTGCACCCACTACAATAACTGTAAAAAAGAAGACTGACAATACCAAATTGTGGTGGAGCAACCAGAATTCTCACACATTGCTGGTGGGAATGTAAAAATACTGGAAAACTGTGACAGCTTCTTATAATGTTAAATTTATATCTACCATATAACTCAGCAATTCTTCTCCTAGGTATTCCCTAAGAGAAATGAAAATATATATCCACAAAAAAAGGTTAGTACATGAATGTTCAGGGTAGTTTTATTCATAATAAACCCCAAACTGAAAATAACCCAAATGTCCATCAACAGGAAAATGAATGAATAAATTATGATATATTCATACAGTGGAAAACAGCTATGAAAAGTAGCAAACTACTGATACTTGTAACAAAAGGGATGGATCTCAAAAAACTTTATGCTGAGTGGAAATAAGGCCATGCACAAAATAGTATACACTGTATTTACATGAACTTTGAGAATAGGCAAAATTAGTGATGTTGATTATGTATACCTTCTATTTACATGAACTTGGAGAATAGGCAAGGCTAACCAATGAAGATGAAAATTAATGCTGTGATTTGACTAAGAAGATGAGGGAATCATTAAGAAGGGGGAGGAGGCAATGAAATACTCTATTTCTATAGGGTATGGTTTACATGGGTATATGTGCATATGTCAAAACTCATCAAAATGTAGATTTAAGATCTGAGTATTTTACTGTATGTAAATTATACTTTGAAATATAATAGCAGCAGCTATTAAAGGTTCGTTTGTTTAACGATTAAAGAGAGAGTTACTACTAAAAAATTAAAAAAAAAAATGAACATATTTAAAAATGGGGAAGGCTTGGAATAGACATTTCTTCAAAGAAGATACACAAATGGCCAATAAGATGAGCATCAAAGGATGCTCAACATTATTATTCATCAGAGAAATGCAGATCAAAATCACAAGATACCATTTCATACCCACTAGGATGGCTATAATAGAAAAAAATGGACAATAGCAAGTGTCAGTGAGAATGTGGAGAAACTGGAACTCTCATATATTGCTGGTAGGATTATAAAATGGTGTAGCCATTTTAGAAAACAATTTGGCAGTTCCTCAAAAAGTTTAACATAGTGTTACCATATTATTCAGCAATGTTACTCCTAGGTATACACTTAAGATTGAAAATATGGTCACACAAAAACTTGTACATGAATGTTCATAATACCATTATTCATAATAGCCAAACACATCCAATGGTAAAGAAATGTTTTAACAGTGTTTCTGGATCACTTGGTTATCTATATGGAAAAAAATGAACGTTAACTTTTATCCACACCATACACAAAAATCAATTCAAAATGGATCATAAGCCTAAGTGTAAATTCAAAACCCATGAAATTTCCAGAAGGAAACAGCAGGAAATCTTCCTGACTTTGGGGTAGGCGAAGGTAACTTAGATAGAACACCAAAAGTATGAAACACAATTTTAAAAATTAATAAATTGGGCTTGATCAAAATTTAAGAAAAACAACTTGTTTTTAGAAGCACTATTAAAATCGGACAAAAGGAATGATATGTCCAGAATGTACAAAGAAGTCTTATACTTCAATAATAAGACAATATATGTCACAAAAAATGTGCAAAAGATTTGAAGATATACTTCACCACAAGAGAAATAAATGGCCAATAAGCACATTAAAAGATAATACACATTACTAGTCAACAGGAAAATACAAAGTAAAATCACAAAGAGATACTATTGCACACCCATTATAATGGATAAGTTAAAACAAAACAAAACAAAACAAAACAAAACATAGTTCATGTTGGTGAAGCAACTGGAAATCTCATACATTGGTGGTAGGAATGTAATCGCTTTGCCAAAGAATATTTTGAGAGTTAAAAATTTAAAGTACACACCTATCATATGACCCAGGCATTTCTCCCCTAGATAATATTTATGAACGAGAAAGGAAAATATATATCCACACAAATGCTTACATATGAATGTTCCAAGTAGCTTTAGTTGTAAAAGCCCCACTAGAAAGAGTTGAAATGTTCACCTGTAGGTGAAAGCATAAATGAATTTTAATATACATATTACTCAGCAATAAAAAGGAGCCAACTATTGATAAACACAACATACTCTTAGATGCATCTTAAAATCATAGTGAATGAAAGGAAAGAGGCAAAAAAAGAGTACATACATATGACTCCATTCATGCAAGATTCTAGAGTTACTCAAGATTCTAGAAATTGCAAGCTAATCTATAGCGATAGCAAACAGATTAGTGTTTGCCTGGAGACAGAAGTCTATAACCACATGGGCGCCAGAGTTGTGCTCTGAATTACGCTAACATATATTATTGTTCATTTAATGAACAAATAATTATACAAAGTGAAAAGTCTTTAAACTAAAAGTTTGACTCCAGAATGACCACTGACAAGCCAGGTAACCTTTGTGTTGTCCCATAGGAAGAATATCTGATCCCTTAGAAGCTGATTCATTAGAGATCAAATCAGATGATGTGAAAATAATAGCAATTATAAGATCTGATAGAAATTTAATTTATTCTTATTGTTTATTGTTAACAGAGAAAAGCCATGAAATTGGTATTTCATAGATCATCATCAGGGAGCATCAACCATAAGTGGGCATTGAAATCAGCTTTGGGGACACACACACACACACACACACACACACACACACACACACACACACACACAGATTCCGTAGAAGTTTATTCTAGGGATTTGGAAAATAGCTCTGAAAGTTTTTTCTAATGCCACTGGTGATTCAGATGCTCATTTTAGGCTTAGGAATCAAATCCTAAGAGATTGTTAGATGTTACTTTATTGTGACCACTGAAAATGGGGGTCGCTTTTGCCTACCTATCTCTTTTGTTTTTTAGCCTATAAGATATGCATCATCCATTCTTTCACACTCTCTCCCTATTTTTTTAAATTTATTTTTATTAATAGTTACAGATGTACAAAACTATGCAATGGTTATTTTTTCACCCCTTACAAAGTGACTACCTCCTACCCCCTCTCTTGATCCCCACCCCCGATATCATACATACATAGTAGTCACATACATATCTATTACAATTCCATTGACTACATCCCCACACTATATTCCACATCCCATGACTATATATGTGTTAAACTATAGTCAACATCTAATATTAGTCAGCGGCAGCTTCAGATGTACAGTGCAGTGGTCAGGCCACTACACCATCCATGAAGTGGTCTCCCTGACAAGATATGAGTCCATCTGGTCCCCTAAAATAATATTTACAATATTATTGATTATATTCCCTAAACTGTCTCTTCTGTCTCTGCAGTAGTATTGTAGTTATCAGTTTGTGTTGCCTAGTCCCTTCCCCTTCTCCCTCATGCCCATCCCCATCCCATCTAGCCCTCATCAGTTCTTCCTTTGTGTCTCTAAGACTATTTCTATTTACATTACTCATTTATTCAGTTCTTTAGATTCCACATATAAGTGAGATCATATGGTATTTGTCTTTCTCTGACTGACTTATTTCACTTAACATAATGTTCTCTAGATCCATCCATATCGTTTCAAATAGTACGATTTCTTTCTTCTCTATAGCTGCGTAATACTCCATTGTGTAAATGTACCACAGTTTCTTAATCCAGTTGTCTACCGATGGGCATTTCGATTGTTTCCAAGTCTTGGCTATTGTAAATAGAACTGCAATGAACATAGGGGTGCATATATTTTTTCAAATTAGTGTCTTGGGTTTTTCAGGATAAATACCTAAGAGTGAAATTGATGGGTCAAAAGGTAGTTCCATTTCCAGTGTTTTGAGATACCTCCACACTGATTTCCATAGTGGCTGCACCAATCTGCAATCCCACCAACAGTGCAGCAGGGTCCCCTTTTCCCCACAGCCCCGCCAGCACTTGTTGTTTGTTGATTTATTGATGATAGCCATTCTGACCAGAGTGAGGTGGTATCTCATTGTGCTTACCTATCTCTTAAAGTCACCTTCCTTTGCTTAGGGCAGTATCAGTTCATGCCTGTTGTCTCAGCAAAAGTATTTATAGTACTTTTTCTTTCTAAAGTATCATGAGCTGAACAACAAATTAACATTGAATTAATATTTACTCTAGATGGGTATAAGTCCCACTTTACCAATGAGAGGGGAAACCAAGACTGTAGCTAGGGTAATCAGGACCTAATCCTTATGGCGTGTTCACTAGGTTCCTGGTACTTGGTAAATGCTTTCCATGTATCATCTCATTTAATTTCCCCAAAATCCTAAGAGGTAAAATATTATTACAGATGAGGAAACAGGCATGAGAAGCTAAGTAACCAGACTGACACCATGGAAGAAGGAAATTGAAGTGGATTTGAATTCCAGCAACCCAACCCTGGAGCCCAAACTCTTAGCCTCTACACGATCACCCTACTACAGGTGGCCACATTCTTTTTGTTCAGAGAAGGACCTGGCCTGTTAATCTAAACAGTTTTCTTCCTCTAAAGGAAGAAAGAAAATCTCTACCATACCCCTACCCCCCACTACCACTTCTCCCCACCCCAACCCCAAGCATGACCCACTGTGGGGAATTATTAACTGTCCTATTTTTAACTGGGCTGCAATTCACTCAGCCTCCTAACTGTGTTTGTATCAAAATTATTTCCCCCATAGCCTTCCTTCGGATGCAGTAAAACTGGCCCCAGGGGCCAAGTGTTTCCAGAAGAGTTTCTTTTTAAATTGAAAGCAGGCTTTTGTTTCGTTCTGCCCTTGTAGTATGATAGATAAGAGGGTGTAAAAACTCTTTATCACGTTAATATAGTGGCCTTAGGTGGAGAAAAAGAGCACAATTGAAGTTTTCTGTGTCTTCTGGCTCAGTTTTAACGGAATGCAAGTGCAATGTCAGAGCCTGACAAAAACAGAAGCTGCGCTGTCCAGGCTCTTCTCCAGGTGGTGCTTGGGAATCCAGACAGTAGCTCACCACCCAGAAGGGGTGGGGTGCTGTTAATGAGGGGAACGATGTCATGTCTAAGTGGAACCGCTATTGCCAAAGAATTCTGGGTTGTTCCCTGAGTCTCTCTGCTCTGGATTAACTGAGAGTTCTGTCCTTACATAAAGCTGCCACATGCTTTGAACAATGAAATAGGAGAACGTGCACAGTGGGCCCTGGTTTGAAATGGCCTGAGAGAAAGTCCTGGAAAAGGAGAACTGGCCATGGGTCCAGAGAAAGGAAAATGATGTTCTAGACTCCACTTAAGAGGAGTAAAGGGAGAAGCCGACAGAGCCCACCAGCTGAAGTCACCAGAGGGGATAGGGATGGAGCAAACATTTGGGAGCATGGAGAGGGGATGAAGCAGAGGGAGGAGGGCCTGGGCTCAGATATGTCATGACTACCTGCTTCTTTACTGGGGTCCTACAGGGCTTGACATTGCTTTTATTCCTGATGTGGAACTTTTGTAGGGGAAAATGCTACACAAATACACGTGTTCAGTGAATGAGCTTATAATTCCAGCAACCCTTGGCTCCCCAAGGTCCCATAAGTGTGTGGAATCATATAATATAAGAGGAGAGAGTAACTGAGCATTTATGGAATAATCTGAAGCATCTCAGACAAGAAGGCAAGTCCTTATTAATACCTGCTCTTATTCTTCCCACAAATCCGCCAGATGAACTTTACACCAAAACCACCTTGAACTACCGTGAAATATGCCTTTTCGGCTTTCATGACTTGGATTATGCCATTTTCTCTGCCTGGCATATTCTTCCCTCTCCCCTCATATGCCACTCTGGCCACATACTGAAAACCTGTTCATCTCCAAGGCCCAGCATCTCTGAGAAGTGTTATCTAATTACCTAAAAGCATTGAGGCCCCAAAGGAAACAATTTAGAGAAAACTGACCCAGTATCCTGGTGTCTTAGAGTCCCTCCAAGAAACAGGAGGGACTCTAAGATGGAAAACTACTCATTTCTATTTCCCAGTGAGCCATGTCACCCTGCCTGAAAGGCTAGACTGATACTTGCCTTGCACCTTTTATTGGAGAATAGGGAGGATCCCATGGAATAAGAGATAGTAACCATTTGTAAAAACACAAAATCTTATTTACTTTAGTGAAGTCATATAGTAGAATTAAATTCAAATAAACATGTGTTAAGCTCCTACCTCTATTATACACTGGGCTATACATAGAGGGCAGAAATTGTCTCTTCCCTTGAAGGGCTGAGAGATGCTCACGGCCACTGATAAAATGCAAAATGATGACAAGAGCGAGGTGGTATCTCATTGTGGTTTTTTATTTGCATTTCTCTAATGATTAGTGATATTGAGCATTTTTTCATATGTCTGTTGGCCATCTGTATGTCCTCTTTAAAGAAATGTCTCTTCATGTCCTCTGCCCATTTTTAATAGGGTTGTTTGTTTTTTTGGTATTGAGTTGTATGAATTTTTAAAATAAATTTTGGATATTAACCCCTTATCAAATGTATCATTGGCAAATATCTTCTGCCACTTGGTAGGATGCCTTTTGGTTTTATTGATGGTTTCCTTTGCTGTGAAAAAACTTTTTAGTATGATGTAGTCCCACATGTTTATTTTTTCTTTTGCTTCCCTTGTCCAAGGAGATATATCAGTAAAAATATTACTAAGGGTAATGTCTGTGAATTTACTTCCAATATTTACTTCTAGGAGTTTTATGGTTTTGGTTATTACATTTAAGTCTTTAATCCATTTTGAGTTTATTCTTGTATATGGCATAAGGAGGTGGTCAAGCTTCATTTTTTTGCATGTATCTGTCTAGTTTTCCCAGCACCATTTATTAAATAGACTGTCTTTACCCCGGTATAAATTCTTGCTTCCTTTGTCATGGATTAAACGACCATATAGGCATGGTTATATTTCTGGGCTCTCTATTCTGTTCCATTAATCTATGTGTTTGTTTTTATACCAATACCATGCTGTTTGATTATTATAGTCTTGTAGTATTTCTCAAAATTGCCGTGTCTCTTCAGGGTCTTTTATGATTCCATATAAATTTTAGGATTATTTGTTCTAATTCTGTGGAAAATGTCATTGGTAATTTGATAGGGATTGTGTTGAATTTATATATTGCCTTAGGTAGTATGGATGTTTTAACTATATTAATTCTTCCTATCCATGAGCATGGTATATGTTTCCATTTTTTTGCGTCTTCTTTAATTTCTCTCTTCAATGTCTTATAATTTTCTGAGTACAGGTCTTTTATTCCTTGGGTAAATTTATTCCTAAGTATTTTATTGTTTTTGAGGCAATTGTAAATGGGATTGTTTTCTTAATTTCTCCTTCTGACAGTTTGTTATTGTAACAGTTACATAAAATGTCAGAGGGGTAGTAGCTTGGGGGAAGGGAGTTATCACTTTGTGAGGGGTGTAAATGTCTAACTATTATGTTGCTTTGTACGCCTGAAACTAAAATGAAAAAAAAAAGAAAAGCAAAATGATTTCACCTACTCCAAGGAAAACAAAGGAGTGGCAAATCTCTGTAAATAGCTTGCTGTGTAATTTTTGCAAAGCCTCTCGAGCAATTTGGTCCTCAGATTCACTACATGGTTAATGAAGCTCCTTTCCTGGATTATTACAGCCTATTCTGTATCTTGGTTGTAACTTTGATCACAGCAGTGAAACTCTGTTTCTAAGAGGGAAGATCTTCCATTGAAAACCAGCTACTCTTTCTTTAACTGAGCTCCACTGGCATGCTCACGATCTTTGTTGTTAACTCTTAGTACTTTAAACTTGGAGGTCAGGTCAATAGAGCCAAAATCTTGGCCAACTTGAGATGTGGTCATCTCAAGGACCAAAGCAATTTTTATAATATAGTGGTCATACAAGTGCTAGTAATTCAGACAAATTCCACTTTGAGTTAATTTCATGCTGCATTTCTGAATTCCCACTGCAATTTCTACTGAATGTAATCATGATTGCTGACTGTTTTTCTTGCTCCATCCTAAGAGTTGGTGACAGGCAACAAGCTTAAAACAGCCACTCTGTTTCACTAGGGAGACAGGAAGCACGTGCACTCTGAATGAAACCATCTGTTAGAATCTTCCAGCAGCATGCTAAGGAAGGAAATAGTGGAGAATCTTTCAAGAAGCTCAGTGAAAGATAACTGAGTATTTATGGGATGATGTGAAGCATCTCAAGTAAGAAGGCAAGCCCTTATCAATACATGCTCCTAAGTTATATTGGCATGGTGGACCTGGCATGTTCCAGCCTAAAATGTACCCAGTGATTTTTCCTTGCAGAAAATCTGTGAGTTCGTTAGAGGGATGGCATGGAGACTTTAGTAGTGACCAGAACCCATATCTCAGGTCCACCTTGCAAACTTAACATACCCACTCCCATACAATCATGGATGGCCAACACAGATTTGTTTCTTGGATAGCAGGTTTTGCAATTATTTGTAACTACTGTGTATCCTACTTTGTTGATCCTAAATAGTGTGAAAGTAAAATAAAAAGAGTTGACTTAATTTAAATTATGATGAACCAATTATTTGAAAAAATACCCCCCCAAAACCAACAAACCATGATTCCCTGACATGACATTTCATTCTTTCATCATTTTCTTTAAACATGCTTCTGTGTTCAACAAGTTTTTGGAGTTAACTCATATGAAAACATGAATTTAAAGAAAGTGCTTTGAATCCATACAGGACATTCTACATCAAACACCAACTCAGCTAACAAACATAGACTCACTCTGGGGGCGTTTACTTTGTCATCCTCATTTTATATGAGTCCCGTGAGGAAGAAACAGAGAGGGAAGGCTGAATCCTGCCTGTAGTGGACTCACCATGTAGCTGTCTAAAGACAAACAGGCCCTTACATCAATCTATCTTCATCATTGCCACTAAACTCCAGTCCATTCAGAGCCCACTCATAAACTTTTCATTAACCCATGTGAGCAGTTAAGTGGGGATCAGCTTTTTTGCACTAAAAAAAATTTGAGATATAACTTAAGGTGGTAAAGTGTCCAAATCTTCAGTGTTCAGCTCAATGGTTTTATACATATGAGTATGTATAAACACAGGAAATTGCTACCCAAATCCAGATTCAGAACACTTCCAGTACCTTAGAAGGCTCCCTCATGCTTGCTCCTAGTCAATACTCCCATAATGGTAACAACTATCTTAATCTCTACGGCTTAATTTTATCTGCTTTTGAACTTCATAGTCATGGAGCCATGCAGTTTGTACTCTTTTGTGCCTGCCTTTCTTGACTCAACATCATGTCTGCATGATTCATTCATTTTATTATAAGTATCTGTAGTCTGTTTTGTATTTTTTATTGCTGTATAGTATTCCACTGTAGGACTATGACATAATGTATTTATCTATTTAATAGGTGACAGACATTTGGATTGTTTCTTGTTGGGCTATTATAAATAAAGCAGCTATGAACATTCTTATAAATATATTTTGGCAGATATAAGCCTTTAAGAAAAAACAAAAATGGCTGATTTGATAAATTAGATATATTTTGTGTATTTTCTTTTTGGGAGGAGGAGACAATGAGGTCTATTGAAATGGGAAGCTGAGAAACTGGATTCTGATCTGATGAATCCAGAGGTAACCTCTGCAAATTGGGTTTTTCTGCTTTCGATGCTTCCTGCCATGCCCCTTCTCCCCACCCTTCTGCCTTCCTTCTTAGCAGTGGCAACTCCTACTCACCCATTTTTGTTTGGGGGCTTTCTCCATTACGTTCTCCACACTCCTTCAACTTATATCTACTGAGAAAAAAATTATAATCAAGTAACATACTTAGGTTTGAATAATAATGATATTAGTTTCTTGATGATACATGCATATTAACAGGAAACAAAGGACACATAGTCTAACTACAGTTTTTAAGCATTAATTCCAGCTATATCTTTACTACAAATTGCCAACCAAAGGACATGTAATGAAATATTGTGCTTGCTTTAGTAGTAAAACATACTAGAGGAAGATTTTTCAGTTAGAGTTTCAGAGTAGTGAAAGCTGTCCATTTATTTTGAAAGTTAAATATTTGCTTTCTCCTATTATATCCATGATAGATAATGTAGTCCAGTCTACCAAAGGAGCAGGTAAAATGATTTTCAGTGACTAGGGTAAGGCTTTTTTTTAAAGATTTTTTTGGGGAATTGGGAGAGGGGAACAGCATTGGGGAATCGAGGAAGGGGAACAGTCAAGTTGCTGTCCTTTTGTTCTTCAGTCTAGATGTGGAGGATGTTGCTTCACTGGCCCATGTTGGTATTATCATTGCGCTCTTCCTTGGTGAGGCAGTCGCTTAGCAGCCATTGAATGGCCGCTCACGGCGGCTCACAGCAGCTCATGCTGGCTGCCAGCTCACACTAGCTGCCAGCCATCATGGCAGCCCACTGCAGCAGGGGCTGCAGCCTATGTAGTTGTCAGCTACTCACAGGAGCCCAGCTCCAGGTTGAGCTGTTGTTTGTCATATTGGCTATAGAGGGCACAGCGTCACTGACCCTCATGTGGGATCTGAACCGGGACCCTGCTGCTCAGAGCTGGTGTCCCAAGCCAACTCTTAACCAGCACGCCACTCAGCTGACCCCAGGGTAAGGCTTTTTAAGGCAACATTAGAAACAATGCAAAACAAACATTTGGCTCCCTTTGGTCTTTCCTTTCTCAAGCCTACCCTTTCCAAACTTTCTGGCTTACTGATCCTACTCCGTATTAGAAGGGAACTGTGACTGAAAGGGGTTTTAACTGTCCTTGCATCCATCCATCCATCCATCCATCCATCCATCCATCCATCCAATGCTTAGATCCCAGATCAGTATTCCACACTGTAGATAGTTAGTCTATAATTTTTTCAAGTGATAGAGGACTCACAGAAGCCAAACAGCCCGCTAATTCTTGACAAAATAACAAGGTCAACAAGTAGCTTTGATAAGTTCTTTTATTCTTTTCATTATTTTATTTCCTGTTGCTATAACAGTTGTTTCAACCACTGGGCAATAGGATATTAAAAACAAAAGGCAATTTTATATGTAAAGGTCTTTTAAGACTGGACTCTAAAATTTAGACAAAATGATGGGCAATTCTGAGAGCAAAAAATTTTCTAAGATTTTGAGCAGGAGAATAATTTCTCTATAAGTGACATGTTCCTAATTCTTATTAGGTCAAGTTTTATGGCCTGGGTCCCACAGATGTGTTTTGTTTGGCCAGCACCATATTTCTAAAATAATGAATTAGTTGCTAAATTTTAACATTTGACCATTTCACATAAAACTTGAGGCTGGCCTATCTTCACAAAGAGTGTACGTAATGATTTTCATGGTCTTTTTTCTTAACTTTAAAAGAATACCTTTGGGCCGGCAGAGTGGCAAGGTGGTTAAGAGCTGGCTTGGGATGCCAGTGGCCCCGGTTCAGATCCCACATATGAGGGTCAGTGACACTGCCCTCTAAAAAATAAAAAATAAAAAAGAATACCTTTTCTGATTACTATCTGATATAGTGAAGAAAAACTTCCCAGAATGAAATGATTCCTTTCATTTAATTTTAGTAGTTCTTTTACTTCTGCTAAATAAATTTAATAATTTTAAAATAAAAAAGCATGCATGACACCATTTAAATTTTTTTCTTTCCATCCATCCATTCATCCATCCATCTAGCCATCCATCCATCTAGACTATGCTGACCAAATGATAATAGTGATTATTTCTGGATGGTGGACTTTTAGATGGCCTTTAGCTTTCTTTTTTGTATTTTTCTGAGTTGATGTCATTTTTTTTTTTTTTTTTTTAAAGATTTTATTGGGGAATTGGTGGTGGTGAACAGCGTTGGGGAGTCGGGGAAGGGGAACAGACAAGTTGCTGTCTTTTTTTGTTCTTCAGTTTAGTTGAGGAGAATGTTGCTTCACTGTTGGTATTGTCAGTGCGCTCTTCCCGGATGAGGCAGATCGGTCGCTGGCCTCTGGATGTCGCTCACCGCGGCTATTGGCAGCTCACGCTGGCTGCCAGCCGCTCACGCTGGCTGCGGGCCACTCACTGTAGCCCATGGCAGGCTACTGCAGCAGGGGCTGCAGCCCACACCATCACCGGGGCTCGCACAGCCCAGCTCCAGGTGGAGCTGTTGTTAGCTGTAGAGGGCAGTGTCACTGACCCTCATGTGGGATCCGAACCGGGGCCGCTGGCATCCCAAAACCAGCGCTCAACCAATGCGCCACTCGGCCGGCCCTGAGTTGATGTCATTTTAATCTTCAACACATAATTTCTACACAATAGTCATTATCATTTAATAACTGCTTTTAAAATTCAAATATATCTCATTTCTTTTATCTCTTGAACTGATTTAATGGATGTGTTTCAGTGAAATCTAAATTAATAATGAATGTTGTTTTTCAGATTATAAGAAAAATTTAAAAACCAGAGTTTCTCTATTGGATAGCATCTTCCTGTAACATCAACCCTTATATACCAGGGGTGCCAAAAAAATGTATACACATGGCATGTGTTCATCTTTTGTTATTGGTATATATTGAGTATTACAATTTTAATAGTTTTTCCCTTTCTTAAAATGTGTATATATATTTTTGGCACCCTCAGTGTTTAACTCATTTTCATTATTTAGAAAGGCATGCATTTTATTCCTCTCATTGGTCAATATCATCTAAACATATGGGCTAAAATGTCAAAAATTTTCACTAAGACATACTGGATTAAATTTTATGGTAAAAGATAGTAAAATAACACAGCTAAAGATCACATGTAGACTTCCATTTCTAGAAACAGAAAACAGCTAGCAAGGTAATAGCTTTTAATAGGTACATATCAATAATTATATAAATGTAAAGACTAAATAAACAAAACACATAAATTATCAGATTGGTTAAAAAGTAAGATCTAACTATATGTGTTGATTAGAAACCAACTCTAAATATAAAGACAAAGGTACGTTAAAAGTAAAAGGGTGGCAAAAGATACACTAGGCAAATACTAATCAAAACAATGCTGGAGGAATTATATTAATATCAGAAAAAGTGGCTTTCGGCCAGGGATAAAGTGAGACATTGCATAGTTGCTTTTTAAAAAAGCTATTGCAATCCTAAAGGTGTATATATTTAATCACAGAGCTTCAAAATATGTAAGCAAAAATTGATAGAAATGAAAGAAATAGACAAATCCATAATTATAATTGGAGACTTCAACACTCCTCTCAAGTAAACAGAAAATAAGTAAGAATATAAAAGAGCTGGATAGCACACAACAACTTGACCTAATTTATAGAACTCTCTACCCAACAAAAGCAAAACACACACTCTTACCAACTGAACATGGTACATTCCCAAAGATAGACTGTATTCTGGTCATTAAATAAACCTTAACAATTTTAGAAGAATTGGAAATATACTACACATGTTTACAGACCATATAAAATTGAAATAAACATCAATTACAGGAAGATAACTGAAAAATCTACAAATCTAAGAAACAACTCACTTATAACTCATGAATCAAAGAGGAAATGGCAGGGAATCTATAAACTCTTTTATCGAAGAGAAAATGAAAACACAACACGAAAAAGGTGGTTTGAAGCTAAAGCAATACTTAGAACTACAGATATTAAAAACTGATAGTGAGGAAATATTACAAACAATTCTGTGGTTATAACTTCAACAATTTAGATGAACGTGAACAAATTCCTTGAAAGACACAAGCCACTAAACTTATCCAAGAAGAAATAAATAACCTAAATAATTTATACCTGCAAGAGAAATTTGATTTGCTGTTGAAAACCTTACAGCAAAGAAAAATCCAGGGGCAGATGATTTCACTGGAAAATTCTATCAAACTTTTAAGTAGTAAATAGTATGAATGATACACAAAGTCTTCCGAAATAGAGGAGATAGGGAATAATTCCCAACTTATTTTTTGAGGGGTGGCATTATCCTAATACCGGTTAAAGACACTATAAGAAAGGACAACTACAGACAAATATCCTTCATGAACAAAGGCAGGAGGAGATCCGTGTCAGAGCTCAAGCAAATGGTGAATTCACCCTTCTTCCACCTTTTTGTTCAATTCAGGCTTTCAAAGGATTGGGTGATTGATACCCATCTGCTCTGGTGAGGTTGACATTCATTCCTCAGTCTACCAACTCAAATGCTAATCTCTTCCAGAGACACTCTCACAGACGTAATGCTTTATCAGCTACCTGAGCGTCCCAAGGCCCAGTCAAGTTGTCACATAAAATTAACCATCACAGATATATCATGGTTTTGTATGGAAAGAATCATTATTGTAAAGACATTAATTCTTTCTAAATTAATCTATAATGAAAATGAATAGACTATTTCATAGTGAGGGTGGGGGCCAAAAACAGCCAAAATTCAAACAGAAGAAGGTAGAAGAAGGAACTCAAATTCCTAAATAGCAAGGTATCATAAAGTTCTCATAAAAATAAGCTAGTGCTATATTGGTTTAAGAATAGACAAATAGATTAAGAGAAGAGAATGGAGACCCCAGAGACAGTCTCATTTATATGGCAGCTTAAAGAGGCAGGAAAGAATGATGCTTTGATAACTGGCCCTGGTACCATTGGTTATCCAAATGGGGAAAAAAGTTAAATTGGATTCCAATCTCACATCATACATAAAAATCAATTCCAGGTGGACTAAAGGCCTTGTTTTATATTTATATACTGCTGACTCATGAATGAATTTCAAAGGTATTATGCTAAGTGAAGGAAACCAGATTCAAAAGGCTACATATGATTCCATTTTTATGACATTCTTGCAGTGGCAAAACTATAGAGACAGAAAATAGGTCAGAGGTTGCCAGGAGCTGAGGGTAAGGAGGGAAGTTGACTATCAAGGAGCATGAAGAAAGTTTTGGGGATGATGGAACCTTTTTTTTATTTTTTATTTTTAGCTGAGCCATGCTGCCACCTGTTGGCAGCTCAACGGCAACTCAGCTCTAGCTGGCATCGAACCGCTATTGCTCAGCGCTCAGCTTGCACTCTTGAGTAAGCTCTTAACCAACTGAGCCACTCGGCCGGCCCTTGATGGAACTTTTTAATACCTTGATTATGCTGGTGGTTACATAACTGTGCGTGAAAACTCACAGAACTGTGAAGCAAAAAGGAATGAATTTCATTGTATATAAATTATACCTCAAAATAATGCCTGCAGGGAACTTTCTATTAAAAAATAATAACTGACCATTATTAATCTCTGTATGTGCCTGGCACTGTAATTAGCATTTCTACATGCATCTTTCCACTTAATTTTTCTACAATTATCTTGTGAAACAGATACTATAATTATTAAGTGAAAAAGATTAGGAGAGACAGAATCATTTAGCAGTTTCTTTTATCCTGCAAAGTTCTCTAAGAGTATTCTGCAATTATTCTCTAACAGTAATTTAAAAAAAAAATTTTATTGGGGAATGGTGTGTTTTTCTAGGACCCATCAGCTCCAAGTCAAGTAGTTGTATCAATCTAGCTGTGGAGGACCCAATTTTGTGGCCCATGTGGGGATCAAACCGGCTACCTTGGTGTTAGGAGCTTTTGCTCTAACCACATGAGCTAACTGGCTGCCCTCTAAGAGCAATTTTTTGATGAAATATCCTTGATCTCCTTTGGCCTACAACTTCATATCCACTCAACTGGATAGTACAAGCATTTCTCTGTTGGTTAGTCTTTTCACCATCTTCCCTAACGTTCTCTGCTTCTCTGCCACCATCTACCACTTTCCAAATCATGCCCACCTGCAAACACCAACACATGAACACTGTTACAAAAGAGAAATGGCTTCATTACACTGAGATTCTATAAACATGCTGCTTCTGGAAGTAATGGGTGTATAAAAAAAGTAACAAGTGAACAAACAAAACAAATAGAAAACAAATGCGGAAATACATACAACAGAATAGTGGGTACCAGAGGGGGAAGGGGATGAGGGAAAGGTAAAGGAGGGTCAAATAACATGGTGAAAGTAGGAGACTAGACTTCAGGGGTAGAGCACACCACAGAGTATACAGATGTAGTATCATAAAGTTGTACACCTCAAATTTATATAATGTTGTTAACCAATGTTATCCCAATAAAGCTAATAAAAATTTTTAAAAGCAAAACAGAAAGAAAAAAATACTGGTCAAAAATTTAGAAAAATTAAAATTTATTTTGAGACAATTATAGATTCACAGACTATTGTAAGAAATCATACAGAGATCTTTTATTTATTTAATTATTTATTTTATTTTGTTTTATTTTTTATTGGGGAACAGCCATGGTAATTGGTTACACATTGCTTTCGTGATATAATGGCATAATTCACACTTTAAGGAGGGTGCAGCTCACAGTGGCCCATGTGGGGATCGAACAGGTGCCCACCTGTTAACAGGTTAACACACCTTGGTGTTATCAGCTGGCCTTAAGTAGTAGGTGCCCTGTGGGTCCCATGATCACTTGCATCGAGTGCTCTAGAAGTATCCCTTGTGTATGTTGTGTGTGCCCTCCTGTTTTAGCTGAGCCTTGATTGATATTGGCACATCAGTGGGTGAGAATGACCCTCAGTCTGACTGGCTATGGGCTTTGGCCACATCCAAAGCTTATGGGCTGCTATGCAGGGGGCTCACCTCACTGAGCGGGATTTGCCCCAGCAGCCTCTGGTGCCTGTTTATAGCGCCCTTTGTGTATGCTACTTGTGGGGCTAATTGCGCAGTGCTCTGCTGAGATCTGAAGCCAACCTACAGGCATGTTGGTCCTGGGGCCTCTTGGGAGGGGCTCCAGTGCAGGCCTGGATCACCCACTGCCTGTGACCAGCTGGGGACTAGCTGTGATCCATGGCTTTCCACTGGCTGTGTTAAACCTGGAGGCATGTAGGAGAGGCCACATTGCAAACCGAGGATGGCCACCAGTACTGGGCCTGCAGTCGTTCTGCAAAATGCCAGGACACCCCAAGACTGGCTGCCACCTGCTGGATCCCTTAAGGTTTAGCCACTGACAAAGCCTCATGCAGTAAGCAAGTTGGGTGAGGCAGGGTCTCAGGGAGTCACTAGAGTGGGAAGAGTTGTGGTCACTAGTTTAATGTAAATTCCGGTGCCAATGGAGCTACTCTGGAAAAGTCTCAGAGCACAGCATGGCCAGTCACCGCCCACGTGGGGTCTGTAAAACTCTGATAGTTTTCCAAGAAAGTGTGCAATTCCGGTGGGGCTGGCTGCTTTTGGAGAAAGTGCCTCTGGCATTGGGGGAGTGGGGTGGGGCGGGGTCTCAGTGATTAAGCAGGTTTGAGCTGTGGATATCACCAAACGAATCAGATTTAGATTAGGGAGTGGGCTCAACACAGGAAAGAGGGCGGCAGCCTGCTTGCTGCATGGGAAGAGGACCCCACACAGGGAAAATGCTGACTGTCTTCTAGCCCGTCCCAGGGCCGCACAACTAAGTCTGTCCCTCATATGTCTCCAATACTCACCCCACCCCCCCGAGTTACTGTTCCACCGCTGGAGCCCAAGGTGAGTGCTTGGGAGTGACAGAGTCTGTGCTCGGGCCCTTTAAGAGGACACCTGGTTTTCGTGCTGCCTTCCATCCCACCCAGATGGTCTGAATCCCCTCTGTTTTTCACAGCCACATGTTGTGGAGGATCCTATTCCCAGCATGAGTACTGTGGGCTGGGGAGGGTGGTGTGGGGCTGAAGTCACTCGCTCCTCTTGGGGAAACCTCCACTGCCAATATATCCCTCCCAGTTCTTAAACGCCAGACCGAAGTTTGGGGCCAGTTCCGCATCTCCAATCCTCCTACCAGTCTCCATGTGGCTCCTTTATATCCTTAGTTATAAAACTTCTGTTTAGTCAGACTTCAGATGGTTCTCCAGGTTGATTGTGCTACAATTTAGTTGTAATTTTAATTTGTTCATGGGAGGAAGCAGGCACAGTGTTAATCTACTCTGCCATCTTGGATCACCTTACCAGGGTCTTTTGAAGAGCAAAATTTTTTTTATTTTGATGAAATCCAATGTGCTAATTTTTCCTTTTATGAACAGTGCTTTTGGTGTCAAGTCTTTTCTAAACCTAGATGTCAAAGATTTTCTTCTTTGTATTTTTCTAAAAGTTTTATACTTTTATGTTTTACATTTAACTCCATTTTGAGTCAATTTTTGTATAAGGTGTGAAGTTTAAGTGAAGGGTCAATTTTTGCCTATGTATGGATGTTCAATTGCTTTTCTATCTTTTGTTGAGCAATAGGATTTTCCTCCATTGAATTGCTTTGCTTTTGTATCTTTGTCAAAAATCCGTTGAACAAAATCTGTTTGTGTGGGCCTGTTTTGGGGTTCTCATTTTGTTTCATTGATCTGTGTGTCTATCCCTCTGCCAACCTACATAGTCTTGACAAGTTACTGTGTAATAAGTTTTGGAATTGGGTAGAGGGATTCTTTTCACTTTAAAGTTCTTTCCAAATGGTTTTAGCTATTCTAATTCCTTTGCCTTTCCATATACATTTTAGAAGACTTGTGTATAATTACAAGAAAATCTTGCTAGAATTTTGACAGTGATAGTGTTAAACCTGTATGTCAGTTTGGGGAGAATTGATATCTTTACTATACTGAGTCCGTGAACACAATATGTCTCTCATTTATTTAGGTCTTTGATTTCTTTCATCAGCATTTTGTCATTTTCAGCATATAAATATTGTATTACATTGTTAGATTTAAACCTAAGTATTTCATATTTATGAGCATATTTATGAGTATTTCATATTATGTAAATGATATTGTATTTTTCATTTGGTGTCCATGTGTTTATCACTAGTATATAAATATGGATTTTTTTGGTTTATCTTGTATCCTGATACCTTGCTGAACCCCCCTTTTACTTCTAGAAGTTTTTCAAAAAATAGATTCCTTGGAATTTTCAACATAGATATCATATCATCTACAAATAATGACAGTTTTATTTTTTTCTATCTAATATGTATGTATTTTCTTTCCTTTTTTTTTGCCTTATTGCATGAGCTAGAACTTCCAGCAATATGTTGGAAAACATCAATGAGAGTGGACATCTTTGCCTTGTTCCTAACCTTGGGGAGAAAGGATTTACTCTTCCACCGTTATGTTAATGTTACCTATAGGTTTGTTGTAGATAATATGTATCAAACTGAGGAAGTTCCTCCATCTATTTCTAGTTTTCTGAGAGTTATCATAACTGTGTTTTTGGATTTTGTCAAGTGCTTTTTCTGCATCAATTGATATAAGTGATTTTTCTTTTTTAGTGTGTTAAGGTGATGAATTACATTTATTTATTTATTTATTTATTTACAAATATTAAACTAACCATGCATCCTTGGAATAAATCCCTCTTGGAAATAATATGTAATTCTTTTTATATATTACTGAATTCTATTTGCTATTATTTTGTTAATGATTTTTGAATTATATTTATGAAGGATATTGGACTATTTCTTTCCTCATTCCCTCCCTCCTTTCTTTTCTTTTTCCTTCCTTCCTTCCTTCCTTCCTTCCTTCCTTCCTTCCTTCCTTCCTTCCTTCCTTTCCTTCCTTCCATTATGTTTTCTTTCTTTCTTTCTTTCTTTCTTTCTTTCTTTCTTTCTTTCTTTCTTTCTTTCTTTCTTTCTTTCTTTCTTCTTTCTTTCTTTGTTTCATAGTAGCTCCAATGTAAGTCGGGAAATGTTCCATCCTTTCTATTTTCTGGAAGAGATTATGTAGGATTGGTATTAATTCTTCTTTTGATAGAATTCATCACTGAAACCATCAGGGTCTGAAGATTTCTTTTCTGACAGATTTTAAGTTATGAATCCAATTTTCTTACAGGGCTATTTAAATTATCTATTTTATATGGAGTGAGTTGTGGTAGTTTGCTCTTTTGATAAAATTAGTCCATTTCTTTTAAGTTGTCAAATTGATGTGTGTAGAGTCGTTCATAGCATTTCCTCATTGTTTTGATGTCTGCAGGGACTGTAGTGATATCCTATTTCATTCCTGATATTGATGATTTATGTCTTCTCTTTTTGTTTTTCTTGGTCATTGTTGCTAGATGTTTGTTAATTTGATTGATCTTTTCAAAGTACCAGCTCACATGTTACTGATTTTCTGTATAGTTTTCCTGTGTTCAATTTCATTGATTTCTGCTCTTATCTTTTTAGTTCCTTCCTTCTTCTTACTTTTGAAGTAGAAGCTCAGATTATTTAATTGAGACTTTTCCTTTTTTATAATGTGTTTATAATATAAGTGTTTCCATCTCAACACTACATGAGCTATCGCCCACATATTTTGATATGTTTTATTTTCATTTTCATTCAGCTCAATAGATATTTTTAGAACTGCTGTTGAGACTTCCTCTTTGGTTTATGGATTATTTAGAACCATGTTGTTTAGTTTCCAAGTGTCTAAAGTCTTTCCTGTTATCTTTCTGTTATTGATTTCTTAATTAATTTCATTGTGGTCAGAGACTGCATATACATCTATGATTTTAATTTTACATTTGTTGATGTGTGTTTTATGGTATTGAATGTGACCTATCATGATGCATAGTCTGTGGATGCTTAAAAAAGTGTATACTTTGCTGTTATTGGGTGGCACATTTTATAAATGTGAATTATACATGCTTGATTGATAGTCTGTTGAGTTCTAAATGCTTGCTAATTTTCTGTCTGGCTGTTCTATCAATTGTTGAGAGAGGGTTGTTGAAATCTCCTAGTATAATTGTGGATTTGCCTATTTCTCCTTTAAGTTCTATCAGTTTTTGCTTCACATATGTTATACCTATGTTGTTTGGTACATAAACATTTAGGACTGCTGTGTCTTCTTGGTGAATTGACCATTTTTTTCAGATCTCTAGCTGGTTTGCCAGCGTTTCAAAAAAAATGTGCTATAAAGTATCTCTATGGCACCAGGAAACTCAGCTTCCTCTCTTTCTGTATAAAATGGAGTATCAGAACTCAATGGCCCAAGACCCTCACCAAAACTATAATTCCATTATTTACACCTGACCTTTGTACATTTGGGGGGCTTCAAGGAAACAACCGTACCCTGATGTATATTATGATTACAGATGTAGCAATGAGGAGCAAGAAGTGCAGTAAGACCACGATTTGGTCAAAGCCTCCCAGTAAGATGGTGGCAGAACTGGAAACAAAATCTTCAAACTCTAAGCCCTCAGGTCTTTGCCCCGTACCCTGTTGCTCTGAGCTCATTTGGCAGAAAGTATTGCTGAGGAATGAAAAACAGAATGCCTAATGAATAGACCTGTTTCCCTTTCCCTCCCCTGCCCCTCCTTGCTCAACCCCATACCTATTAACACCAGCTCTGGTTTGGATGTGTAGGAAGCAGAAGGAAAGCAGAATAAAAGAGAAAGGGAGCAAAATAAAAAAGGTAGGAAAAGGTAGAAAGGACGCTTAATCTGTTCAGAAAGAAAGGCACTTAGTTTCCAGAAGAGCCAGCATCTTCACAAACACTTAAAGAAAGTGCAAACAGAGAGGTGAAGTGACTTGTTCAAGGTAACACAGGTCTGTTTAGTAAGAAGACACTAACAATGGACAGCAGAGCCTGGGAATTATGGCCAATTAGCATTCCACCTCTGCTGCTTCTTAGTTGGGGAACTTTGGTCAGGGCAGATGTTCCAAATTATATTTTTCTCATCTCTGTGAAGGGAGTCAGGATACAAACATCACAGGGTCATAGTGAGGATTAAATGAGATAATGTATGTCCCATGGCTATCCAAGATAAGAACATAATAGAAGAAAAAAATGTATTCCTTTGGACTAGGACCCAGATATTCTGTTTCAACCAAGTGATCTTCCCTTGATAACATGCTACCCCTCCTCCTTCCTGCCTCCTCTCCAATGCCAGCTCATTCCCTTAAGCCCTCTAATTAGCTAAATAAAGACTGCAGACAGGGCCTATGTAAAAAAAAAAAAAAAAATGCTCTCCGAGCCAAGTAAAATTCCCAGGGAAGCGAAGGAGCCCACATGGACAATTACCATAGCATCCTTTCATTTCCTTGGTGTGACTAACACCCAGAGACAGCCACTTAGAACACTAATTGCAGGAGAACAGGTAGAAATCATGTTAAAGGAGCCCATCTTCATTTCTGGGGAAAAGCAAGGCTCTCTGATCCATGGGTATGCTTGCTTCTTCATCTTCCACAGAAAGAGACTGGGGCTTCCATTTCCATTTGGACATTGGGTTTCCATAGCCTCAGTGGTTGTTCTTAAATTGGCTGGCAGATTTATGGCATGGAACTGAATTGCCAGCTAAACAATGTGCCAGCTCCATTCTGTCAGCATTTGATTTTTTCTGAATTCAACCACTGGATCAAACAGTGATGCCTGCATGCTGCAGAGAAGGCAGTGACACCCACGTGTTTCACCTTCAGTTTGCTGGACCTTCCAGGGCCTTGGTCCCCACTTCTATGCTGAGGGAGCTGGGAGGAGAGAACCCCTTCCTTTAGGAGGATTTTAGGAGGTCTCCTCACTGAGGGCTACTATGAATCATCACTAGCCTCCCCCCACCCTTGCTTATGTTCCACTTCCCAGCTGCACTTCCTTTTCCTTCTCTCTTCTCCTTCCTGCCTTTTAACCATACTTCCATTTGACACCAAAGTGAGAGAGTTTGGTTGTTTTTTTTTACAAAAGGTAGAAGGCAAGAAGATGGATTTCCTTCATGTCTTAATTCTGCCCTACTTCCTTACCTGCAAAGTGACCATGAGTACTTCTCACTGGCCATCCTAGGGACTCCCATCCTCCAGGGCCCTATGTACCCCACCTGCAAGCCATCATCCATTCTCGTCAAAATTTCAAATTCCTCCTACTTAAGTCCCATTTATTCCCTAAGTCAAAGGTCAGGTACCATCACCTCCTGAAAACGACTTCCTTAACTGCAATATATCAGCCCTCACCCAACTCCCATCACTTCTTTAGAAAAAAAAAAATGAAGTTTAGTTGATAGTTACATAGAAATTGTATTGACATGTAACTTAGACTCTCCATTCTATTTAATGATCCTTCAGGGAGGGGACCAAACCTCCTGTCTCACTGTGTACCCTGCAGGTGTCCTGTTCAATGCTGGGCACAGAGCTGGTTGCCTGTTTGATGCCTGCTTACAGCAGAAAAACCATTTCTGAGTTCAGCACACTAGTGTTTGCATGAAGGCACCAGCTTGGTAAATCACAGAAACAGCTTTCTATGCAACCCAGAACACACTTTCCGAATTCCTCCAATGTTCCAGGTACTGAGTTGGCCACTGGCCATATCAGAAACACAATCTAGAGCCATCTTTACCTCTTGTTTGTAAGGAGATAGCCAACCAATCTACAAGCTGACCTTATTCTCATCAGTGGAAACAGGGAGCATTCCAGCTGAGCCAGTGCTTCACTGTCAAGCTCAGCTCAAGTTCAATTATGTTCTGGGAGCTTCTCAGGCTGTGTAACCTCAGGCTGTGCTTCCTAAGACAGTGAAATGAGACATGCTAGAGTCATTGAGTGAGATGATCACTTTGTGGGATGATATTTTGAATCTCCTGCATGCCCCATTCAGGGACCCAGGCTCCATCTACCTGTGGCTCTGCCACACCCTGTGGCCTTCGGGTGACATGCATCCAGGAAGCAATGGCAGGGCCACCTTACAACCTTTGTGGCTCTAGCTACTTTTGACTTCACGGGCTCCTCCTTTCATACAAAATATTAAAGATTCTAATTATGATTCTGTTGGTATGAAGATGAATATATTGTGTAGTAATATATTTTCTTTGACCTCAGTTTATTTTGTAATTTTAAAGACTTAAAATATTGCCATAAGCCCTTAAAAGTATCATGGTTTCTAGGAATTGTGCTCCTCTAAGTCTGTGCTTATGTCTTCCTGATCTGAACCTCCATAGTGCCTTGCTTTGCCCATTTGATATGCGCCCATCAGCCTCACCAGATAGACAGCAGGGTTTTGAGCTTTTTGGTGCTGTCTAGTGCATTGCACAGAGACTACCTAGAGCTAAGGATCTGTGTGGATCCATGACACAGCTGTGCACAATTTGGCCATTTCCTTAGCTCACTAAACCTCAGTTTCCTCATCTGTAAAGTGAGGTTAAGGATTTGATCCCTCTCATGGTATTGATGTGAGGATGAAATGAGACAAGTCACATTTAATACAGCATCCAGCATGTGGTACACACTAAATAAATATTAACATTATTTATCATCATGATTTAACATGATAATAACTCTCATACTTATAGAATGCTTGGGATTTCACAGAACTGCCATAGGATGATACCACAGCTGTCGTTTTCATGTCTCATTGCAGCCAAAGCTTGTTTATGGAAAATGTGGAGGTTTAATGGAAAGGTTTTGGAATAAGACAGATGTGGATTTAAATCCTATTCTTCCACTCACCCAGCTGGGTGACATGTGACACATATTTATTCTGAGACTCTGTTTTCTCTGTAAAATCAAATTATAACAGCACTTACTTTACAAGTATACTAAAAAACTGTCCTGGGTCTCCTGTCACCAGGCTGCCTTTCTTTTTTGTTGAGGAAGATTAGTGTCTAAAGGAATACTTCCCACTTGCCTGTGGTTTCAAAAGCCTCCAAGTCCTCACAGGAAACCAAGGGATTTGGTGCTCATCTCAAGAATACTAGCTTACTTCCCTGGTCCCTATTTTCTTAAAATAAAAACACTGTATGCCTGGAAGGGGTAAGCCTAAGCCCTTCATCAGTCATTAACACCTGAACATAAATGTGCGTCTTGTCTCCGGACTCCATCAGCTGGTGGAAGGAGGGAGGGTATAAAAATGCAGGGCATGGGGCAGGAGCCCTGGGATGCTGAGGACTGATGTTGTTCTTTCTTTAAATATGTTTTTTTTTCTGTGATACTGGCATTGCCATAGTATGCTGAAGTCCTCCTGATTTTACAGTGATTACGTTCACTGTAGAACTCTACTAAAGGAAATCATAGGGTGTGAATTTCAATTCTGCAAGTCCTTGTGGTCAGTGGCCTAATAGTCACTTGATGTAAACATTGGAAATGCCAATCATGCCTGTTGCCTAGTGAGCACTGACATTTGCTAGGGACACGTCATAACCACATGCAAGACATCGTGAGTTAAAGCCTGGGACTTGATCATAGTCCTGCCTTTGCCACATACCAGCTCTAAGAGCCACATCACTTAATCTTAGGATTCCTCCACTTCTGTTGCTTCCTTTACATTTGCATCGTCACAGTATCTATGGTATAGGGCTGTATGCATAGGCAGTGCACGTCAAGTTTATAGTGTCTGGCACATAATAATTTTGCAAAAGTATCACATCTCAGTGCAGCAGAGCCACACTATATCAATGATTGCTGGAAGCTATGAAACATACTAGGAACGGTGGTGCCTTCCAGCTCTCACCCAAGCTGGGAATTGAACTGTCACCCACAGTGATCTGTAGAGCCACCAGCAGCCTGTCTGCCTTACCTGCTGGCAAATGCAGTCTGGATAAACCCTACTGTATTCAAGACCATATGAGAGGGAAAAATATAGGTCTGACAAGAAAATGACCACAAAACAGGGCAAATTCTAATGGCTACTAGAGTATTCATAAAACAGAGCCTGGGAAAGGAACAACAGAAAGACAAGTTCCCAAAAAAATGTTGTAAAAAAAAAAAAAGAGAAAATCAAGAGATATGCATGTTCCTTAAAGCAAAGAACAATATTGCAAAGATTCCAATTAATCTTTTTTTTTTTTTTTGAGGGCAGTGTCACTGGCCCTCATATGTGGGACCCGAACCGGGGCTGCTGGCTTCCCAAGCCAGCGCTTAACCACCACGCCACTCGGCCAGCCCTTAATCTTATATTTTTAATAAATATAATTCAAATGGAATTTTCCTTGGCACTTAAAATTATGGTATAAATTATGCCTGTAAGAAAGAATGGCAAGGAAAAGATGGATGATTCAATAGATGGAGAAAGAAAACAACAATAACAACAAATGAACAATAGGTAGTCTGATAAAATGCTGAGTCACGTATCAAAGAAATGCAGCCAGGAATCACATAATCCTTGATCCCACTTCTGAGCACAGGGGCCCTGCATTTGGAATTTATTATCAACATGGGCACAGAGGCAGCAACGGGACTCAGAATAGCTGAACAGAAAATTAAAGCCTAAAAAAAGATCAGTAATTCCATAATGTATCACTCCACTTATAGACAATCCTACCTACTCCTAGTAAGGGTGTCTTCAGAGGAAATACTGAAGAATCCTGATCTGAAGTGCAGGTGGGCTGTGCAGAGGCTGATTTATTTGGGAAACAGTGGCCCCACATCCTTAAATGCCCAGCGCGTGGAGGGAGGGCTGGACTGGAGTACTGCAAAAAGAAGGGATGCCAGACGCTTGAAGAGAACATCAGTGTGTGTGAGTGAGCCTCTCATAGACTCAATTCAACAATCTGTGTCAGAACCACAAGGACCCACCCCAGCCCCTAGGCAGCCCCATAAGGGGCAGGGGCTGGGAAGCTATATATTTAAAAAGCTTCCTCGCTGAAAGTTGAGAACCACCACTTTAGCACCTCCCACTCAGAGCTGTCCCTGCCAGACACCATGGGGTGCTCTTGGGTAGGGTCTGTCGGTCCATGGAAGGCTGGGTCAACGCTTATGACCACTATTAACAAAAGGTGCTTCATGGCTTATTCCATTTGCACTTATCTATAAACCTTGGAGACAGCCACGGATACCCTTCTTTCCAACAAAGGGGTGGACCTGAAGGAACTTGGCTGTGAAATTGTGATGCTTGCTACAATCTCACTGTTGTCAACCTGGATCCGAGCCTTGCATTCTTTTGCTGTCTCCATCACCCCAGCCTTAGTCATCAGGATTCCTTTGTTCTTGAGTGTGAAGATGACATATGTCTGGACCATCAGGAAATGGCCATGAAAGGATGACGCTCTGGAGCCAGACAGTATTCTTTTAACACAAAAAGGGGAAGAATTAACCAAAGGTAAAACCAAAAATGGTTTGGCTAGAGGGACAGCACAGCCAAACCTTACCTATCTGTGGTAAGAGTTTGCAGAGAAGATGGCTTACTTAAGGAATTAACTGAGAAATAAGCTGTTCTGCCCATAGTCATTTTAACTGCCAAAACTCCAATTGTTTTCCTACCCTGCAATGATCCTAGGAAGAGAATGGACCATGTTCTACCATTCTACCACAGTGCCAACTCCTCCCTCTGGACATTGTGTTACCTCCTTCAGAATAGTATTTTGTGATTCTGCAGTCTCTCAGAACTGACCTGGGTTGCTGCAGTAGCTTCCCAGATAGGGTCAGCCACCTCCACCCCTCCTGCCTCTCACACACACACACACACACACACACACACACACACACACACACACTTTCTTCTTTGTTATTTTCACAAGAATAAATGATTTGATGAAAGCCCAAGATGTTGGTCTTCATGAGTATCTGTTCTCACTGATACACTGGTAGGTACTTCCTGAACTTCAGGAGGCTGAGGTCTTATAATGCTCCAGAGATGAGTCTGGGATGGAGGAGGGGAGGCTCTGGGGCTGTAACCTAATCAAGCATCCTTGGCAGCTAAGGCCAGATCCCCTGCTGACTTGTCGAACTCTCACATGGGCGTTAAGAAGATTAAGATCATAGCATGCCTAACATAGCTAATAAGAAAGATTTAAAACAATCGGTAAAAATAGATTGAGTTCTGAAATGCTTATTAGGGATAATAATTCTGTGTCACAATAACAGTGTATAGGGTCAGCTTAATTTCACACACCCAAAAGAGGAGAGGAGATGCCGACGATGCTGAGGCAGGGAGACACAGAGTCTGCAATGCTCCGTGCCCAGCACCCAGCCAGGCAGGCAGAGACATGTCCTCCTGGCAACAAGCTCCCCACCACAGCCCATCACTGACCATGGCCCATTTGGAAAGGGTGTAGCAGTCACGGGGTAGCCTGTTCATATCCGAGATCTTGGATATTGGAGGAGGTGCATCTGTGTGCCCAAATATCCCAGATAGATTTTCCTTGGTTTACGAGTGGTCACCTCAGTCTTCCCCCTTTCCAGCTTGGGCATGTCAGTGACAGGCCAGTTCTCTTCCTGAGAAAAGCATAATTCCACCTGCAGGGAGCTATTGGGTTGTTGGAAAAGTCATGACATATTTTTCTATGTTTTTCATTGCAAAAATGCGTCATGACTTTTCCGACAACCCAATAACTAAGAACCCTGGAGGGCCTGGAGAAACCCGCCACATGAAGCTTCTTCCCTTGCCCCACCTTTGCCTACAGAGAGCCTTCTCATGGCCCTGGGCTGCGCTGTCAGCAGTGCCAGTCCCTGGGCTGCAGACTCCCTGCCCTGTGCAGCCATGTGCTCCAGGCTGGTGGGCCAGAGCAGGAGGAGGGGTTCTGCTGGTCTATACTTCATATTTTGTGTCCATGTGGAGGATGGAGCCATCTGGAGGCCACAGGACTTTCTGAAGCCCATCAGCTTTGTCTTCCCCTCACCAAACTCTCCTTCCTTTAAATGGGGAAGGGACAAGGTGAGTCTGCATTAAGAAATGATGAAGATCTGGGCTGGCTGAGTGGCTCAGTTGGTTAACAGCATGAGTTCTGAGCAACAGGTTGCTGGTTTGATTCCCACATGGGCCAGTGAGCTGCTCCCGAGATGAGCTGCCGTTGAACTGCCAACAGGAGGCAGGATGGCTCAGGTGGTGAGAGCATGGGCTCCTAGCAAGGTTGCCAGTTTGACTCCCACTCAGGATGGTGGGCTATGCCCACTCACAACTAAAATTGAACACGGCACCATGAGCTGAGCAGCTGTGAGCTGCCGACGGGAGGCCGGATGGCGACTGGGCTTGGAGCTGAGTGAGCTGCTCCCTCCACAACTAAGATTGAAGGACAACAACTTGCTTGTTCCCCTTCCCCAATTCCCCAATAAGGTCTTTAAAAAAAATAAAAAGAAATGATGAAGATCTGAACAAAGATCTGATCAAAGTTTCATTCTTTGACCTTCAGGTGGGAACAGAAGCAGCAGGGAACTCTCCTACATTGCTGGTGAAATGGTGTGACAGAGTCTTAAGAAGGTACCTGGCAACATCTTTGAAAATAGAAAGCACATACGCCCTGCAAAGCTGCAGACTTTGGAGTCTATTCCATAAAAGCTAAAGTACATGGGTACGGAAGCTCCTCTGTAAACAACGTGCACCACTTGGGGGAAGGAGCCTGGAAACTGAGTGACTGCCCATTGACAGAGGAATGAATGAATGAATGCAATAGACAGCAGATGGCTTTGCTAGAGCAAAAGTGCCAGCAAATACAAAACCGGCTGTGAACACGTGTTTTCTTGAGAGACACTGGTGGGGCTGATGGTGGTATATAAGACAAGAGATGGAGAGGAGTTGGTAAAAATCAAACAAACAAAAACAACAACAACCCCACAAAGATAACACTCAAATTTCAAGCAGATTGTGTAGGTCAAGGAAGTGCAATGAGATATAGACTGTGGGAAAGTCGACTCCGAGATGGAGGTTTGTCTGCAGGAGGCTTACGGGATGAGCCCTCAGGATCCTACCTGTAGGGAGTGAAGCAAGCTGGGCCTCAGCCAATCCCAGTGGAGCTGAGAGAGCTCTGGACAGCTGTCCCAAGTTAGGACGAAGACCAGGCATCAGACAACGGCTTCTCCCAGGAGGGAGGCAGCTCCCATCAGCAGCAGGTGATCACAGGAGTGAGACTGAGCTGTGAGCTGTGAGCTATCAGCACTCTCAGCTCTGGGGGGATGCACACTTCAGTCATCAAGGGACAGGACCTGACAGCACAGCATCCATTGCACAGGGGCATGATCGCTTTTCAGCATATTTGTGAAATTAGAGCTATAGTGTGTGTGTGCAGTTGTACAAAGAAAAAGAGTAAGCAGAAGAAAAGAGCGGCCTCTTTCATTCTCGGATTCTACATTTATCTCTAACATTAACAATTCTAAGCCTAACGGCTCCATACCAAGGGCAAACAGAGGTGATTCCAGCCTGGGCAGTTCGGTGGTAATACTGCCTGATGATTTCCCCTGATCTCATCACAATGGAAACCAGACGCCCAGCCCCCAGCTGAGCTAACCTCCACTCTCCAGAACTCTGACTGCCTTCTATTTTTGAATGGGTTGGAAATAGAACCACGGGATATATTTTTTCTGCCTTTAGCTTGTTGGGGTTGGGTACCTTGAATATGGGTTCAAGTTGCAATCAAGCATAAAATACGAAGTAAAGACCTCAGAAGGACACCCTGCCGTCTCCCTAGGAGGCAGAGTGATATAGGGTGCTATAAAATTGAGGCAATTGCTCTGACCCAACACTAACTAGGAAGCCTTTAGGCACCCTCTTGAAACCAATTAAGATGCTATAAAGAAATGTAGGAACTTCATAATGAGACATACAATTAGTCCCTCAATCCCAACTTCTCTTTCTTGTACCATAACTAAGGCAAAATAGAGACAAGGCATTCAACTTGCATATTTCTTCACAGCCATCTGAATGAGATTTTACTTCTATCAGCGAGTGTTTGAGGAATAATGGGGGGTGGGGAGCACAGAGCTCCAAGTTCCGTGTTTTTGTTGAAATGGAAGATTCAGCAACTTGCCATGTTCCAACAGGATATCTTCATTCATTTAACATTGTTCTGAAAATAATAGTTAATGCAATTGGCCAGGAAGAAGGTGAGTAATATATATTGGAAAGCAGGACCAGGGTCAGTAAATGTAGATGAATCACTTTTTATACACAGATAACCCAAAAGAATTAGCTCTATAATAAGAAAGCAGGAAGGTAGCTGGTTAAACATTAAATACATTAAAATCTATAGCTTTCTCATATACCAGCAATAATTAGAATTTGAATGCAATGGGGAACAAGATTAAATTCACAGTAACAATAAAAATATAAAACACCCAGGGAAATACTTAACAAGAAATGTAGAGAATGAACAGAGAAAAAAACTACAAAACTTAACTGACTTCAATGAAGTGATTTATTCTCGATGGGAATTCTTTATCAATTTTGTTCATTTTAATAATAAGATAACAGAATTCCAACCAAGTTTATTTAGAACTAGACAATTCTAAATTTCATCTGGAGGATTACATATGTATGAAAAGCCAAAAAGAGATGGGGAGGTGTCTTATTCGATACTAGGGTATCTTTTTAAATTACATTAACTTATAAATATCGATACCAAAACAGAAATCAGGCTGTCTGCTGATCATTCAGCCACTTCTGATGTGTCCAGATGTGGAAATTAGCATTCTCTCCTTCCTCAGTTGGCCATGACTTCTTGTGAATGTTATTTCATCCCATGGCTATCTCCATCCCGGTCCCATCAGCCCAGTAAAAGAACCATGAGTTCCATGGTCCTTGGCCCCATCTTAGGAAAAGCAGTTGTAGCCCTATGTTTTGGACTTTTATTTCTTTTGATGATACTGAGTGAGTTTCCAAGGTCAGACATCCAAGCATGTCCTCTGTGTCTACAGGACTCCAAACATCTGGGAAAGAAGCAACCCATCCAGTTGGAACTGGCTTATGTTTTCCACTTCCTATCTGTCTTTCCTGGTTAGGTAAAACATGAAGACTCTTAATTTCCCAGTTGTCTCCTAGTCTTTTGACATCTCACATATTGTAGCTTCTCGTATCATCTGTGTGTAGGGCCAGTTTTATCCCCAATCCAGTGTGTACCAGTACTTTTTAAAATGTAATAAAATTAAATGACTAAAACTGAAATTAAAAAAAAAATACAAGCAAATGCAAGGCCCAATTTTTATTATTATATTCAACAGACATAAAATGGCTCTGCCATATTGCTATAAATGTCTCTAAACACTCTCTTCACAGATCACTGACAGCTGGCTAACACTTTAGCTAAGGATTCCTCACACCCTGTCATCTATGTAACAAGATGATCTTACATTTTTATAACACTTAACTTTTTATTGCACTCAGATCTTTTCCCTCACATGGCTCTCCAATATTATTCTGAGGGAACTGGAAGAGCTTTAAAACAAACCCCATTTGTCAGGCAAGAAATGCAGATCCTTGTGGAGACATTCAGTAATGAGCCCAAAGTGGTTAGTGACAAAGCTGGAACTGGCCTGAAATGTTCTGATTCACGGTCTTGGATTTTTCCTGCTCCTTGATGGAGCCACATATAGGGTGATGGACTGGATGCTGATCTACTCAGTGAGTCTATTCCCACGGCTCTGGCCAATAATGCATTTTAAGTGTTAATACTGTAAAAGTCCCTTTCTACCCCATATCCTTAATGAGAGAGCCCACTAAAATGTCCAGAGCCCTTTGGCTAATGATATGCGTAGACTGCATAGCTGCGTTAGGAGAAAATGTTGGAATGATCCATAGTTCTCAAAAACAGTAGCAAACATCAAACTGCAGCAATGCTACTAAAAACTCTCATTCAGCTCTTTAAGAAAAGTGTGGCAAATTATTTAGGCTCCATGGCCATACTCAACATGGCATTGCATACTTCCTTGCCAGTGACTGAAACTGCAGGTACATTGAACAAGAGCAAAGGAGGAACCTCTTGAATGTCAAGCTTGCAGATGAAACTACAAAGAGATCTCTGAAATTTCAAACAGAATTTCCACATGAAAAAACAGTTAACAGGAGAAGTGGTAAGAGTCACATTCAAGTCTACAACAACCCTCGGGTACTCAACTTGATAGCCTGAGGGCTGACTAATATCCACAATGGAGGTATTTTACAGAACAAGAAAAAAAAAGCTTTGCTTTATAAAACAACCATGCAATGGCTGTTTCTTCTCTCATCCCAACAAGCTATCATATGTGGCCAAGATGTAGCTATGGCTCAGAATGTTCCCACCTTTGCTGGCTTTGATTCCTATCCTAACATATTACTTTAGTCTTTGTCAAAGCAACTCAGAGAATAGGGAAATAGAAGCATCTTTAGGTCATGGGAACACTACAACATAGAATTAGGACAACTCAGATTTTTTTTTTTTTTTGGCTTGAATTGTTCCTGTTGGCTGTCTATACTGATCACAAGACTCCTGTTTCTCAGAGCTGTGTAAAATGAAGCCAATAACTGACTCCAAAGCAGGACAGGCATTCAATCATACAGATTGTTTCACGTCATGTTTTCTTTTCTGGCAACAAAAGAAACTTGGAGACTTTTTTTAGTTTATAAGACCACATTACTTTGGATCATTGCATTTTTTTCCTTTTATATTTAAATATTTAACAACACCAGGCCCAGGCTGGCTTTTGCCTGACTCTACATCTGAAGAAGCAAAGTTGGACCAGCTTAAAGATCCAAGTCACCTTCCAAGTCTCTGTGACAGGGAGAAAACCCAAACGCTTGGTTCTGCTATTCATCCACAATATGGCACTGTTGGTCAGGATCTCTGCACTCTTCATCAAGACCACTCTTATCACCTCACGTGTAGAAATGGACTTTTGAGTCTCTTTAATTCAACAAATATTTATTCTGCAATTGCTACTGTACTTAGCTCCTGAAGATGCAAAGCTGATATAGGCTGATTCAGGTTAAGCCTCTGGAATACAATTTCCAGCTTAAGAGATGATCACCTAAACCAACCCTGACATTCTACTGATGAAGAATTGAGACCCAGAGGAAGGAATCTTCCCAGAGTCACATAATAAGCAAGTGTGAACCTTTGAAAGTTATACTTCTGAACCAGGGTAATTCAAAAGTTGAAATCATGGTTAAAATGTAGGAGCCATTACTATCAAAGAAATGGTAGAATACTGGAGGTGCCAAAAAAAATGTATACACATGACTTGTAGTCATCTTTTGTTATTGGTATATATTGAGTATTACAATTTTAACACAGTTTTTTCCTGTCTTAAAATGTGTATATGTTTTTTTGGCAGCCTCTGTATATAAGTACTGTATGCATATCCTGCTATCTCTCGGGCTCAGTTTTCAATCTATTTCCCTCCCTGGACACAACATGCTCAGCTGTCTGCACAGTCTGCCCAGGGCCACCCCCTCACATCAACTGCCTGTGGACCCTCCAATCTGTCCTTTTTTGTCCTGAAGGCAGAGTCAAGGCCATGATGACCCCTCACTATCAGCTCCCTTCTAAGTAAGTCAGAAAATCAACCTAGTAAAATAAAGATCAGATCTTCACATTCAAGATTTTTGTAATCTAAGGAGATATCAAGACAGATTTACATGCAAAGGCATTTAAAAACTGTTATAATTATGTGCATGCTAATTTATTATTAATAATAGGCTATGGATCATGCTAGTCAAGTCACTTCTTTCATGAAGACTGTTTTGACAGCCTGTCCCTCAAATTGGAAAAGCAACCTCTTCCCACCGTGCCTGTGTGATTATCATAGCCCTTTATTGGTCTCCTTTACATGTGGGTCTCCACCTTGAGTCAGGGTCTGCTTGTGTTGGCTACCCATAAAGTAAATAATAAATATTTTGAGATTCTAGTCCACTCTGAGGTGGCTTCCCAGAAGAAGAAAACTGGGATTTATTTTAAGAAATGGAAATGAGGCATAAGAAGTGGAAGGGGCCATATTTCTTCCTTAGTTCCTTCACTATGCCTAGAAAATAGGAGTAGAGCTTGGGGCAGGGGTGGTGAGAAGGATGTGGGGGAGAGGAAAGGCACATGCTCCTAGGATTGTCCCATCACGGGAGAAAAGTTCTCAGGGGCCGGTTCACTCTACCAAGGTCAAGGGTGAGAAGAGGGACAGAACTTCTGACTCTGGGCACAACTTCATTTGTGCCTTCACACCATATGTCCTCCATACAAGACACCTTTGTACCGAGCTTTGCAGTGACCTTGGGAAATCGCTTCCAGCTGGAAGCCTGGGTGAGTCACAGGAAGGCAATATGCAATATCTCCAGTGTGCATTTGGCCTGGACTGTCGAATCTCCATTCTGACCCTTATGAAACACGATTGCCCAAGAGCACTCCGATGGACGCAACCTCAGTAAATCAAAAGCCATAGCTCTAATTCTCTTCCAATGCACACAGTTAGATAGAGAAGTTACAGTTGGATGCCGCCAATGGTTTGACTTTGAGATGACGGCCCCCTCTGGGATCCTCTGGACACTTGGTCAACTCAGTAGCAAAGAGCAGGGGTTTGGAAAGGTGGGTGGGAGAGGATGTTGCATGTAATATTTTTCTTTCTGGTATTTGTCCCCGGAGTTCCATTTGATAGTGACACCTGAACTTTGTGACATAGCTGGGTTCTGCTCCACTGGCTTCTATACAAAGAAACATGATGCAAAACAGCTGGGGTAAAAGCAGTTACCATGGAAACCCCAGACTTGGGTTTGGAAAGTAAAAGTGTCATTTACGATGACCACAGCTATGGTTTGTACCAGTGCACTTCCTGGGAAGTTTCTTTTTGTCCTGAACATTTGCATTCCTTTTTTTTTTTTTGCCCTGAAGAATTTGGCAAAAGAAAAATTTTAAATCAGATTGGAAATATTACCTTCCCAGTTAAATAGCTAAAACAGGAGGTCTTGATTTATTCAAACCATATTTGTTGAAGACAAATTTAACTCTAACTGGAGAAACTGCTCAAAGGTCAAGTTTTGTCTTGGATACTTTGAAAGAGTTGCTAAGCATTTTGGTTCCCCATCAAGGCGGGTTTGACACCAGAAGGTGTTATTTGTGTTATTTCCCCCAAACCATTTTTCCACCTCTTAGGAATGAGAGATTTATGGCTGTAGAGAGCAAACACATCCTTATGTGGGCATGATCACAGTTGTGGCCAATCCAGTCATGATTGCAGGAATAGACTGGTCACTTTAGCACACTGCCTGAGAACACAGAGGACATTAAGGGCACGAGATTGGGCAGCAGAGAGAGGGAGGTTCCAATTCCTACTTTGCCATTTGTCCTTGCTGCATGACCCTGGGCAAGTTCCTTAACCAGCCTCTGCCACAATTTCCTCACCTCTGAAATGAGAATTAGAATACCTATTGCTCCAAATGTCTGCAAGCACTAAATGAAATAGTGCACAGGAAGCATTTAGTATGAGCCCATAATAAATACAAAATGAAATACAATACAAAATGAAATCAATCTCTAACAACTCTTTAATAATGGCAAAGAGGATGGACTATCTTCCCCACCCCCCACCGTTTTACTGAGATACAATTGACGTACATCACTGTATTAAGTTGGAGATGTACAATGTGATGATTTGATTTACAAATATTGTGTAATGATTACCATAACAGGGTTACTTAACATCCATCATCTCATCTAGGTACCATACAAAGAAAAAGGAAAAAAAATTATCCTTGTGGTGAGAACGCTTAAGACCTGCTCTCCTAACTTTCCTATATGTCATACAGTGGTGTGGACAGTTTGTATCTGTCTTTTGGTGAACATGTATATACATTTCTGTTGAGTGTGTACCTGGAAATAGAGTTGCTGGGTCTCCTTGTATAAAGCTATATCGTTTTCCAAAAAAAAAAAAATGGAACGCTTCATGAATTTGGATGTCATCCTTGTTCAGGGGCCATGATAATCTTCTCTGTATTGTTCCAATTTTAGTATGTGTGTTGCTGAAGCGAGCACAAGGACGAATTATCTCTGATTAGTGGCATTGGCAATACACACATACATGCGCACACACATATTCAACTATACACATCTATTTTTAAAAGCAGCTCTTCAAATACAAGTGTAATTAGTGATCTTTACAATTAAATAGTATTGAATTAATTACCCATATCTTCATAGGAGTATGATGAGCCCTGTAGAGCACAAGTTTAACACTGTCCTTTTCCTTACAATCTAAAACAGATGACACTGACATGGACAAATAATAAGTGCACATGTATAGATAGTCACATAGTTTTAGGGAATCTAGAAAGCTCAGTAGTCACACTACATCATTAAGGTCTAATGCATTAGAAAAACAAATAAAAATTAAACCAATCAAAAGGAAGAGTCCTATGGGAGGGAAGTGGGAAAACAGGAGAGCAAAAGCTAGCAGACCAGGCTAAAACAGCCTCTGGCTTCAAGCAACTCAGAAGACAAGGGTCACAAGCCCACCCACAGCTTCCCGTATCTCCCCTCCCCCGAGCCCCGCAAAGTATAACCTCCTCCTAATGCCCCCTTTCTCATTCCACCCTAAACATTAAGGCTTTCACAGGCCCCCCTCTTCTAATCCTCCCAACCAACTCCTGAAGATTCCTTTTTTTTTAATTAAGTGATTATTATTAAGAGGGATCAGAGTAAATCAACATCTCCCTCCTTTCTTTCTTTCTCCTGGTGTTAGTAGAAACAAAACCACAAGTTGAAGAAACAGTTTGAGAGCTGCGTTATGACTTAATGGGATCTAAACAGATCAGGCAAAGAGTTTGAAAACTCTGGCTTTAGATGTCAGAACAATATTAAATAGAATGAGATTAGGTTCCAGGTTTGATTATTTAGTAAGTCAAAGCAAAATCACCTTGACTCCCTGTTAAACATGACTAAAGAAATCTATGCCAACTTGCCCTTGTTTAGTTAGAAGTCTTTCCAGCTAAACTATGCAAATTGTAGCTGGAGCCCTCAAGAAGAACAGATGAGCCATGGAGTAGAAAGCCTATCATTTTTTTTTTAACCCATCTTCCTTTCCTTAAAAAAATACTAATAATTGACCATGAAGCTCTTGGTGATGATAATTCAGCCTCCTTCATTCCTCCCCCTTCTCCCCACCTTCATTTTCTTCCCCTCATAGTCTCCTCAACAAGCTCCCATCCCTACCATTCTACTGACACTGTTCCTTGGGCCTGAACTTCTACCGGTCTCAGCTGGTGGCGTTCCTCTTTAACTACATCTCTGTCTCACTCCCCTATAGAGTTTGACAGGCCACATGACCTCAGCTCACTAACCCATGTTTTTTCCCTCGTTCTCCTTCTCCTTGACTTCTCTACAGCATTTGATATTGGCACCACCCCTTCCTCACTGACAGTTTCTCCTCTTTTTTTTTTTTTTTTGAGGGCAGTGTCACTGGCCCTCATATGTGGGACCGAACAGGGACCGCTGGAAGCCAGTGCTTAACCACCGCGCCACTCGGCCGGCCAGTTTCTCCTCTTTTTGTTGCCAGGATTTTATGCTATGCTGAGTCGCCTGCTTTTCCAAAGCCTCAGGCAATTTTTGATTGTTCTTCTTCTGCCTGTTTCTCCCAACTTCCTACATGTCCTAAAATTCAGCCTTAGGCCCTCCTCCTTGAGAGATGACTCACTGACTTAGCGCCATCATTTTCTCATTTTCATGTCAAGAGCTTTCTGCTCACCAAAATGCTAATGTGTGTATTTGCTACTGATCTCTAGATCGGTCATGTCCTGTAAAATAATCTGAAATAATGGAAATTGTTCTATACCTGCACTGTCCAATATGGTAGCCATTAGCCATATGTAGCTATTGCACACTTGAAATTGATTAGTTTGAATCCTCCAGGAACTGAAGTTTCAATTTTACCTAATTTCAGTGAACTTGAATTTAAATTTAAATTTAATTCCCCACATGTGGCTAGAGGCTACATATCGAACAACACAGTTCTAGATAGTTTCATTTAAACATCATGATTTCAGGCTGAATATGGTAAAAACTAAAGGCCTTCCATCACGTATTCTTCCTCCCAGCATCTCTGTCCATGGCACCACAACCCCATCCCACACTCAAAGCTCAGATGCTCCCTTTTGTTTATCCTCCTCTGCTTCCTCAGTAGCAGAGCAGTTTCTGATTTTCGCCGACTCTGCCTTGAAATGGCCTGGCTCTCTGCACCACTCTCTGTGTCTCATGGCCACACCCCGGTCCCTGTTCAAGTCCTCTCTCAAACCAAACAATCAACTTGAGCCTCTCACTTCAACACGCCTTGCCATTGCTGCTGATCTAATCATATTCCAACACTGTTCCATTGTGTCCCCAAACTCACAGTGGCCCCCATGTTCTCTTACAAGAAAACCCCCAGGAGAATGTTGTCTCACCAAACCTGATCAGTATTTTCTTCCATGGCCCTCCTTAAATGCACTTGTACACTCAACCAACCCTCTACAGGGCTACATCTCACTAGCCCAAGAATATACCAAGCTCATGCCTGACTTGGAGCTTGGCTTTTCAAATCCTGCTTTTCAAGTCCCCATTGAAGACTGTCTCCTACTATGGAGGTTTCCATGCCTATCTAAGCCCTGCCTGACATATCTTGCTTCTGAATTCCTAGGGCATTTATAAGAGTGTTGTCTTGTCCTGATAACTATTGTTTCATGGGTCTTATCCTGTCCTCCCTCATTAGAGTTGAAGGCAGGGGGTCATCTTCCTTCGGTACGCTCCATTAGACTTAGCTCAGAACTTAGCACATAGTAAATGCTGAGTGACTCGCAAACACTTCTGGACTGATCAGTGAGTTCAGGCTAAGAGCTGTACATGAAAGCATGTTAGAACTCAGTGCACATTAGCCTTACCTTGCTACTAATTTATTCCCTGCTCCCCCTCAGTCTCTGTTCATGCTTCTATTTGTCCTGGCTTCTTTCCAGCTTCAATTCCTCTCATAGGTCTGTTTCTCCCCTTCATTCAGGAAATTATATGAGCTAATCATGGCAGCGTAGATAGAATGTGTAGGATTTTCTATTTTTTCCTGGACATGGTAGCCATAGCCAATGCCTTGTTTGTCATTCTACCAACATGGTTCTATGGAGGAAGTCAACACTCTATAGAGGAAAAATCATGATAGATCTCTGTTACTAGCTTGGTGGCACTGGATAAACTATTTAACCTCTATGAGTCTCACTTCTTAGGCAGGTAAAACAAGGATGAAAAAATGCCTCCTCATAACTTTATAGGGGAATGATGGAGTTAAATAAAATAACACTTGAAAAATGGGCCAAGGATATAGGATTGGATGAACCAGGGGCAGAATACATGCAGCTCATAGATGGCCTAGGCATTTTCATTTTAAAGAATGATCCACAAAGGCAGTGTTTAAACCAGAGAAACTGAGGGAAGTACAAAATTCTAGACAATGTAAACGAATATGAAGGAGGAGAATGCTCTGGAAATCACAAGCAGCCCAGGCTGGCTGCAGAGGGCCACACAGAGGTGAGAGGGAGTCTGGGCAGGTGTCTTCCACTCAGGAGTGATGAGGACAACAAAACTGCAGAAGGAGAAGGAGTAGTCCTCACACAGAGGCCAGACCAGACAGCAGGAGGAAAACTTTCTTTGGTTTCCTACCCACCGGAGGGAAGCAGGACCTCAAATTCAGGGCAGAGCTTGCCTTTCTAGTTTCTCCTGATTTATAAAAAGAGGCTCAGAAAAACCACGCTCAATTTTTCACTGTCAAGGGTCACTTTATTATTTTCCCCCACAGAATCTGTATTTTGAAAGATTTAAAATGAGATAGAGTGAGCAAAGTACCTAATACATTGCCTGACACAGATCATTTGTACCATAAATGTTAGTTACATAAAACAGATTAGAATGATTAGTTTCTCCTCATGTTATTCCAATCAGAGATGGAAAATCCTCAGAGTTTAGAGTGTCGTGAGATAACCAGCGTTGCCTTAAAAGAATGATACAGGTCCATCATCCCTTTTCCAAAACCTTTAGAGTGAGGTGTGTTTTGGAATTCAGGATTTTTCAGATGTTATGAAGGTAACATGGGTCATATACTGTACATCGTATAATACCATCAGTGGGGTGTGGTGAACCACCCCACAATCAAGTACATAAATCTTCCTGCAACTTGATATATTGTACTGAACATAAATTTTATATTCTGTATTCCATAGTCTCTTCATTTTGAAATCTTTAGTTTCATAGGTCTCATAGCATCTATAGATTCACATCATTTCAGATGGGATTTGCTGTCAAATGAGTTCTGATCGGGTCAGGTACTGGCCCCAAATTAGTAATGTAGACTTTTCCATCTTCAGAGCTTTTGAATTTAGGAATTTCAAAGGAATTGTGTACCTATAATATTTTGTGTAGTTTTTCTTTTTTCTTTCTTTCCTTTTTTTTTTTTTTTTTAAGAAAGCTGCCATTAAGCTTTTGGAAATGTAAAAACTAGTGGGTAGCAATTTCAAAACTTACTACAAAGATATAGTAACCAAAACAGTGTGGTACTGGCAGAAGAGTAATAGACATATGGAATATGGGAAAAAATTGATAGTCCAGAAGTGACCCATATATATTTAGTGAATGGAATTTTTTTTTCTTTTTTTTTTAAAGATTTTATTGAGGAATTGGTGGAGGGGAACAGCGTTGGGGAATCGGGGAAGGGGAACAGACAAGTTGCTGTCTTTTTGTTCTTCAGTTTAGTTGCGGAGGATGTTGCTTCACTGTTGGTATCATCATTGCGCTCTTCCCGGATGAGGCAGATCGGTCACCGGCCTCTGGATGTCGCTCACCGCGGCTATTGGCAGCTCACGCTTGACTGCCAGCCGCTCACGCTGGCTGCGGGCCACTCACTGTAGCCTATGGCAGCCCACTGCAGCAGGGACTACAGCCCGCACCATCACCGGGGCTCGCACAGCCCAGCTCCAGGTGGAGCTGTTGTTAGCTGTAGAGGGCAGTGTCACTCGCCCTCATGTGGGATCCGAACCGGGGCCGCTGGCATCCCAAAACCAGCGCTTAACCAATGCGCCACTCGGCCGGCCTAGTGAATGGAATTTTGACAAGGTGCCAAGAACATTCAATGAGAAAGAATGGTCTCTTGAACAAATGGTGCTTGGACAACTGGGTTTCCACATGCAAGAGAATGAAGTTGGAACCTTATCTTACACCATATATAAAAAATTAACTCAAAATAGATCAAAGATCTAGCTGAAAGAGTTAAAAGTATGAAACTACTGGGGGTGCCAAAAAATGTATACAAATGAACACTTTGGTTAACATTGCTCAAGCAGTAGTTCATCATAATCAGAAGTGTCTGGATGCTGATGGGAACCACTTTGAGCACCTCTTGTAATTGCAGAAGTCAAACATGATTTGTGTTCATCTTTTTTTATCTGTGTATATTGAGTATATTACATTGTGTATATTACAATTTGAATACAGTTTTCCTTTCTGAAAATGTGTATACCCTCTGTATTAGAAGAAAGCAGGGAGACTTCTGGTAAGATAGCGGAATAAATGGATGCTTTCCCAACTGCCTCCCAGGATCACATCAAAATTACAAATAATTTGTAAAACATTTAACCTCGGAAGTTCCCTAAACACTAGATGAACAGAACCTCTAAACAAAGGACCTAAAGAGAAGGCCACGTCAAGTCTGGTAGGAGGGGCGATGACAAGAGATGGCGAGCCCCATGAGGACACCCTAGCTGTGGGGAGGCTTCTCCGGTTGGGGGACAGACCATCTGGCCCCACACCGAGCTCACTAACCCAGAATTGCTTTGGCAAGAAGAGGAGTTCTATGATAGTGGGCAGTAGAAATTAGTGAGGACTCTCTTTGCTCGGCTTGGTGAGGCTGAGGGCGGCTAGAGTACCAGTGGGGGCGGAGCACAGGTTCACTCACCGGGAAACACTGGGCAGGTGCCCTCCAGCTCCAACAGGCTGTTCACTGAGACGTAGGAAGGTGCAGGCTGCATTGGGTCCGCACTCTCTGCCCTGCTTGTGCTGCGTAGCCAGGGAAACGCAGGGCGGGTGCTCTCCAGATGCATCAGCCTGTTCACTGAGACTCAGGAGTGGGTGAGCCGCCTTAGGTCCCTGCTCTCCGCACTGTTTGTGCAGAGTTGCCAGGCTGGGGATTGGCTGTTGGGCTGCTTAGCCTGATCTGTGGGCAGCTGATTGGGACAGGCTGAGACGGGGAGTTTTCCTGAGAGTGTTGGGCCGGGAGCTGAGCACCTGCGTAATCTGATCAAGGCTTTCCAGGCGAGTTTGTGTGGACTGGTAACTGGTGCAGAGTGCATGCTGCTCTGACTTGGTGGGGGCCACTGACCACATCAAGTGGTGTCTTGGGCACCTGCCCCTCCCACTCTAGATCTATGTTGCCAGAGGCACCCTGAGCACTTGGTGCCTGGCCCACACCTCCGCAGGCCACAGAGGGTTTTTTTTTGCAGCAGTGGACAATCTGCAACAACCTGTGAAGAGCTTTTTTGGTAGTGAGCACGGTTCCAGAGCACACAGCAGCTAATTGCGGAAAGCTCACTGCAAGCCTGAGAGGGAGGCTGGTGCATAACACATTAAGCTCTTCTCCCCAGTAGCTGGTGCTGAGTCGCCCAGAGACTCTCTATTGCTGAGCAAGTGGTCTGCAGATTAAAGAGGATGGAGAGCACCCCTACCTCTTTTTTTTCTCTCTTCTTTCTAGGTGATCTATCTAATACATCGAAGCATTCACAGAACGACAGCCAGAATGAAGAAACAAAGAAACATGTCCCAAGTAAAAGATCAGAAGAAAACTCTAGAAATGGAACTAAATGAAACAGAGGTATCCAAACTTTCAGAGACAGAGTTTAGAACACTGATGATAAGAATGTTTAAGGAACTTAGTGAGGAAATAAGAAGGATAGGGAAACCATAAAAACAACTAGTTAGAACTAAAGAATACAATAACTGAAATGAAGAACACACTCGAAGGAATCACCAGTAGAATAGGTGAAGCAGAGGAGCAGATCAGCGAATTAGAAGACAAAATAGCAGAAATCACCCAGCTGGAACAATAAAAAGGAAAAAGAATAAAAAAGAATGAAAATAGTTTAAGAGACCTCTGGGACAACATGAAACAGAACAAGATTTGCATCATAGGAATACCAGAAGGAGAAGAGAAGAAGCAAGGGATTGAGAATGTATTTAAAGAAATAATTACTGAAAACTTCCCTAACCTGGTGAAGGAAATCGACATACAAGCCCAGTATGTGCAGAGAGTTCCAAACAGGCTGTATCCAAACAGGCACGCACCAAGACACATCATAGTTAAAATGGCAAAGCTTAAAGGCAAAGACAGAATCCTAAAAGCAGCGAGAAAGACAGCAGGTTACATACAAAGGAACTCCTATAAGACTAACAGCTGACTTTTCTATAGAAACTCTGCAGGCCAGTAGTGAGTGGCAGCAGATATTCAAAGTGACACAAAATAAAGGTCTACAACCAAGACTGGTCTACCCAGCACAGCTATCACTTAAAATTGAAGGAGAGATAAAGAGTTTCTCAGAAAAGAATAAGCTTAAGGAGTTCATTACACCAAGCCAGCCTCAGGAAATTTTAAAAGGGCTTTTTTAAATAGAAGAAAGAGGAAGACAAGCTAACCCAGGAAGACAAGAAATACAAATAACAAAATGGCAATAAATATGCACCTATCAGTAATCAGTTTAAATGTGAATGGGCTAAATGCTCCAATCAAAAGACACAGAGTGATTGAGTGGATAAGAAAACAGGACCCATGCATATGCTGTTTACAAGAGACCCCTCTGAGATCGAAAGACACACACAGACTGAAAGTAAAGGGATGGAATAAGATATTTCATGCAAATGGAAATGAGAAAAAAAGCTGGAGTAGCAATACTTATTTCAGACAAAATAGACTTTAAAATGAAGACTACAATAAAAGACAAAGAAGGGCACTACATAATAATAAAGGGATCAATTCAACAAGAGGACATAAACCTAGTAAACATCTATGTACCCAACATAAGAGCTCCTAAATATATAAAACAGATTTTGACATAAAGACAGAGATCAAGAGTAACACTATCATAGTAGGAGACTTCAACACCTCATTGTCACCAATGGACAGATCCTCCAGACAGAAAATCAACATGGACATAGTAGCCTTGAATGACACTTTAGACCAGCTGGATTTAATTGATATCTTTAGAGCATTTCACCCCAAAGTTACAGAATATACATTCTTCTGAAGTGCACATGGAACATTTTCCAAGATAGACCACATGTTAGGCCACAAAACAAGTCTCAACAAATTTAAGAAGATTGAAATCATTTCAAGTGTCTGCTCTGACCACAATGCTATGAAACTAGAAATCAATTATAAGAAGAAATCTGGAAAGCTGTCAAATACATGGAGGCTAAATAACATGCTACTAAATAGTGAGTGGGTCAAAAATGAGATCAAGGAGGAAATCAGAAGATACCTCGAGACAAACGAAAATGAAAACACCATGACCCAAAATCATTGGGATGCAGTGAAAGCAGTCCTAAGAGGGAAGTTCATAGTAGTGCAAGCCTATCTAAAGAAGGAAGAAAAATCTCAAATCAACAGACTATCTTTACACCTAAGGGAACTCAAAAAAGAACAGGAAAATAAGCCTAACGGGAGTATAAGAAAGGAAATAATAAAGACCAGAGCAGAAATAAATGAAATAGAGAACAAAAAAACAATACAAAAGATCAATGAAACCAAGAGTTGGTTTTTTGAAAGAAAAAAAAAAAATCGACAAACCCTTAGCCAGACTCACCAAGAAAAAGAGAGAGAGGACCTAAATTAATAAAATCAGAAACGAAAGCCGAGAAGTGACAACAGTTACCACAGAAATACAGAAAATTTTAAGAAAATACTACAAGCAACTATATTCTAACAAATTTGACAACGTGGAAGAAATGGATAAATTTCTAGAAGCATACAATCTACGAAGTCTGAACCAAAAAGAAACAGAAACTCTGAACAGACTGATTATTGCCAAAGAAATTGAATCAGTAATCAACAATCTTCCAACAAACAAAAGTCCTGGACCAGATGGCTTCACAGGTGAATTTTACAAAACATTCAAACAAGAATTAATACCTATATCCTCAAACTATTCCAAAAAATACAGAAGGAGGGAAGGCTCCCAAACTCTTTCTATGAAGCCACTATCACTCTGATTCCAAAGTCAGACAAAGATATTACTAAAAAGGAAAACTACAGGCCGATATCCCTAATGAACACAGATGCAAAAATTCTCAACGAAATACTAGCAAACCGAATTCAGCATCACATTAAAAAGATCATACACCACGATCAAGTGGGATTCATTCCTGGTATACAAGGTTGGTTCAATATCTGCAAATCAATTAACGTAATACAACCCATTAACAAAATGAAAAATAAAAATCATGATTATATCAATAAATGCAGAAAAAGCATTTGACAAAATCCAACAGCCATTTATGATTAAAAACTCTTAGCAAAGTGGGAATAGTGGGATCATATCTCTACATAATAAAGGCCATATATGATAAGCCCACAGCAAACATTGTACTCAATGCGGAAAGGCTGAAAGCTTTCCCCTTAAGATCAGGGACAAGACAAGGCTGCCCACTTTCACCACTTCTATTTAACATAGTTCTGGAAGTTCTAGCCACAGCAATTAGACAAGAAAATGAAATGAAAGGCATCCAAAATGGAAAAGAGGAAGTAAAATTGACATTATATGCAGATGACATGATATTATATATAGAGAATACCAAAGACTCCACCAAAAAACTGCTAGAACTGATAAACGAATTTGGTAAGGTAGCAGGATACAAAATTAATATTCAGAAATCAGTTTCATCTGTATACACCAATAATAAACTGTCAGAAGAAGAAATCAGAAAATCAATCCCTTTTACAATTGCTTCAAAAACAATAAAATATCTAGGAATCAATTTAACTAAAGAAGTAAAAGACCTGTACTCAGAAAATTATGAGATACTGAAGAGAGAAATCAAAGAGATACAAATAAATGGAAATACATACCATGCTCATGGATAGGAAGAATTAATATAGTTAAAATGTCAATACTACCTAAGGCAATATATCGATTCAATGCAATTGCAATCAAACTACCAAGGACATTTTTCTCAGAAATAGAACATAGAATCCTAAAATTTATATGGGACCACAAAAGACCCCGAATAGCCACAGCAATCTTGAGAAATAAGAACAAAGTGGGAGGCATCACACTACTTGACATCAAAACATACTACAAGGCTACAGTAATCAAAACAGTATGGCACTGGCATAAAAACAGACACAGACCAATGGAACAGAGTAGAGAGCCCAGGAATAAACCCATCCATATACGGTCATTTAATCTATGACAATGGAAGCAAGAATTTACATTGGAGTAAAGATAGTCTATTTAATAAATGGTGCTGGGAAAACTGGACTGACATGTGCAAAAAATGAAAATGCACTATCTACTTACACCATATACGAGAACAAACTCAAAATGGATTAAAGACTTAAATGTAAGATCTGAAACCATAAAACTCCTAGAAGATAACATAGGGAGTATATTTGCAGACATTGCCCTGAGTAATATTTTTACTGATGTATCTCCTTGGGCAAGGGAAATAAAAGAAAAAATGAACATATGGGATTACTTCAAACTTAAAAGTTTTTCACAGCAAAGGAAATCATCAATAAAACAAAAAGGCAGCCTACTGAATGGGAGAAGATATTTGCCAACGATATATCTGATAAGGGGTTAATATCTAAAATTTATAAAACACTCATGCAACTCAACACCAAAAAAACAAACAACCCAATTAAAAAATGGGCAGAGGATATGAAGAGGCATTTCTCTAAAATGGACATACAGATGGCCAACAGGCATATGAAAAAATGTTCAACCTCACTAATCATCAGAGAAATGCAAATAAAAACCACAATGAGATACCACCTCACTCCGGTCAGAATGGCTGTCATCAATAAATCAACAAACAACAAGTGCTGGTGAGGTTGTGGAGAAAAGGTAACCCTGGTGCACTGTTGATGGGACTGCAGATTGGTACAGCCATTATGGAAATCAGTATGGAGGTATCTCAAAAACTGGAAATGGAACTACTGTATGACCCAGAAATTCCACTCTTGGGTATCTACCCAGAAGAATCCAAGATGCTAATTCAAAAAAATATATGCACCCTTATGTTTATTGCAATGCTATTTACAATAGCCAAGATTTGGAAACAACCGAAATGCCCATCGGTAGATGACTGGATTAAGAAACAGTGATACATTTATACAATGGAGTATTACTCCTCTATAAAGAAGAATGAAATCATACCATTTGCAACTATGTGGATGGACCTAGAGACTATTATGTTAAGTGAAATAAGTCAGTCGGAGAAAGACAAATACCATATGATCTCACTTATATGTGGAATCTGAAAAACTGAATGAATTAGCAAAGTAAACAGAAACAGTCTCATAATATAGAGGAAAAACTGATGGTTGCTAGTTCAGAGGGGGTGGGGATGAGGGAGAAGGAGAAGGGATTAGACAGCATAAATAGGTAACTACCAAATTGCCACAGGGATATGACAGACAGTTCGGGGAATATAATTAATAATGTAAATATTTTGTGGGGTGTCAGATGGTCACATGTCTTGTTAAGGAGACCACTTCATGGATGGAGTAGAGGCTTGATCACTGCACTTTATACCTGAAGCTGATGTTGTATGGTATTGTATGCCAACAGTAATTGAATGTATAGATCGTCACGGGATGTGGATTATACTGTGGAAGGGAGTCAATGGAATTGTAATAGATATGTATGATATGGGGGGGAGGAGTGGGGTGGCGGGTTGAGGGAGAGGGTTTGTCACTTTGAGAGGTGAAGAGTGTAACTATTGCACTGTGTCATACACCTGAAACTAATTTTTTAAAAATGTTTATTTCACAATAAAAAAATTAAAAAGAAAAAGAAGAAAGTAGAGTGACAAGTCTTTGTGACCTTGGATTAAACAATTTTTTTTTTAGATATGACACCAAAAATACAAACAACAAAAGAAAAGGTAGATAATTAGGACTTCATAAAAATGAAAGACATTTGTACATCAAAGGACACTATCGAAAAAATAAAAGGGCAACCCACAGACAGAATGTGAGAAAATATGTGCAAATCGTATTTCTGATCAGGATCCAGTATCTCAAATGCATAAGGAACTCCTACAACTCAACAACAAAAAGACAAACAACCTAATTTAAAAATGGGCAAAGGACTTGAATAGGCATTACTTTAAAGAAAATATACAAATAGACAAAAAGCACATGAAAAGATGCTCAACATCATTAGTCATCAGGGCAATGCAAATCAAAACCACAATGAGATATTACTTCACATCCACTAGGATGGTTATAATTAAAAGGAAAAAAAAGAAAAATAAGAGAATGTGGAGAAATTAGAACCTTCAGACATTGCTGGGATGTATGTAAACTGGGGCAACTGCTGTGAAAACCAGTTTCTTGTTTCCTCAGGAATTTAAACATAGAAGTACCACATGACCCAGTAATCCCACTCCTGAGTATATACCGAAAAGAATGAAAACAGGTATTTGAACAAAAACTTTTACGTAACTATTCATAGCATCACTGTTCACAACAGCCAAAAGGTAGAAACAGCTCTAAAGTCCATCAACTGATGAATGCATAGATAAAATATGGTATCCATGCAATTAAATGTCATTCAGTCATAAGAAGGAATAAAGTACTGATACATGCCACAACACGGACAAAGCTTGAAACATTATGCTAAGTGAAAGCAGCCAGACACAAAAGGCCACATGTTATAGAATTCCATTTATATGGACTATTGAGAATGGGCAAAGCCATACAAGAAAAGCAGATGGAGGGTTGCCAAGGGCTTGGTATGGGGGAAATGGAGAATGACTGCTAATGGGTACAGAGTTTCATTTTAGGATGATAAAAATGTTTTGGAAGTAGATAGTGGTGATAATTGCACAACATTATCAATGTTCTGAATGCTGCTGAATTATACATTTTAAAATGGTCAAAATAGAGAATTTTTGGTCATGTAAATCTTACTAAAAAAACAGTAGATGGACAACTATTACTTTTTTATGGATCTTAAGGCATCTGGAAACCTCATTTTACTTGTAATTACTAGCCAAGATGTTGGAAACACAATGAAAAAAACCTGAATAATAATCAGAATTGGTATTCTGCTTTAAATGTGGTGTTTTAAAGATTTTGATAGATTTCAGGAACTCCTCTAATCTAAGCCAGAGTTTATCAATCTTGGCACTATTGTCATTTGGGCTGGATAAGTCTCTGTGGCGGGGGCTGTCTTGTGTATGGCAGCATGTTTAGCTAGAGGCCAATAGCACTGTCTACCCCACCTCTGACTTTGTGACAGCCAAGAATGTCTCCACACATTGCCAAATGTCTCTTGGGGGGCAAACCCACCCCTAGTTGAGAACTAGTGCTTTGACTTCTTTAGGGATGATTTGTTCTTCTGGGCTTTTTTTTTTTTTTAGGTTTTATTGGGGAATTGGAGGAAAGGAACAGTAATGGAGAATTGGGGAAGGGGACCAGCCAGGTTGTTGTTCTTCAGTCTTCGTTGTGGAGGGCGCCAGTCGCCATCTGGCTTCCAGTCGCAGCTTGTGGCTCAAGGTGCTGTGTTCAATCTTAGTTGCGGTGGGCGTAGCCACCATCCCATGCAGGAGTCGAACAAGCAGCCTTGTTAAGAGCACACGCCCTATCCACTGAGCCATCGGGCAGCAGCTCAGCTCAAGGTGCTGAGTTCAGTCTTTAGTTGAAGGTAGGCGTAGCCCACCATCAAACAGGCAATTTTGTTGTTACACCAGCTGAGCCATCCTGCCACCTGTTGGCAGCTCAGCCACAGCTCAGCTCCAGCCCAGCATCACTGGTCCATGTGGGAATCAAACTGGCGGTCCTGTTGCTCAGAGCTCGCATTCCCAAGCCAACTCCTAACCAACTGAACCACTTCGCCGGCCCTCTTCTGGGCTTTTATCCTCTCCTAGGGTTTTCTTTTTTAAAACAATCCATTGCTGAGATTGTCCTTTAGTTATTTTTTAATGACAGCAAAATCATTTTTAAAAACAGCATGTTGCAGATTACAGATCAACTTCAAAAACATTTCTAACTATAATGAATCAAACAACATAATCAACTTGTAGGCAGCAGGTTTCTCACTGGGGACTAAATGCTCCAGCAATAAGCTAAATGTGAATGGAACGTGGGAGGAAGGAAGGAAAGAAGGAAGGAAGGAAGGAAGGAAGGAAGGAAGGAAGGAAGGAAGGAAGGAAGGGTAATGGTCCCTTTTCAAACCCTTTTTGGGCAAAGACTACTGCTCTGCCAGCATTTCAGAATAATGACAGCTGTTTTACCCTTTGTTATCTTTACAACATTCTCCTTTGAAAATGCACCCCAAACTCCTTCCAGAAGTTCGTCTGATACCATTTACTGAGGCTGAAATCAGATACTGTCAGCACAGACAGCAGCTGTGTTCCAGAACCCCTAAGCATCCACGGCTGGCAGGAAGGCCAGGGCTGAGCCTCCAGGACCCAGGGTCCCCTTCAAACGGCACAGCGCCACTTTTATTAGTTTTGTATCTTGGGCTTCTGCGTAGGATTTTATTTGAACAAGGAGTTCTGAAGCTGAGAAGTTTGAAAGCCACTGGCCTCCTGCAAGAACCCTTTTCTACAGATGAGGAGACGGAAGCCAAGGCTTTTAACTCATGGCCAGACCCCTGTCCTCTGTTTCAGAAATGACAGCTAAGCAGCTCCAGCAAGATGTCACCTTATCTCTGTTGTGCCTCAGTTTCTGTTTCTCTACATGAGCATAGCAACCTCTATCTTGCAGGCTTGTTCTGGGAATTAAATTAGACGTAGTCAGTGGCATGCATGCAGACTGCTCTGGACTGAATGTGTCCCCTTCAAATTCATATGTTGAAGCCTAACTCCCAGTGTGATGATATTTGGACATGGGGCTTTGGGGAGATAATTAGGTTTAGATGAAGTCATGAGGGTGGAGTCCCCATAATGAGATTAGTGCCCTTATAAGGAGATGAAGGGACCAGAGCTGTCTCTCTTTCCACCATGTGAGGACACAGAGAGAAAATGGCCATTGGCGATCCAGGAGGAGGGCACTCGCCACGAACTCGACCATGCTACACCCTGATCTTGAACTTCTCAACTGTAAGAAATAAATGTCTGTTGTTTAAGACACCTAGTGTGTGGTATTCGACTATAGCACTGTAGCAGCTTGAACTAGACAACCACCTAACACATCAGATACATGAACTATTTCATGTCTTTTCCTTAGAAAGAGATGTGTTAAATGCTTCACATGATTTAATCTAATCCTCTTGTGCTCAGGGCCACAAGAGAAGTCTCAGTTTACTGAAATATACTATATACTGGGAGTGCCCCCAAAATGTATACAAGTGGACACTTGGTCAACGTTGCTCAAGCAGTAGTTCACCATAATCAGAAGTGTCTGGACTCTGATGGTAACCACTTTGAGCATTGCTTGTAATTGCAGAAGTCAAACGTGACTTGTATTCATCTTTTGTTATCAGTATATAATGAGTATTAACATTTTAATACAATTTTCCTTTCTTAAAATATGTATACATTTTTTTGACACACACACACACACACACACACACATGCACACACAGACTCTGTCACTGTCTGACCCCATACATATCTTCTTCTAACTGCTTTGCTGTGAACCACAAACTGCCATGGTACCAAAGGAAATGATCACAACTCAGGTTATTCTCGTTCTCTTTCACACCTTGATATCCATGTGAAAAGGTACCTGAGCTTAGACAGCAACTTCTAGATCCAGCTGAACTTCCTCATTCTCTTTCTAAATTCTTAATAAATCTTAAAGAATACGCCCATGGGTGAAATTTTACATCACTGCTGAAAACATAGGGAAAGGCAATATCCATAAGCCAGAATCTCTCAGAAAATTCTGGAAACTAGAGTTTTGACATGACCAGCCTGAATGAAAAAGAGATGAGTCCTCAGTTACCTCAAGAACAGGGAGTAAAAGTAAAATGGCTCCAAGTTGGGCCAGCTAAGTGGCACGTTGGTTAAGAGCTGGCTTGGGATGCCAGCGGCCCTGGTTCAGATCCCACATATGAGGGCCAGTGACACTGCCCTCTACAGCTAAGATGGTGAACAACAGCTCCACCTGGAGCTGGGCTGTGCGAGCCTCGGCGATGGTGTAGACTGCAGCCCCTGCTGCAGTGGGCTGCTATAGGCTACAGTGAGTGGCCGGCTGCCAGTGTGAGCTGCCAAGAGCCATGGTGAGTGACTACCCAGAGGCCGGCAACTGATCTGCCTCTTCCAGGAAGAGCACAATGATGATACCAACATGGGCCAGTGAAGCAATGTCCTCCGCAACTAGACTGAAGAACTGAAGAACAAAAAGACAGCAACATGTCTGTTCCCCTCCCCCAATTCCCCAATAAAATCTTAAAAAAAAAAAAAAAAAAGATGGCTCCAAGTTGCTGCTCAGTGACAACCCCAGGGGCTTGGAATAACAGATCCTGGGGACACCAGCGGACTCAAGGGTAACTTTTCAAAGACAAACCTCAGCTATGCTCAAGTGTCTGAGGAGAGTCCCGATGCTCAGGTCCACACAGCGTGGGGAGTCCCTTGGTTTTCCCAGGCAAGGTCAGCAGACAAGCAAAGGGAGGCGGTACAGGACCCGGGTCCCAGAGGGCCAGTCATGCCAGCCAGAGAGGCCACTTCCCCCTCTGTGCCTAACAAACAGAACAAAGAAACTCTGCTGCACAGAAGTGACACCTTTTCCTTCTACATCCTTTTTTGCTCCTTGTGGATCCATAAATCTGTACTCTGGCAAATTTAAACTACAATTAAGACAGTCATTTCCTTCTCCACCTAATCAGAATCTGGGTGGATCACAGACCCACCCAGTTCCATACAGAGCCCATTGAAAATTTTATTACTAGGTCATCCTCTATGAGGTTGAACAAAAAGAGGATTACTGTTCACTTGAAAAGATTTAGCTGTTCAGGAGAGGATGGTCATCTGAGGAATTAAAGCAAAAGTCTACCTTTAAAACAATGATATGGAGAAAATCTCTAAGGGGTATTGAAATGAGACTTAAGGAGCTATTAGGTTTATAAAATGAATCAGCAATAATAAAGATGGAACCACGTGCCAATAAAATAGGGTGGAGTGGAGGGAATGTGGAGGACAGTGCCTATTACTAAAGCTAACTAGGTCAAATACAACCCAAAAGAGAAACTCAAATGGAAGTCAGAAGAAAACAGTGAAATGATGACTGACATGAGAAAAAAAAGCAAAAGAAGGAGGGGGAAGCTATAGGAGATCCAAAATATAGCTAATCTGAATTCCAAGAGAAAGGAAAAGACAGAGGAAATGATTACTTCAGGATACTGTTTTTCACACTGGCTGCCAGACATGTGCACGGGGTTCCAGGAAATAGCAGTTAAGCAGAAAGCTTAACACCCCCCGAAACAGAAATTTCCCAGAGACATTTTTTAATTTAATTAGGAAAAAATTCTATAAGCATCTTGGCTAGAGAATAAATACAGAGAGAGACTATGTGACAAAAAACAATAGGTGGGCTGGCCGAGTGGCGCGGTGGTTAAGCGCTGGCTTGGGAAGCCAGCGGCCCTGGTTTGGGTCCCACATATGAGGGCCAGTGACACTGCCCTAGAAAAAAAAACAAAGCAATAGGCAAGTTGGCCTCAGGTCACTTACAAAACACTTAATAGGTAGAGACAAAGGAGTAACAACAGTTTTTTGAAATAAAAAAAATACACAACTTGAGATCTATACTCAGAGAAGGCCTTTCATGTATTTAGGCTCAGGCATGCAAGGGCTTAGAAAATATATTTTGCTTATGTCTTTATTGATAAAATTTTATTTGACATTAAACTCTTCTTTAATATGATAGTAAATATTTTAAACCCCATGAACCATGCAGCCTCTGTAGCAACTACTCAACTCTGCATGGTAGCATGGAATCAACCATGGGTGAATTGTAAACAAAGAGACATGGCTGTGTTCTAATAAAACTTTATTTACAGAAACAAGCCCTAGTTTGCTGACCCCCATTCTACCTGGTAAAGTGAAATCAGAGGTCATGAATGAGTAAATCACAGCATATAGTAAGAGGGCAATTAGTGTTACTAAACTAAATTATAGAAAGACACAAAAGACAGAATAAGTAATACAATCATTTAATCTAAAAGATCTTGACCTAAAATGCCAAAGATATAGGTTTCTTAACCAAAAGATATAGGTTTCAGGGAGAAGAGAAAATAGAAGTATGCTACACTGCTTCCCTTACATGGGCAGGGGTGGGTGGTGGACTAGTTGTAAGAGAAACGAAGGTTAAAAAAATGCTTTTGAAAAAACTTTGAAGGAAACCTTTAGTAGAATTTAAAATAGGAGACAACTTTTCCAAAACATTGCAGAATTAAAAAGCAATGAAAAAAACTAGGTCCATTTTGCAAGAGACAAAACAAACAAACAAATGAACAAAAACTAACAACAACAAAAGCACAAACAAAAGGAAGAAAACATAAAGCCAGAAGCCAGAAAGCATAAAGCCAGAAGACAAAAATCAAATGAAATATATGTATTATAATCAGTGGAAATCAGTTAAATCCTTATTAAGAGACAAATATCCAGATTAGATACATTGACTATAAAAAATCCATTTGATGCGAGATACACAAGCTAATATATAAAGAGATGGGCAACACTATGTTGGCAAGTGCAAACAAAAATATGTTAGCAATTACAATATTATATTTTTAAAATGTACTATTAAGGAACAATAAATAGGACAGAAAGTCTATCTTTAGATGATATTATTGACTCAATCTTTTAAGTATCAAGCAACAGCCTCAATGCAAAACCTGTTAAAATTATAAGAAATAATTGGAAGAATTATTCCCAGTAGCTGTGGGAAGATTTACCATACCTCTCTCAATATTTGACAAATAAAGTAGATGATGGATAAAGATAAAGATAAAAAATAATGTATAAAGAGGATCTTAAAAAAACACTTCTATTGGGCCGGCCAAGTGGCGCTGTGGTTAAGAGCTGGCTTGGGACGCCAGCGGCCCGGGTTTAGATTCCACATATGAGGGCCATGACCCTGCCCTCTAAAAAAAAACACTCCTATTAAAGTTTAGTTAACTTATATCAATTAAACATTAAATATATTAAATATGCCAAGTATCGATTATATATTAAGTCGTAAAGAAAACCTCAATAAATTCCACATTGTCTCACCACAGGGTAGTAATTTTGAAATTAATTTTTTAAAGTGGGACATAAAAATACCAATTATTTTCAAATTAACAAAACAACAACAAGAAGACAATGAATTCTCTCCTGTCTACACAGGACAAAGGAGATATTAAAAGTGGAAATACAGATCGACTGGATGGGAGTGCTACCTAGCAAGACAATAGGGAAGGAACTCAAGTTTGCTTAGAGAGGCAGGTATAGCTGTGATTGTCTTTAATCTTCAACAAGAATGAATGAAATACATAAGCCAAACATTCTGCTCAAGCTGATATAAAAGAACAAATATAACCCAAACAGTAAAAGAAAGAAATTTCTAGAGATGAAATTAGTGCACTGGAAAACAGATAAAGATGATTAATAAATCCAGGACATGGGTTGTTTGAAAAAAACCAATAAAATAGACAACCTTTTAGGACATCTCAGTGAAGACAAATAGAAAGAAAACACAGTTCATGATGTGGGAAATTAGAAAAGAAAGGAAAAATTAGAGAGAAAAAAGAATTTTGCGTAGAATTCTATGCTAAAAGGTTAAACCTCAATGAGAAGGAAAATGGAAAATAAGAAAACAAAAATTATCAAGTCTGACAATCATAATAGCCCACTATCCATGGAAGAAATAGAAACCCGTCTCTAAGAATTGCATCCATAAAAGGAGCTATGCCCACATGTTTTATGGCCAAGTTCTTTCAAACCTTCAAGGAACACATAATTCTTACGCTATTTAAACTGTTCCAGATTGCAGGAAAAAATATAATGTCACAATGCGCTTTATGAAGTTAACATAAACATGATACAAAAATGTGACACAGTAAAATAAAGCATAGTAATTTCACATAGAAATATAGATGCAAACCAGAAATAAATTATTTAGTATAATGCTGTAATATAAAAAAGAGTAATAACTGATCAAATAGACTTTAATCCAAGAATACACAGAGGATAACTTTATGAAATCACATTTATCAAATCAATGTCAACAAAAAGGTTAATATTAATGAATATCAAAAAAGCAGCACTGCTAAAATTAAAAATTCATTCTTGATAAAATTGTTCTATAAACTATAGAAAAATACTTTCTTGAAATGATAAAGTGTATATTAATCTGAAACCAACAATAAGTATCACATCTAATGTCGAAATACCAAAGCAGCATTTCCCAACTTCATTGTCATAATCAGTTTTCCAGCACATGTTAGTAAGTGTGATTAAAAGTAAAGTGTAAACAATAGTTCTAAAGTAGTTTGGGAAGCAAATAGAGAGACATGTCATATTTCTTAACAGGAGGTCTCAGTGTGATAAAAATGTCACCGTTCAAATTTATCTATACATCTTAAAACATGATTAATATGTGATTCTGTGTGTGTGTGTGTGTGTGTGTGTGTGTGTGTGTGTGTGGTGGGGGAGGGGTATAACATGACAAAAGGAGTCTAGAATTTTTCTGGAAGAATGAATATGCAAGGATGGACCAGATAATTTTGAAAAAGACTATTCATCCAGGGAACTTAAACCACAAAATATTCAAATGTATTATTAACTCACAGTAATTAAAATAATGTGGCACCAATGCTAAAGAGACAGATAAATGGGACACAAGTGGGAGTCCTAAAGTAGATGCAAGATTCTAATAAAGGTGGTTTTCCAAATAAAGACAGGAAAGGATAGATCATTCAATGTTTTTTAAGACTATCTGGCTAACCATTTCAAAACAAATATAGTTAGACATTACCTACCAACCTATAAAAATAAATTCCAGGTAGATTACAAACAATGCACTAAAAGAATCAGGAGACAGTAAAGGTTATCTGACTTACATAAGGAAAGATCTTTTCAAGAATCCCAGAGAAGGCACAATCCATGAAAAAAACAGATTAAAATATGAAAAAAACAGAAAACAGAAAAAACAGAAACAGATTAAAATACACAAAAAAATGTTAAATGTCCTTATATTGGTAAAAGCCACAAAAACAATACAATGCAAAAAAAAATTAAATAACCCAATGGGAAAAAGAATTGTTAAATAGGTATAAGGGTTATAATACTGTTAAACACTTCTCATCTAAATTCCCTTTTTAGTAAACCTATCTCCCTGCCTGTCTGCCATCCATTTGCCATTTTGATTCCAGACTGGCAAGGAGAAAGACATGATTCAGAAGAGAGTCCCATTTAGCCAGAAACAGGGGCAGCTGCTCTGCACAGGTAGACTGTGGAAAATGGAGGAGATAGTGGAAAGGGGCAATCGGGTGTTCTGAGCTCCCCTCCCAAAAAGGACCAGAGAGGTATTTAAGAAGATAAGAGTGGGAGTGAAGTCACTTTTTCCCACTCTCCGTTCTGGGAGATGACACAGAAGGGCTACCACATCTATTAAAGTGGAAGCCAGTGTCGCTGGGCAGAGAGCCAGCCTGGGCTGGCACATGTGTGTACTGTGGTGTGGAAAGAGCACCCAGGGCTCTCCATGCCTTGAGACAGAGATGGAAAGGTGCTGAGGATTTAGCTCAGGAGCTTGTGAAAGGTGACCATGGGTGCTGGAGGGACAAGGTGATTCCCTGGCCAATGGGAACAGAGCAGGTGTTAACCCACCCAGGAACCCAATGGAGTTGCAGACAAACTTTGAGTGTCTGTTGTAGCAGTAAAGACTGAGTGGGGCTGGGTCATCCAGCGGGACAATGGTCCCCAGTAAGCAGCCTCAATCAGTCTCATGAGGGGACAAGATCGTGATGGCCGGAACTAGTACTTAGGGACCAGTCACTAGACTGAACCAGCCTCCCCAGTGCAGGACACTAAAAATCAACATGAAGGGCCAGCAGAGGGCCCTAATATCCTATCCTCCCCGCCACACACACACACACACACACACACACACACACACACACACACACACACACACCGCACTGTGAGGCTATGTGAGCCCTGGCTTACTGGCTCACTGAAAGGCAAATCTGAAAGGCTGAGTTATCCAGAAATGGTTAAGTATATAAAGACATTGCTTCAGTGATCAGATTTGGTTGAGCCTCTTGGATTTCACTAAAATGTGTGTGTATGTTTCTGTAGAGGTTCATTGAAATGATCACAGTGGTTTCTGGAAAATTAAAAAGCTCCATTTTCTGAGCACATCTGACTATAGCATGAGAAAACTGACAACCCCGTCTATACAATAAATTATCATTAATATCTTCAATGTACAAAAGGAGTTTACAAATAGAAAAGAAATTTAAAAAAATAGCTTTATGAAATCTAACCCAAAAGCACAGACAAACAATTTCATATCACAAAAGTCAAAATATAAATGACTCATAAAAATGGGGGGGGGGTGGCTGAGTGGCGCGGTGGTTGGGAGCTGGCTTTGGACGCCAGCGGCCCCGGTTCGGATCCCACATGTGAGGGCCAGTGACACTGCCCTCTTAAAAAAAAATATATGGGGGGAAATTTTGCAAATAGTAAAAACATATGCAATTTAAAAACAAGGGGCCGGCCGAGTGGTGTGGTGATTAAGCGCTGGCTTGGGAAGCCAGTGGCCCTGGTTTGGTTCCCACATGTGAGGGTCAGTGACACTGCCCTCTAAAAAAAAAAAAAAAAAAAAAAGAAGCCACTATGCAAGTGCCCAGCTGGCAAACCAAATAACAGGACTGAAAGACAGCAAACCTGCCAGACACGGAAAAAGGCCTTAGAAAAATGTCCTCACATCCAAACCTGAAACCAGGAAGTCACAAACACAACAGTGCCTCAGTCACCAAGGGTTGTCTCCTTCAAAGTAATGACCTGCCTGTCTGCAGCCTGATGTGAAAGACTGAGCCATCGTTCAAAGCATTGTTAGAACGCATTGTAGATGTCTTCTGAGCCTGCAGCACATGTTTTTGAATATGATGGTAAATCTTTGTTGACAGATTCCTCTTGTGGAAAGAGCCCAAATTAGTTTAAAACCAAGTCTGGTTATACTGTTTCTGATTGGTGAAAGGTTTTCTTGTAAATGTGCTCTGGAGTCAATGACAAAAGAGGCATTCCAGAACTTGGCGGCAGCTCACGGAAATAAATATTTTCAATGGCATGGGAGAAGGATTGTTTTGGCAGGGTCTCTCTCACCTATCCTGTGGAAAGGTCTCCCAACTGATCTACCCATAGTTTTCTTTTCACTAAGCCTTTGATATTTTGAAATACAGACTTGAACATGTCATCCCTGTTCCTGGTCATCTTTGGATAAAAACAAAAATTCATAAAATGGCTCAAAAGCCTTATTTGATCTAGACCTTCTCTCTCCAGCTTCATCTGACACCAGTTATCTTTTAGCCTTTTGGCTCTGGCCACAATGGCCTTCTGGAAAACCCTCATGCATATCAGGCCAGCCCTGTCCGGGTCTTTGCTTATTCTGTTCCCTCCCTTCCCCTTTTAGCCACTGAACACCTCTTCATTCTACAGATCTCAGCTCATAGGTGAAGCCCTCCTTCCAGCAAGCCTTTTCTGCCCTTTCTGCTCACGGGCAGCCTTATTCATGTAGATATTTTCAAGGCACCACCCACATCCTCTTCACTGTACAGTTTTGGATTTATATGTGGTTATCTGATTAATTTCTGTCTCCCCAATGAGATTAGAATCTGCAGGAAGGCAAGGACCTCAACTGTTTTTAGTCAGTGCATCATCGCACAAAGCCCAGCATATAAGAAGTTCTCAATAAATAGCATGCAAATAAAAAAAAAACAGCACCAGGTCTGGGTAGCTCTGCAGAAGCCTGGCAGCATCTGCCCTGGCTCTCTGCAGAGAAGTACCATGCTGTAAGAAAGTTGGTCTAGACCACTGGAGGAAGAGAGGCCACCAATTCTGACAGGCAGTCCTGACAGCTGTATGAACTGGGCTTTGACTCATCCCCAACCCAAAGAATCATCAGCCATAGAACAGTGTTTCTTTAAGCCACTAAGTTTTGGGATGGTTTCCGGTGTAGCAAGAGGAACTGAAAAATTGGTCTCTTATCTTAATATCATAATGGCTCTTAGATTCTCTCCACACTATTATCTTCAAGAGATCAACCTTTTCCATACGAATCATGGTCCTGATCCCTTTGTACCTGCAGCAGGAAACACAGTCTCTGGTTATCTTGGGCATCCACAAGAGTAAGAGTCATTATGCATCATTTAGATGTCATTATATATACTTGCCCTTGTTCCTTGCTGTTTTTCACATACCACCCTCTGAAACTTTGCTATGTATTTAGTTGTGCAGATTTTCAGCTCCATGATGGCAGGGATATGTTTGCCTTCGTCTCCAATGGTTCTCTGCTGCCTGGCACATAGTAGATGCTCAATGAAATTTTGCTGAATGAATGAATGAATCGTTCTCTGCCTCACTGCTTCCACCTGACTAGCCTCTTGCCAGCTGTGCCTCCCACAAACACCCCATTTTGAAACATTCTCCTTGCTCACCACTGTGCTGTCTTTTTTATTTTAATATCATTCTCAAATATTGTATGTCTACATGAGCCACAGCTCAGCTCAATGCTGCCTTCTTTGATGCAGAGATAACAGTAATGGCCAGGTCCAATAATTAATCTTATTTTGTATTTAAATCAGATGATGTATCCAGAATTCAAACACATAACTACACATTCAGTAAATGTTGCCCCTTGCGTCCCTTTTTCTTGAATGCTCTCTCTTTCCCAGGCCTCCAGGGGTATCCGCTCTTCAGGGCAACATCCTCACGTCAACATATGTCAGTGATGGTCTCTAAATATCATGGAATCTGATAAAATCACCAGCTGCCTTGTTCATGGCCTCTATTTTATGAAAAAGAAAGCCTGGGTTTCAATCTCAGGCCAACACTTTTTCCACCCAGCACACTGCCTCAGGAACTAGTGGGCTCTAGACAAAGGGCACATTTTTTTTTTTTACCCTTTCTTGTTTCTTTCGTATATTGAAGGCTAATGCCTTCATATCCTCTCTCTTCATCTCCATGATCAAAACTTGTTTTTTAGAAAACATTCACGCCAAGGTATAAATGACTGACAACAATCTCAAATGTGATTCCCCCTCTCACAAAGGGGTTCTGAATTTCAACCAAACATTTAGGGCACAGAAAGAAAATAAGACCGACAAGATTTAGACTTGAGAGCAGGGAAGTCCGTTTCCTACCTAACACACCATTCAGTAGGGAAGCCCTGGTGAGGAGGGGCTGGTGAGGGAGGGCATGTGACGGCAGGGGGCAGACCACCTTTCCACTGTATAGGCGACAGCCTTTGGTGATGAAATGGAGAGTTCTCACTCACTCACCTGATTATCCTGGGCCAGGTCTTCCACACGTGGGCACTTCACTTTTCAGCTCTATATACTACAGCCATGTCTGCCCTGGTTTTAGTTTCTAATCCCGCTGTTCTGGCAGCCCAGAGCAGTTCAATAACCTCTTCTTTCCAAGAGAGTACTTGTCGTACTTAAGAGCTCATGTCCCTTGTATCTGATAATATAATGGCATTTTTATTCTTCTGTTCACATTTTGCATGAAAAATGTACTTAAGATAGTTACTAAAAACAAATAAAATGTCATTGATGGCCCAGCAGAAGTAGTCAGCCTTCAAGTTCCTGCTTAGTCAACAGCTGTTACAAGCTTCCACAGTGACCTCCAGGAAGGGTTAACTGTTATGTTTCTTAGCACTTGTAATACCGCTTTGAGGACCCATCTCACAGACTTGTGATCATTGTTCCTAATTTGTCTCCTTAACCAGATTGTGAGGCACTTGGGGCCCAGGAATATGCGTTATTCATCTTTGAATTCTGTTTAACTTAGTACCTGGTACTTATTATACAGTCTATAAATCCTGGAAGATATAGTCTCTTACCCGTTTGGTGTGAAGAAGAAATTGTACACCACAGATCTGGTAGGTTTAGGGGGTCTTTCGCCCTAGCAAGCAGCCTGGCTGGATACTATTAACTCTAAATTTTCAATTTCCCTCCTGTGACACCACATTAGGATTTAAAGGAAGCCTAGTGATTCTGGGTGCTCCTGACCTATTGCAACTCCCCTCCATCATAACATCTTCACCTCATCTTCCCCAAGAGAACAGATCTAAGAGGGAGGCTTTGATTAGACCAGTCCCTCTTCCTCCAGAGGGCCTCAGGACCCAGCCCATCAGGCTCATGTCCCAATAATCACTCAGTCACCATCCGAAGTCCCAAACTCCCAGTCACCTGTTATCATCTGAGCTTATTCCATCACCTATTCAGTATGACCCCTAATTTGATCCAGTTTAAGTCCCTCCCCAAACATCCTCTCTTTACTGTGGTACCTAAGATCAAGTCAGTCATCAGCAACAGTCCCTATAATCTCAGTCCTTAGAACAGTCCCTAGAATCCTAGCTGTTAGAAAGCAACACACAACCTTCTTATTTTAAAAATTTATGACCATAAGTCTCAATAAGACATCCTGGTGACTCTAATAAATGTCCATAATCTATTTACTCTGTCACCTCAAAGGTTAATATTTCACATCTTCCTTTGCTCCTCAAGCCATCATCATTTCCTACTCCTCCCTCTCTCTTAGGTGATGATCTTGCTACTTATTTCACTGACGACATAAATATATTCCAAAGAGATCTTTACATCTCCCCCTCCAGTGTGTTTTCTCGTCACTTCCCAACGCTCCACTTGGGTAATGACTCCCTTTTCCTCCCTTGCTTATATCACCAGCATCTCTCTATTCCATCATTCCCATCAGAATATAGACATGATATCTTTTCTCCCACCTTTGAGAATTGTCTCTAGATCCTTTCCGCTATGCTCTATTTCCCTGCTCCACTGTCTAGTAAAACCTTTCTAAAGAGTTGCCTATTTCCACCGTTTCCACTTCTTCATCTTCCATTCTCTCTAGAATGCACAGAACCAGGCTGTTGTTTCCATCACTCCACTGAGACTATTATCCTCAAAGGACCTCTTCATATCTGCATGGACCTCCACATGGCCACATCTCATGTTGATTCTGTCTGTCTTCTGATGTGGCCTGGCAGCTGCATTTGACACAGCTGATTACTCTTGCTTTCCTGAAGCATTTCCATTTGGCTTGGGGACCACCACATTCTCCTCCCTGGCCACTCCTTCTCAATTTCTTTTGCTGGTTGATTCTCCTCTTTTCCTCAACCCTCGAATATTAGAATGCCCTAAGGCTCAGTCCTTATCTGTCTTTTCTCTAGATACTGTCCCTTGTAGATCCTTCCATTTCTGAGCCTTTACATATGTTGATGATGTGTCCCAAGTTTATACAGTAGCCCAGCTTCCCCTCTTAGCTTCAATTCATATCTAACTGCCTGCAGGGCATCTCTCCTTAGATGTCTAAAGGACACCTCTCGACATAGGCTATTCAAAATAAACACTCATCCTTTACTCTCCCACCAGCCCTTCTAACCCTGTCATTCTCTAGTTTTCCCAATCTCAGTATAATGCACTAGTTACCCAGTTACTTAGGCCTCAGACCTGGGAATTATCTTCAGTTCCTTTCTTTTTCTCACACCCTATGTTCAAACTTATCATCTCTACCTTTGAAATGAATGCTGAATGTGACAACTTCTCACCACCTCCACCTGTCTCACCTGAGTGGGGGGCATCAAGATCTTTCTTCCCTTGACTTCACCACAGCCTCCTAATTCGTCTCCCTGCTTCCATCCTCTCCCCTAAACAGTGCACTCTCCACCCAGCAACCAGAATGATCCTTTAAAAATATAAAACCAGGGCCGGCCAAGTGGCTCAGTTGGTTAAGAGTGTGAACTCTGAGCAACAGGGCTGCTGGTTCGATTCCCACATGGGCCAGTGAGCTGGGCCTGAGCTGAGTGGCCACTGAGCTGCGAACAGGTGGCAGGATGGCTCAGCTGGTGAGAGCACGTGTTCCTAACAACAAGGTGGCCAATTTCACTCCCACTTGGGATGGTGGGCTATGTCCTCCTCACCCCCCGCAAGGTGAACACGGTACCTTGAGCTGAGTGACCACGAGCTACCCATGGGCAGCTGGATGGCAGCTGGATGGCAGCTGGACTTGAAGATGAGCTAGCTGTGCCCTCCACAACTAAGACCAAAGGTCAACAACTTGGCTGTTCCCCTTCCCTAATTCCCCAATAAAATCTTTAAAAACATAAAAAAATAAAAAATAAAACCAGCCATTCACCTGCTTGCAATGCTCTGATTGGATGGCTTCCCATCACAATTACAATAATATACAAATTCTACTTTGACCCAACAAATCCACATTACTTTGACCTTGTCTATCTCCTCAGCCTCGTTTTGAACTTGTCTTCACACTCAGTCTCTGTAGTTCAGCCATACTAGCCTCTTTGCTCTGCCTTGAACAAGTCAGTTCTTTCCCATCTTTTGCATTGGCTGTTTCCTCTGCCCAGAAAGCTCTTCCTCCCAGACTTTGCAAGCTTGCTGTTCATTTTAGTCAGGTGTATGTGCAAACATCACCTCTTCAGAGAGGAGTTTCCTGACCACTCTCCTCCCATCAGTCTTACCACTCTCCATCCTCTTATTCTGTTGACATTTTACATAAAAAATCATTATTATGTAAAAAGCTTATTAATCCTGAATTCTTGGCACATATTTACTTGTTTCTGTCTATCTCCCCCAAAAGAATGCAAACATCTTACTGGCAAGGACTTTTCTGCCTTATTTATCTTAAGTGTCTAGAACAAATGCTGAATAAATACTTGCCTGAATAAGTGTGCGAATGAGTGAATAGATGCCTGAATAAATGTGCAAATTTCAGGAGGAAGTAAGAATTGGCATGCAGAAAGGTAGGTAAGCAGGCAGTGGCTCAGGTAAAGAGTGTTATTTAAGTAAATTCACAGCTCTGATGTACTTCAGGAGCAGAGGAAGCAAGAATGATGGGCAAGCTCAGTGGAAGGTCAGCTAGTGGACTCAGAGTGGCCTCTCGAACAGCCTTGTCAGATAGAAATTTCTGCAATGATGAAAATGTTTTATATCTCTGCTGTCCAAAACAGTAGTCATTGGCCACATGTGGTTATTGAGCATTTGAAATGTGGCGAGTGGGACTGGGGAACTGAATATTAATTTTCTTTTGTTTTAATTTACATTAAATAGCTACATGTGACTGGTGGCTATAGAATTAGACAGTGAAACTCTAGAACTTGAAGAATTCCTTCCCCCGACTTGTGATTTCAGGATAATAATGCATACCTCACTGAGTTGTCGAGAGGATTAATGAAATAGAAAGCCTTGTCAAATGTCTGAAACAAAGCTGGCCCTCAAAAAATAATAGCTGCTTTCATTACACAGAGTTGCAAATTAATGTACTTTAAGCACATATAACTTAAATTTGGCTCTTAAATGTCAGAAACAGACTTTTATTAATTTTTATCAAATATTCTGTTTACCAGAGTTAGTGGATAACTAGTGTGCATGTCTCTATATTTGCGCTCACAAACTAAAAATAGCCAACAACCATTTTGAGATCTCACGAAGGCCTTCCTGCGATAGATGGCTCTTCCAAGTGGATCAGCTTGCTGATACCTCTAATGAGCTAATTAGTTTTGACAACAGCTAATTTAGCATTTGCAAAATTTGGATTTGTAGCGTTACTGCACTATATTCCAACAGCGTCATCTGCAACTTCCCAAATGATTTTGGATAAGAGCAGGGTTTGCCTTCATACTTACTATTAAAATAAAGGGAAAAGTACTTACTGGAAACATTATGTTGAATTCTTTAAAGCTTACATTGGTTTGGACATAAAATCATTTTTGTGTGTGTGTCAGTGGCTCACCATGCTTTCTTCCACACTAAATCCAGAATATAAAATTAACACAGATACAGAGCATAAGCAGACCATTATAACTGGCCCTTAGGAATAATCTAATCTAATAAGAAAATTACACATTTGTTCAGAATAAGCATGGTGCTTATTTTTAGGTCAAGAGAATCTGAGGTCCATAGAAGGAGGTGGAAGCGACACTCCATAGCCCTTGCCTAGGTGCCTCGTGGAAACTCTAAGACTTGAAAGAAGAAGGATATATTTAAATTAAAACCATGCTTACAGGCATTGAGAAAAGTTGGTGTTCTTATTAAAGAGACCAATTAATCTTTATCAGTTGGAAGCTACTTTACAGTAGTTGAAAAAGTGCCATAGAAAATAGTATAAATGAGACGGGAGTAGAAAGGCAATGAAAACAGACTTTTCTCCGAGGGAGGCTTTCCTAACTGTCCTCCTAGCTTTGCTGTTTGAAGTGTAGATAGTTTATCATCTACCCGCGACTGTGAGTCTGGGGAAGCCGAAGGGGAAGAGGGCGAAGACCCTAAATACTCAGACGAGGTGTTGTAAAGACTTACCAATGGGCATCACTAAGAAAAAAGGCAGCCAGCAGAGGACGAAGCAGCCGACCACGATGCCCAGTGTCTTGGCCGCTTTCTTCTCCCGGGAAAACTTGAGGAGTCTCACGGAGAAGTGAGCCTTGTTCCTCGTGCTGGACCCCGCGCTGCCTCCTACCGCCACGTTTTTCCGATGGATGCGGAGCGTCACCTGCTCCGAGTCCGACTTGTCGGTCTTGAGGCCGGACTTGAGGCCTCGGCTCTCCCTCTTGGCCACCACGTAGACCCGGCAGTACATGACCAGGATGATGGCCAGCGGCAGGTAGAAGGAGCCCAGCGCAGAGAAGAGCACATACCCGGGTTCCTCGGTGATCTGGCAGACGGTCTCATCCTCCGGGGGCGGCTGCCTCCAGCCGAACAGAGGCCCGATGGAGATGACGAGGGAGAGCGCCCAGACACAGAGCAGAGCCATGACACCCCTCTTCTGGGTGACGATGGTGGGGTAGCGCAGCGGGTAGCTCACGCCGATGTACCGGTCGATGGAGATGATGCAGAGTCCCATGATGGACGCGGTGCAGCACAGGACGTCCACCGCTGCCCAGATACTGCAGAAGACCCTGCCAAAGGCCCAGTAGCCCAGGATCTCGAAGATAGCGGAGAAGGGCAGCACGGTGGAGGTTAGTAGAAGGTCGGCCACGGCCAGGTTGACGATGTAGTAGTGAGTGACCGAGTGCAGATGCCGGTGGCAGGCCACGGAGAGGATCACTAGGATGTTCCCCAGAACTCCGAAAATGATGAGGCCCCCCAAGATCACCCCGAGCAGAATGGCCTTGGAAATGTTCACCGGGGCCGGCGGGTGAGTGCAGTTGGAGCTGTCGGAGGCATTTCCAGAGAGAAACACCATGGTCTCTGCTGGGCTGGGCGAGGTCCGTGTCTCGAGGGCCACCCCCGGGTGGGGGCGGAGTGGGGAGCGAGGGAGCTGGGAGTCAAAAGGTCTCGGCTCGGGGGAGCTTTGCCCGCTGGGGTTGGCTGGGGGTGACAGAGAGCGTGCGGGTGGGTAGCAACCCCGGCCAGCCCTGGAACCCCTCAGAAAGCCACCCAAAGAGGCAAGCCATTAAAGGCGACATGGCCAGGGGCGCTCGGGGTTGCCCGCGGACCTCCTTCACCCTCTGCGTGGTCGCAGGTCCCAACTCCCTACCGACCGGAGGCTTCGTGCCAAGCTGGAGACAAGTTGCAGAACGCAATCCCAGAATTACGGGAGTCCGGTTTTCTGCACTGTCTGATGCCTCCTGATTAGAAGATTCAGCATTCTGCACGTAATTTGGAATTCAAAAATCCAGTACCAGTTTCCCTCCAAACCGCAAGCAAGTCTGCCATCGACTCTCAAAGGCAGGGACCACTGACATCTGGGCACTTCTTCTGGCCCACAGTTACCCACAGTGTGGCTGGCCCGCAGTGGACTCGTGCTAGATCCAGCTCCTTTCTAGGCGCGCAGGCCGGGGGACATGGATGTGAAATGTTTGCCAAGACAGGCGGCTGCAGATCGATGCATGCCCGCGTCCTTCTGAAAAAGCGCAAAGAGAAAGGCAGGGTGTAAGCCAGGAGCCGGGAGGAGCCAGGACGTGCCGGGCTCGACGGGTCGGACCGGGATGGGAGCCCCTTGGACTCTGCAGTCCCGGGGAGGCTGGCCTTGCCGCAGCAGAGGCGCCGCAAGGGGGGACCGCGCGCGGTGCCCGGGCTGGTTCGCTCTGCCGCGCCGCCTCTGGCGGGGTGGAAATCCCAAGCAAATGAAGCCCGAACTGCAGCCCCTGACGGCGGAGTGCCGAGCGACTGTACCACGAAATTAATATCTCCGAAGCCTGCGACGCCAGACTGCGGCTTGCGAGCCGGTAAAAACCGGAGGATCCACCCGGTTGCCACTTGTACGGGTTGCTTGGCAGTCACCTGGAGAGGCCGGCCGGGGAGAGGGAACCGCTGCGACCCGGGACCTCAGGGCCAGTGCCAGAAGCACGCTCGCGCCGGAGGAATTCACACTTGGGTGTGTGGAGCGCGTGTGTCTATCGACCAGCCAAGCCGGCCTGAGAGCCAGGTCCAGAGCAAAGCCTGGCGGGTCCGGAGGTCTGAGCGCTACCTAAGACTGTCCAGGATTCCATTCCAAATCACAGGGTCAATGGCCCCGGAGGATTCGAGCCTCGAGCCAACCCAGGTGGGCTGCTGGTGTGTGTATGTGGTGGTGGTAGTGGGGGGGGGATTTGAGGGGGCGGGGGAAGTATCACTCCGCAGAAGGGGCTTTGCAAGTGACAGTCACTGCGGGTTTTGTAGGCGTAAAAATCAAGCCGGCGCGCCAGAGAACAGGAGACGCCCACCGTCAGCACAGAAAACCTAGGTTTTCATACCTGCGAGTCTACCAGAGGAACTCAGGCAGAAGTACGAGGAGTGGGGACCCATCTTGCCTTCGGGTTAGGCGCTGGGGCGTGACCCCCAGACAAAGGCTAGTGTGAAAATCAAAAGTTCAGGAGCTCACAGGTGGTACTAAAAGCAGGCACCGGCAGAAACCCTGTCCCCCTACCTCGGGGCCATACATACAGGTTTAGAACACTTGTTAACTAGGAGGTAACTTCTCAGAATACATAATGAAAACAGGATGGCGTAGGGATGCTAGTGGCAGAGTGGGTGAAAAAAGAGGGAGGCGCTCGGGTCAATTGGGGGTTCCGCTCACCCGGAGGCCGAGGGCGATTTGCCCTCACCCATCCGCCCTGCTGGATGCACGCGCCCCGCGCCGCCGCGCACTCACCTGGAGCGCGGATGCTGAGCTACCCGTCCGCGCACGGCCGGGAGCGGTCGGGGTTTCGGTCCCAGGAGCAGCCCTGTCGCCTCCTCTCTGTGGGGAGAGGGGACTTTCTTTCCCAGGAGCCGATTCCTGGTCCTTTTGCACCCGCTGGCTCACCCCTCCACCACTGATGTCTTTAAGCAACTGGTTCTGTATCGCTTTACCTGGAGATTTTAAAATCAAGAATGAATGAAAATCGGAAAAGGAAAAAAACATACAGCGAACCAACAACTATCTCCACATCCACCCTTTTAATATTCAGCTCCCAGGCATGAGCAAAGAATGGCAAGGAACTTTGCAGCTCTCTGACGTAACGCGGGCAGCAGCCCAGCGAGTAGCGGATCTCCTGCAGTTACCCTGTTACTCTGCAGCACGAGCACATGCGCACAGCGGTCATTTTTCCCCTCTTGCCATGGATTCTCCCTTTGCTTTTTAAAAGGCGTGTGGGGGGCGGGGAATTTTCATTTGTAGTAAATAACTTCTTTAAATGATCTGATTTTAAAAATAAAGAAAAACTGACACTTGCCAGGCATATTAATTACTATGTGCTGGTGTGTTCAAAGACATGACCTTTGAACAGCTTGATTCGATTAACACTTGGACTAAGTTCTGTTAAAATCAAGAAGAAGCATATTGTTATGACATATATGCAGGTAAATTATGTTACTTGCAGATGTTTTAAGATGCAAGTAAAATCAGATAAAATTCAGTAAATCTGGTTGTAATAAAATTATAATTCCAGGAAGATAAAGTGAGCGTATCTAAGCCTTATTAAACATGATCCATCTCTCATTTCTTTAGACAAATAGATTTTAAAAGCCTGATAGCCCTGCTGTAGTGTCTTACATGGTTTAGTGTTTTTAAAGTGCCACACGTTCTTTTCTAGTTTTCATAAAAAAAATGTATCCTTTAAAGGAGAGTTACTTCTCTTTAATTCTCTGATTAATTAATAGAGTACGAAAAGCCAGTCTTATTTTTTTTTCTGGTAAATTTCATGTTCTGTTTACCTTACAATTGAATAAAGCCATATGTGTTTTGGAATATTAGGAAAAAACGCCAGAAATTTTTCTCCACTCTGATTCCCACCTCCTAAGTCATCTTCTTTCATCTTTATTATTCAGACAAAACACACTGTTCTTAAAATATTTACTAGATTCCCTTAAATCTAATAACAAAGAGATAACTTTGAGCAGTGGTATGCACTTGAATTCCTTCCCTTGAACAAAAGTTTATTAATATTATTACCTTTTCCAAGGGAGGTATTTGGAAGGTTCTTTTAAGCAACATACCTCAAAATGCCTTGGAGAAATGCCCATGGGAGAATCAGGGAGCCCTGCTTCATTGGATACCTAATATTTAGACTTCCTTCTGTACACAATGCCACCCCATGCCCCATGTCCATGGGGTAGTATCCATACTTGTCACATTTGATTAGACTTTAATATCATTTTATTTGACTTTAATATTATTTTTTAAATAGATACACAAATGGCTTGCTCACCCACAAATTGAATTGTATATTGTAGGAGAAGCACACTGGGTAAAGAGACAGGAGATCTGGGTTCACTTGAATTACTAAGTCACTTGCTCTCTCTGGGATTCAGTCCCCTTGGATGGAGAAGGCTGGACTACAATGCCCTGCGACTCTTACACTGTATCATCAAATATGTTTATAATGTCTGTTCTTTAGAAATCCATCCACCAGAGAGATATAGTATTATTTAGTTTCATATTCATTTACCTTATACAACAAATGTGAGTTTTCTATTAAAGTCTGTTCCATGGTAGATAATGGAAATAGTGTTATCAGCAAGAATAGCAACTGAAAATTGCTGTGCTCTGCAAGGTCAACATGTACAAAAGTCTTTGAAACTCCCAGTACCCTGTCCCCCAAGAAACAAGCTAACGTCCAATTCCTCCCCTCCCCCCACAACTAACTATCTAGTGCCAAGATTGGGAAGCCTGGCTCCTTATTTTTAGCCTGTATGCTACCAGGCAAGTCTTTCAAATCAGGTTTCCGCCTGTAAACATCACCCTTTGAGAAACTAACCCTCAGAACCAATCCCCCTCACCCCCCATCATAGACCTACAAATAGCGAACTATCCATCTGTTGGTTACTCTTTAAAGAAGAGTTGTCTAATAAATGAGTCAACAGAAACCTCATTTAAAATGAAGTAGGGAGGCCAGAAGGGGGAGCTCTCAGGCCCTACATCAATCTCAAAGCACAGCAGGGAGAAATCTTTGTAATAAATAGCCCTCCCAACTTTCTCTTCCCCACTATAAAGAGTTTCCTCTTTGTATTAGGAGACTTGCAGTGGCCTGCCATGGCTGCATGCTCCAAACTGCAACTTTTTGTTGCTCCCGAAGAAACTCGTTTTGCTGGAGAAATATCTGGCTGACTTTTTGTTTAAGGTCAAAAGTTGACATGGCTGTCCAAAAGTGTTGAGTTAGACCCATGGGAAGGTGGGGTGAAGAGAGAGTAGAGTCATAAAGATGCTGGCCCTGCCTTCCCATGGGACCAGTGCAAAACTGAGCTTTTTGGTGCTTTGGCTTCCTAATTTTTTAAGGGAGACAATAAACCCATGTAGTTATTAGGACTAAGTTTATATCACATGAAGCGTATCAATCCTCTTATTATTAATTTTATTAACCCTTTCTCTTTCTGCTCATTTTGCGTGCTACTTTAAAGTGAAACACACTTCTAACCCAGAGTGGCCCAAATTCCACATCTAACATGAACAAGATATATTCAGCTGGAGAAATGTGCAAAATGACCTGAGGATTATGCCTGGGCCCACTGATGTAACCAGAGTGATCCAACATGGAATGGGAGAGAGCTGGCCCTGGCCACTGGCTTCTCCTCCTTTTCTTCCCAGGCCCCCTTGTCCCACATCTTAAAGGACCATACAAGTATGTGTGAACACTTCAGTCTATACACTCAGGCAGCTGCCCCTTGGCTTAGGCCTCGGGGTACACACACCTGTGATGTGGTCTGCCCTCGAGATGATGAGCCCAGGGAAAAAGCCTAAAGGCTCTGAAAGTGGTCTTAGGGTCATTTGGGGCAGGAGATTCTGGGTCTGAGAGCATGATCTATAAGGGAAGGTGCAGATTTCAGGTAAGTCTGTTATTACCTTTGTCTTATGGAATCTTTGCCCCATGGAAAGGGTCACATCCAGAGGGAGTCAGAATTGGGCTCGCTAAAGCCCCAAACCCAAGGCAGGGGTCCTCTTGCCTGGACCTAAGGGTGCTACCCTGTAGACTTCAGGTGTATTGGAAGTTGGAAAATCCACCGTAGGGGAGGTTCTTGGATAGCTCATGGGATGATTCGCTTGATTGAGGGCATTCAGGATAAGCAGGATTTAGGCTGGTAGACAGAAGTAAGGAAGTCAAATCAACAACAGCTATATAGTAGCTGTGTGTGTGTGTGTGTGTGTGTGTGTGTGTGTGTGTGTGTGTGTGTTTCAGAGATACTGGAGGAACCAGTCTAATTGGAGAAGAAGAGTTTGCAATAATCATACACCCAATACCTTCGACTGGCAGGACTCTGTTAGTGATTCGTGAGAAAGTCATTAAGCGTGGGAGGCCTTGAGGAAAAATAGCTCAGATTCTGTCAATTATTATCTTAGAAGACAATACGCAATGGAATTAGAAGCTGTTTTCTGGGCCTTACCACTCCAAGTGACAAAGTAGAAGGATTAATGCTAATATTCACCAAAAAGACCTAGCCTTTCAATGAATTCCCCTAGGGCTTACAAAGTTCAAGTGGGAAGAAAATGAAAAATATGGCTCAGGACAATACTGACACAGTCTCAAGTCACAATTCTCCAAACAAGCATTGTGTTCTAATCCTTTATCGAACTTATAAAACTGCCCAGGATACAGACACTGCTGAAGGAATCCTTGGTTAAGGTAATTCTGTATTTGGCATCCTTCTTTCTGCTCATTCTCATTACCCTGAGATATAACTTGCTTCAATTCTCGTGAGCTGGAATGTATGTTAGGGTGGGAATTTGGAGTTAAGTCAGCCTATAGCTAGATCAGGTAAGTTATTCCTTTAAAACAATAACACTTTGCTCTTGTATAGCAAATGTCAGCTGAGGCATAGCAATCAGATTCTTTCAATACCTTTGTCAAATATCCTCTGAAAGGGAAGTGAAACATCTCAATCAATATCTATACCAAATGTACACATTCTTTATCTCATGTCTCTACCTGCTGATGTACTATTATAAGCACATTAAAATGCTTATTGACCTGTATTTCATTATAAAATACGTGCTCATCATAGCACATTTTGAAAAGTTAGAAATGTATCAAAATAAAACTTAACTATAATTCTACCACTGGAGAAATAGCCATTGTTAAATATTTGGTACATTTTCCCATTTTTTTAATCCATGTGTGTAAATGGTATACATAAAAATATATACATATCTACATGAAATATATGTATGTGTGTATATATATATATACATTAAATACAATACTGTGATTATACTGTATCTATAGCTATATGTCTTGCTTTTTCATTGAATATTATTTTAAGAACCCATCCCACATTATAAAATTTCTTTTGAAACATGATTTGTAACAGCTGCATGGCAATTCCATTGCTTGTACATGTTGATAAATTTAAGTATTTGGATATTTAGTATTTAGATACCTGAGTTTTTAAAAAAATTACCTGCCTTATAGCTTGTACTATGGTAAATTCTCATATATAATGTTGTACTCTAATTTTTTCTTAAGAGTAACTTCTGTAATTGAAATTAAAGAATCAAAAATTATGAACATTTGAAAGGTTACAATACATATCGCCTTCTAGAAACATTTTACCAATGTAAATGGAAAATGTAAACTTGTAACTATAGTGTATTACAGAACATTTTTTGTTTGCTTCTTGCCAATCTTGAGTATTTATAATAAGATAGACAAGTACATGAATATACAGAGGGTGTCAAAAAATGTATACACATTTTAAGAAAGGAAAAAACTGTATTAAAATTATGCTGATGGTAACCATTTTGAGCACCTTTTGTAATTGCAGGAGTCAAATGTGACTTGTATTCATCTTTTGTTATTGGTATATATTGAGTATTACAATTTTAATAGTTTTTTCCTTTCTTAAAATGTGTATACATTTTTTGGCACTCTCTGTATATACATGAAATGAACCTTAGCCAATTTGATAAGTAAAAAAATCTCATTACAGTTTTTTATTCTTTAATTATGAATATATTCTCATACATTTATTTGATATTTCTATTTATTCTTTTGTGATTTGCCTGTCAATGTTTCTATCAGTCAGGATTTAGTCAGAAACTGCTGTAGGTATTTCAATCAGGAAGTGATTTAATACAAGGAATTAGAGTCTTATGAGACAGTGAAAGATTGGGCCACAGATCAGGGAAAGCTATTTGCTTTCCGGAAATCTGTTGGCAGCATAGGAATATCCTGAAACCACAATAATGAGTTTAGCTGCCTGAGCCTCGGTAACGAGCAGGACACCCAGATGCTCCTGGTAAAACCTCACACATACTGTTGGCTGAAACCTTCATTCCTGCACAATACTTATAAGATGAACACTGGCTTCTGCTTCTCTTTTACTTTCAGAAACCTCGCAAGAATTCCTGTCATCGGTGAATTATAACCAAGAATTCTGCCGACAGAGATTCTTCTAGCCATTGCCACGCAAGGAAGAGCATAGAAGGGGAAAAATGGTTTTGAGTGGCCTATTGGTAATTTGGTATAATTGTCTATTGCCCTTTTATATTGGTGTTTCCCCTGTTATCTTATTGGCTTGTAAGAACTCTTTATATATTATGGCAGCCATGACAATGTGCTCCTCAAATCTCTTGCTGCATAATTGAGAATAACTGACTGACAGCCCAGGTTTTGTCCTGGGTTCTTCCTAGTGCTCATGCCACAATGGCTAAGCATGGCAGAGGTTCTAATGCAGGCTGGCTATTAGTGGGGTTTCTGGGACACTTTGTCTCAAGGACTCTCCACCAGTTGGCAAAACTTTCTTATAACTACAACAGTCTGACACTTTTCCCAATCCGCCTTCCGTCCTCTGCTTCATGAGACTCTGACTTGAATCATAGCCTGAAGGCTCTCCTCCAACTCTACCTTTTTCCTTCACAGTAATTTCCTTCAATACATATTTTGTATAATTAATCATGTCTTGGTGTCGGCTCCTTGGAGGACCAAAATTAACATGTACATTAAGGATGTCAGCCCTTTATGATATTTGTCATTTCTTCCTTTCATGGGGACTTAAAGGAAAACATTTTATGAATTTATGTAAAGAGAGAAGCTCTCCATATAAGTTCCTTGTGATCAACAGAAAGTAACGTATTAATTTATACTTTAGCAATTGAAGAACATATCTGTCCACATTTTGTGAATATTTATAGGATTTTACTGGCCTGTGATTTTTTTTCCATGGTCAGAGTGGTCATGAAAGAACCTAGAGACGCTTCCATATTTCTCTCCACCCTGGGAATTTTTCTTCCACACTTAAGATTTCTGATAGGAATGAATTTAACCCATAGGAAGCAGATAAGAGTCTGCACTAATTTTAAAATTATTCTAAAATGAAAATCTTACAGTGAATATTGAGAAAGAGAGGTCCCTTAATTTCCTCTGACTGCAATTCAGCAGAAAATAGATGTTTGTTCTAAAGGCTTAATAAAAGGAGAATGTGTCTTCTCTCTCATTGATGAATAAGTTCTGGATCAATATTCAGAATTTTTATTCAGTCTTGTTAATTTAATTGCCATTAATGCAGTTTTGTTGCCTTCATTGAGATGTAGGATAAATTGATAAAATAGCCTTGTTCCTCTGTCCAGCATCAGAAAAAGCAAAACAAAACCATTTTTACTGTGGGTTTTTTTTCCCACTTTCTGAAACCACCTTAATCATTATTGTTTACTCCCTTATAGTAATACATGAATCCAGTTAAGAAAGTTATAATAAGCCCATAAAAAAAATCAGAAATCAGGCCAATCTGATTTTTATCAGAAGTACCAATTTGTTATTGGGGAATTCTTGGAAAGAAGAGTTAAGTAATCAATGAAAATTTTGGAAAAAGAAAAAATGGCAAGCTGAGGATCCTGAGCATCTGTTTCATATTTTTAGTGACAAGTGAGCTTCCAAATATGAGAAAGCAAGTAAATTTTTAACCTGAAGTGAACTAAATACTTAAACTAGTATAGAAAGTTTGATGTCCATTGGTCTTCTTTCCATGGCTGCCCCCAAAACAAAGCAAGAACAGTTTAAAAATGTACTTGCTATGTAAACTCAATGTCAAGGCAAGAAACCTAGCTTTCCTCTGCAGCCAGATTTGTATGTCTTAGTTCCTATATACAGAAATTATGTAACTACCATCTATGAAAAAGCAAAATGAATAATCAAAGCAATGATTATATTTATATTTTGTCTTCTTTTTGCTTTTCTCCCTAATTTTTGTTTTTTTCTTTTTAAGTTGTTCTTTTTTTATTTGTTAAATATTTATTTTGTCTTTAGTAAGGCAATGATTATAATGGAAACATTTGGGAAATTAAAATGTCCAAAATGATTGTTGATCTGGATTAAATTTCTTGGTGAGATATTCATTTGGCTACTTCCTGTATTGGTCATGGTCTAAGCAAGAAAAATATTTCACAGTGAGAAGGTTTTAACTGAAGAAAGATTAATGAAAGTCCTTTGGATGGTGCTTGGACATTTGGTACTCCACATGGAAAAGGTAAAATAAAATTAGAGCTCTATCTCACTCTATACACAAAAATAAATAATGCTAGATTAAAGATCTCATGTAAAAATAAAACTTTAAACAAAAAGAAATATATGAGAACATTTTCATACTGGGACTTGGGAAATGTTTTTAAATAAGACACACAAATAGAATTTTTTAGAAAAACTGATACATTTAACTACATCACTATTGAATCCTTTTCAGTATAATAGGGATAAAAGGGACAAAAGGGCAAGGTTAAACTATAACTTTAGTTGGGAGCAAATATTGTAAAATGTGTAACAGACCAAGATTATTTTCCAGAGCATGTATATTCTATTGTCTTCTGATTTTCATTGTTTCTAAGAAATCAGCCAAATTTATATCATCCTTTTACCGTAGGTAATGTATAATTTTTGTCTAGCTGATTTTAAGATTTTTCTCTTTCTTTCTGGATTTCAGCAGCCTGACTATGATGTGCTTGATATGGCTTTGTTTGTATTTATACTGCTGAGTTTCTTGGATGTGTAAATTTAGGTTTCTCACTACGTTTGGAAAATTTATTCAAAGGTATTTTTCTACCCCATTCTCTCTCTCTCCCTTTCTGAGACTCTAATTGCAGGTATATTAGAACACTTCACTTGGTGTTGGAATACTTCACCTGTTGTTTCACGCATCTCCAAGCCTGCATTTATTTTCTTCAATCCTTTTCTCTCTGTTTTTCAGATTGGGAATTTTCTGTTGCTCTATCTACAAATTAACTGACTCTTCTTTTCTGCCATCTCCAATATGCTGTTAGACCAGCCAGCAATTTTTAATTTGTTAGTGTACTTTTTTATTTCTAAATATTTTCTATATATATAGTCTTAAATGTCTTTTTATAGTCTTTTTATAGTCCTAATGTCTTTAAGTTCTCTCACCTGTACAATCATTGTGATTATATTTTCCTTTAAGTATTTGAATATATTTACAATAGCTGTTTTAATTTTTTTCTGCTGATTTCAACCCTTGGTCTTTACGGAATTAGTTTTTATTCACTGTTTTATTTTCCTTCCATGAATACAGATCACATTGCTATATTTCTTTATATGTCTAGTAAATTTTATTATATGCGGATCATTGTCTTGGTACTTTTTTATGGACTCCTCTGAAGAGTGTTGGGTTTTGTTCAAGCAGACAATTAACTTGCCAGGACTCCAGTTCTACGCTATGTCTCCCTTGTGGTGGGCAGCAGCTGAAATTTCCTCTCAGCTATTTTAGTTTCCATCTTAGTTTTCATAGAGTTCCCTGGAATCCCCCCTGTATACTAATAATTCAGCATTCAGCCAAGGATTTGAGCAGATTTTATATGCATATTTTGGTGCCCCTGACCTTTGTGACTGCGTCCTGTTGGGAGTTTCCTCTTCTAATTTTTCACCTGCTTGGCCATCTGTGAAGGCTATCCTCTGATACCTGGCACAAGTAAAACTGGAGATTTCTGTTGCCCTATATATATCAAGGACTGGGAAATGCCGCAGGCAAAACAGCACAGATACGCAATCTCACATGGTGCAATGTTCATCTTTCAAAGATGAACTTTCTTCCAGTCTCAGCCCTTTTTTGGTCCCTTTATAGTACCTTCAAATAGTGTGTATATATACCATCAATCCTCACGATTAGCAAGTTCATCTACTTGTTACAATGTATTTATCACCCTTAAATAAGTGTTCATTGTGTTTTGCAGTCATTCACTTTCTTGCACAGATCATCAAAAAATGTTCAGTTGCTCTATGTGCATGTTCTTGGTTGAGGTCTGCCTTCCTCTTTCAGCTCTCATACTGTAGATAAGTACCCTTTCTGCAGACTCTTTTGTGCCACATGTTCACATAGTATTTGTGCTTTTAGTTGGTGATGTAGTAGTTTAAAATGACCCTAAGGCATAGGGTTAAAAGTGCTGTCTAGTGTTTCTAAGCTCAAGAAGGCTATGATGTGGCTTAGGGAGATAATATATGTGCTAGATAAGCTTTGGTCAGCCATGAGTGCTGTTGGACCATGAGGTCAATGTTAATGAATCAATACAATATATTAAATCAAGTGTCTTTACGCAGGAATACACATACAACAAGTTTATGTATTGATCAGTTGATGAAAATGTGATCAGAAGCTTAACCCTACATTTCCTGTAGGAGCAACAGTTCAGTATTTGCTAATTGCATGTTTGCAGTGACTTCATAGAATATAATTACTGCAAATGAGAATGAACTGTGTGTCTGTCACATACACACAGATACATACACACTGTGTACTGGGGATACCAAAAAATGTATGCACATGACTTGTATTCATCTTTTGTTATCCATATATATTAAGTATTACAATTTAATAGTGTTTTCCTTTCTTAAAATGTGTATACATTTTTTTGGCACCCTGGTATGTATGTATGTGTGTGTATACATATATATTCATATGTATATATACATATGTATACATGTATATACTATTTACATACATATATGAGGTATGACAATTAAGTTTGTATTAAGTTTGTGAATTTGTTGCAATGATGTTGCTAACCTTTTTTTTTTTCCCCCAAAGACTTCATTGGAAAATTGGGGGAAGGAACAGCATTGGGAAATTGGAGAATGAGAACAGACAAGTCGCTTTTTGTTCTTTGGTCTAGCTGTGGAGGACATTGGCTCACCGGCTCATGTTGGTATTGTGATCATTGCCCTCTTGCTGGGTGACGCAGATCAGTCACCGGTCATTGGACGGCCGCTCACTGAAGCTCTTGGCAGCTTACGCTGGCTTCTGGCCACTCATGGTAGCTTACGGCAGCCCACTGCAGCCTGACGGCAGCCTCCACCATTGCCAGCAATTCACGACAGCCCAGCTCCAGGTCAAGCTGTTGTTCACCATCTTAGCTGTAGAGGGTGCAGCATCACTGGCCCTCAAGTGAGATCCAAACCGGCAGCCCTGCTGTTCAGAGCTCACGCTTCCTAACCAACTCTTAACCAACGCATCACTCGGCTGGCCCACTACTAACCTTTCTTATATCAAAGGGATTATTCATTATGAATTTGCACCAACTGGACAAATAGTTAACCAAGTTTACTATTTTGAAGTGCAAAAAGGCTGAGTGAAAAAGTTATATGACCTGAATTTGTCACCAATTCATGGCTGTTGCATCAAGATAATGCACCAGCTCACACGGCATTGTCTATGAGGGAGTTTTTAGCCAGTAAACAAATAACTGTATTGAAACACCCTCCCACTCACTTGATCTGGCCCCCAATGACTTCTTCTTCACCTGAAGATAAAAGAAATATTGAAAGGAAGACATTTTGATGATATTTAGGACATCAAGGGTAGTAGGACAACAGCTCTGATGGCCATTTCAGAAAAAGAGTTCCAAAATTGCTTTGAAGGGTAGACTAGGTGCTGGCATCAGTGCATAGCTTCCCTAGGGGAGTATTTTGAAGGTGATTATAGTGATATTCAGCAATAAGGTATGTGGAGCTTTTTCTAGGATGAGTTCGTGAACTTAATTGTCAAATCCTGTGTGTGTGTGTGTGTGTGTGTGTGTGTGTGTGTGTGTGTGTTCCAATATTTATAATTATTATGTTCAGAAGGATTGCTATGAGAAAAACACTACACCATTACCAGAAGCTAGAAATCATTTGAATTTTAATGTTTGTCAGTTTCCAACAAAAATCTTATTGGAATTTTAATTGTAATTGCAAAGTTTATCTGTAGAGAATTAACCTCTTTATGATACTCCTATCAGTTACAATGGTGTATTTCTACTTTTACTCATAATATATTTTTCTATACTATTTAAACAATATTTCATAAGTATCTTGTATGACTGTGGATAGAGTTATTTTTAGATACCTTATAGATCTTATTCTTATTATAAATGGTGTCTTTTCCCTATTAAATTTTCAAAATTTCTTTTGTTGACATAGAATAGTATTTATTTATATACTGATCTTATTTGCTGAATTTACTTTATTTCTTTTTCTTTTAAAAAAATTAATATTGATTTTTAAATTTGTGGATTATCTTGGATTTCCCACAAGACAGTTATCTATATTTAATAACAATTTTATATCTTTCTTTCAAATGCTTATAGCTCTTATTTCCTGCTCTTTTTGTATTTCTCTAGCCCCAATATAATGGTAAATTTTAGGGATCATTATAGGCATTCTTGCCTTAATCTTTACTTTAATGCTTCTAGATTTCCAATATTTACTATGATGTTTGTATATCTTTTGGTAAATGAGTTTCCATATATTTCTAGTTTGCTAAGAGGTTTTTTTATTCATGTAAGCTCTTCAGATAATTATATGACTTTTCACTTTTAATTTATTAATATGGTGGATTACATGGATTGATTTTTCTTATATTGAATAATTTTTCCATTCTTGATATAGCACTATTTGGTTTTAATATAGTATTTTCTTTTACATATTTTTGTTGCATTTTTTGTAATTTATTTAGAATTTTTTTCTAGTAATATTTACTAGTAAAATTGGACTATGATTTTCTTTTCTTATGTGGTCTTTGTTTTACTCTAAAGTTACAATTATGTTAGCTGAAAATTTGATATCTAGCTCTTTTTTTTCTGTTCTTTTTTAAACAGATGAATGCCTTTTATTTGAAAGTTGTACAAATTCATTTGACTTAATGTCATTTTAGAGGGGAAAGTTTTGTCTATTGGCTCTATTTAATAGTTTACAGTTTATTGTGGTTTTAAATTTTTGTTAAGTTATATTTTAATCTATCTTTTATAGTTATTGACATATACATTTTCATGGTATTGTCTTAAAAGTTTAAAAAACTCTATTTTATGTCTTTATGCCTTTTTTATTCTAATATTGTTTAAATGTTCTTGCTTTCCTATTTCTTTTTTTATTGAGGGCAGTGTCACTGGCCCTCACATGGGGGACTGAACTGGGGCCGCTGGCTTCCAAAGCCAGCGCTTAACCACCGCGCCACTCAGCCGGCCTTTTCCTATTTCTTGATCAATCCTTCAAGAGGGTTACGTCTTTTTTCAAAATACTGGTTGTGATTTGTTGATCATCTCTTTTGTTGTTTTTGCTTACTTGTATTCTACTAGATTAACTTCTGCATTATCTTTATTCTTTTCTTCCTTTTTCTACCACCTTTGGGTTACCCTGCAATTAATATGTTAGTTTTTTGGCATTGGATAACTAATTTCAAGTTTTATATTTTAAAATGCATTTATGAATATAAATTCATTTCTAAGTGACTATATTCTAGAAGTTTGATGCCACTCCTTTTTAGAGTAGTAGATATACATTAATTTCAGCAGGATATTTCTTTAAGTAGTTTTCTAATTAAAGTTTTTATTTTTAAATATTTGTAGATATTTACCTATTTTCTGCATTGATAATGTTATATAATATTCCAACCAGGATGTTGACATTGACAGTCAAGATACAGAATAATTCCATCCCAACAAGGTTCCCTCATTTGACTTTTTATAACCACTCACATTCCCTTTTCCACCCCCGTTGCTTTCATTTCCCTGACAACAACTAATCTCTTTTCCATTTCTAAAAATCTATCATTTCAAAATGTTATAAAAGAAATCACATAGTATATGACCTTTATAAGGTTGACTTTATGACATAGCACAATACCCTAGATATTCATTCAAGTGGTTGCACGTAACAATAGTTCATTTTTCTGTATTGCTAAACAGCATTCCTTGGTATAGATGTACCACAATTAGTTTAAATGTTCAGCTTTTGAAGGACAACATACGGGCTATTTTCAGTTTTTGACTATTACAAATAAGGATGCTATAAACATTTGTGTACAGGTTTTTATGTGAACATGAGTTGCCACATTTCTGAGATAAATGCTGAAGAGCCAATTGCTGAGTTATGTAGTAAGTATATGTTTAGGTCCCACTAAACCATTTTCCAGAGTCGCAGTACTATTTTACATTACCACCAGCAATATATATGAGTGATTGGTTGTTTTACATCCTTGCCAGCATTTGGTATTGTCACTATCTTTTTCCTTTTAGCCATCCTGGTAGGTGTGTAGAGAAAACTTCACAGTTGTTTCAATTTGCATTTCCATAATGGTTAGTGATGTTGAACATCTTTTTATGTGCCAAATAAAATTTCAGAAAAATGTCCTTAATAGAAAAAATAAAGAAATATCACATTATGATGTGTCAGGGACTTTTGCTTGGTCTGCCTCTCCACACTGAATATTATGGAATGAATAATCATGAATTGGAATAAACCTAGCTACAACATCAACATATACAATGCAATAACTGTCAGAATTATAGGGAGAAAACGTTATATCCATAATCATAGCAGAAGACTGAAATCACATATCAGAAATTAGTAGACCAAGCAGACCTAAAATTAGAAAGGATAGGTAAAATTTTCACAAGACAATCTGCTTGATGTAATAGGTATATAGGGATCCCTGAGCCCAATGAATATTAGCTTTGTTTTAACATTTTTTTCTAGCATTTTATTTTTAACTTTCCTGGGCCATTTTGTTATAAGATTATTCTGTATAGGTTCTATAAAGCCTTATTTTTTCTTTAAATGCAATTTGATAGTTCTGTATTTTAGTAGGTAAGTTTCACCTGTTCACATGCATTATGATTACAGATGATTAACTTCTAGATACACATTAATTTCATCATGATTTTTCTTTAGCTAATTAGTTTTTCTCATTAAAGTCTTTATTTTTAGATATTTGTAGATCACATGCAGTTGTAAGAAATAATACAGAGAGATCCCCTGTCAGAATTATAGGGAGAAACTGTTATTTCCAATAATCATAGTTTGGATTTATTTATCAGTTTTCACAATTGGATTTATTTCAGTCATATTTGCTTTCTGGTTATCACCACTTTTCTCTATTTTGCCTCTCCTGTTTTCTCTTTCTACTTTAATGATAAAGTTATTCTGTATTCTTCCCTTCATCTAACTTTTGTTTGAAAAATTATATATGTTTTGTATTCTGTTACTAGTTACTATCAAATTTTTGTTATTTCTATTTAAAAACATGTTTTTCAAGCAAAAGCTAGTTATGCTAAATTTCTCATTCTTCTAACATCAATCACTTAAGCAGGCTTTTCCTACCCAGTGAGCTATACTTCCTAATCCCTTGATGTTGTTAATTAGAATTTAATTCCAACTTTTAAATATAAAAATTAACAATTAATAGGTATAATTAAGCTTACCAGCATATTTTTAAATTTTTCCTCACTTTGTTTGTTGCCACTTATTCTTTTCCTCTGTGTTCACTTTTCTTCTTCATTTGATAAATATTTATTGACAGTTTCCTCTGTGGCAGGCACTGTTTTAGACAGCTGAAACATATTGATGAGTGAGAAGACAAAAATCTCCTTATTTATAGATTTATTTTTGTTAAAATATAATCTTTAATATTCTTTCCCCAAAGATTTGTAAGCGATGTGAAACTTTCTTAATCTGCGTATGCTTGAAAACATCTTTATTTCATATTTACTCTTGAAAGACAGTTTTGTTGGTGATAAAACTTTAAGTTAACATTTATTTTCTCCTTAGTATTTAGAAGATTAATCCTTTTTCTGCTGTTCTCTGTTTTTGCTGCTGATAATTTTATCAATCTAATTGGCACTTACTTGTAAGTAAGCTTTTATGGCTCTAGTGGCTTTTATGTTTACCTTTTTCTTCTGCAGTTTCATAAAAAGTTAATTTGTTTTTATTCTGTTTGATTCTATTGTATTCTTTCAAAGTGAAGACTCATATATTCTTTATTTCCTGACAATTCTCATCTATTATTCTTTGTTTAAACTTTTAAATTGAAGTGAAATACATATGCATAAAAGTGCACCACTTGTAAAATGTACAGCTTGATGGATTCTCACAACTGCCCAGGTTTTGAATAACATTGCCAATTCCCTCGAGTTCCCTTCATAAGCAATTAATTACCTTCTTCCTTAAAGGTAACCACTATCTTTATGTCTTATTTTATACTTAGACCTATTTTTGAACTTTACATCAGTCAGACAGTATATATATTCAATGTCTGGCTTCTTTAGTATAAGGTTATATTAGTAAGATTCAATCATACTGTTTCCTATAAATCATGTAGGTCATTTATTGACATTGCTTTATGTATTTCAGTGTCTGAATAAACCAGAATTTATTATTTTTTCTTTGTCCAGTGTTTGGTTATAATGGATAATGTTGCTATGAACATTATGTAAAGATTTCTTGGTGCACATGTGCCAGAATTTCCATTGGGTATATTTTCCAGAAATGGAACATCTGGATCATAGGGCAAAGTATAAATTCTAAATATTCTGTTTTAATAGATATTGACATATGCTTTTCCAAAGTTGGTGTACCATTTACACCCTTATCAGAGGTATAAGAGTCTGTTATCTCAGTCTTCTTAATTTTAGCCATTTTGGTATGTGTATGTAGAAATAGCTTATTGTGGCTTTAGTTTGCAGTTTCCTGATTACTCATGAAGTTGAGAACATTTTCATGTTTATTGGTCATTTAACTATCTTTTTGTGAAGTGTTTCTTCAGATCTCTTTCTGAAATTTCTATTGATTTATCTTTTTTTATTAGCTTTATTTTTAAGGTATAAATTTTACTGAGGGATAACCTATGTAAAAAACAAACAGTAGAATCGTAAGTGCACTACAGCTAGATAGATTTTTCATCAAGTAAACTACCTGATTAAGAAATACAATTTTACCAGAATTCTCGCACAATCTTTCATGCCCACTCCCAGTTACAGTCATGGCCACTTAACAACAGGGATACATATTAAGAAAGGCATCATCAGGGGACTCATCATTGTGCAAACACCATAGAATGCACTTACACAAACCTAGATGGTATAGATAACTACTGTAATTATAGTGCTATACTTCTATGCCACTGGAGCATAGTAGGTTTGTTTACACCAGCATCACCACAAACATGTAACTGTAGTGTAAGACCTGACAATTAGCTTCTATTTTTGCCAGTGCCTGACTTAAGCTTTGATTTCCCAGGCATTCACTTCAAAGAGGCATCCTCTTCCATAAAAGCCATCTGCAATAATCACATTGCCAGACAGAGGACCAGATAAAGAGCCAGGCCACCTCCCGGCTCTGAGTGAGGATCCTTTGTTTTAGAGATCTTGGTTGCTTTTGGTAACTAACTATTTGGGCTACTTGTTTTTCTTGCTTTCCACGCTTTAAATTCTGGCTTATGTTTTTAATTCACCGATAAAGAATGAGCCCCGGAAACCCGAGGCCCCACCCCCATCCCAATAAAAGCAGAACCCCAGGTGCAGGTGCATGCACGCCTGCGCGCACGCATGCGTGTTCTTTCTCTCTCCACCCTCCACCGGGCTGCTGTGTGCCCCCTGCGAGCCTCGTCTGCTCCAGGACCTGTAAGTTAAACTCTTTTTTTTCTTTAAAGTTTCCTAATGGTTATTGTCGAAGGGCATGTTGTAATGATAATAAGAAACACAAGGGTTGGTCTAATTGTAACACTGTTTTAGAAAGGGGAGAAGCCTGTGGGAAGCTCACCAAGCCCAGAAGAGTGCCCCCAGGCATTTCTAGTTGATAGCCTCACTATGGATAGACTGAGACAACACAAAGCAGTAATGCTTTGCTTTACCACTTTACAACAGTTGATACTTTACTAGGTGATAAGAATTTTTCAGCTCCATTATCATCTTATGGGACCATTATGGTATATGTAGTCTGTTGTTGACTGAACCATTGTTACATGGTGCAAGACTTGTCTTCTTCCTCTCCAAAGGTAATTACTATATTGACTTCTAAGACTATTGGTTAATTTTGACCATTTTTTATATGATTGGAATCCTAAGTATATATTCGTTTGTGTCTAGTTTCTGTCACTCAGCCTTACCTGGGAGATTCACTCTGTTATTACAGGTAGCATTAGCTTATTTCTTCTCACGGTTCTAGAGCAGTGCTTTCCCATAAACCTCTGTAATGATAGAATTTTTTTAATATTCTGTGCTGTTCAGTATGGTAGCCACTAGCCAAATATGGCTACTGAGTGCTTGAAATTTTTATTTAATTTTAAGTATAATAATTTAAATAGGCACATGTGGCTAGTGGCTACTGTGTTAGTCAGCACATCTCTAGAATAATCCATGTAGGAATATGCCACAAATTACTTATAAGTTGTACTGTTTATGCTGCTATCCATATCCTTGTACCAGTTTGGCAACATACATACACATTTTCTTGGGTGTATACCTAGGAGTGAAATTTCTGAGTCCTTCTAATATTAAACATTGAAATAAATGTAGCTATACATACATTTAAGAAAGATGAATAAAAACAAGTCAAGTAATTATTTTCAAAATGCTTATTCCAATTCAGAGTTGTGGGTGGCCAGAGCCTCTTCTGGCAGCTCAGAACACAAGATCGGAACCCACCCTGGACAGGATAACCTTCCACCACAGGCACATGCACATGCACACTCACCTACACTGACTCAGACTGGGACAATTTGAACACCTCAGTTCACCTAAATGAGCATATCTTTGGGATGAGAGAGGAAACCAGAGGACCTGGAGAAAACCCACACAGATTCGGGGAGAATGTGCAAACTCCACACAGATGGTGACCCTGGCCGGGAATTGATTTTTTTTTTTCTCCTCAATTTTATAACAAAACTATGCTGAATGAAACAACGTTTTTCAAGGACCTGCTGTATACCAGCCAAAATGAACCTGTCTCTCAAACTTTGAAAATTTTGTATATATCATTTGTTGATAATTATCACTTTGTATTTAATGTAATAGTTATGTTTATTTTATCTCCCATAACAAGGCTTACTTTCGCTGAGACATAAACTATTTGTATTGTATGTACCTTTATATTATGTGTAATTTCTAGCATAGTATGTGACCCTTAGCTAAGGAGACTATATATGGTTCATTTTCTCAGGACATCCCAGGTTTATGCTATTGTCTTGGTGGCCCATCTAGTTAGCATTCCCTTCTACTCTCAACATTGTCCTGGTTTATATGTAGTGTTATTTGTCATTCAATCCATATTAGAAGCTAAAAATAAAAAGACAGAATTGATAATCACTTAGCAATTAAATTGTTTACTTTTTAAATTTTGTTTAGTTTTTAAGCTGAGCCATCCTGCCACCTGTTGGCAGCTCAGTGACTGCTCAGCTCAGGCTGGGCATCGAACCCCCGTTGCTCAGAGCTCAGCTCACATTCTTGAGTGAGCTCTTAATCAACAGAGCCATTCGGCCAGCCCAGTAATTAAATTGTTTAATGGAGTAAGATACCTTTAGAGTCTAAGAAAATCATTGGTGCCATTACTAGAAGGGAGTCAGGAAGAGAGATTTGTGAGGTGGATGATAAGTGGTAAGTATGGCTGGATATATGGACTCAGATTGCTAGTGTGCTAGTGGCAGAATGAAGGGTTATAGATAGAATGTTGGAAATATAATGGTGATTAAAGCACTGGCAGTTAGTGCTATGAGCCAGGTTCCATATTCTTTACATAGGGATTTAGCAGGAGTCAAGACAAAATTCCTGTTCTCATAGAGTAATCTAATGGGAATGGGCCCATTAGGCAACTGTTTATCAGTATGAATGATTTTGTTGTCTGAGGGATGGACAACAGCCCTAAGAGTTGGGGGGTCAATCAAAAAATGTTGGGAAATGCACATGTTTTCAAGGAGGAGTAATCAGAGAATCAAAAGCCAGGAGATTGAAATGTCAAAATTTTGAAAGTTTTTATTTTTTTTAAAGATTTTATTGGGAAATCGGGGGCAGGGAATAGTGTTGGGGAATTGGGGAAGGGGAACAGACAAGTTGCTGTCCTTCTGTTCTTCAGTCTAGTTATGGAGGACGTTGCTTCACTGGCCCATGTTGGTATCATCATTGCGCTCTTCCCAGGTGAGGCAGATCGGTCCCCGGCCTCTGGACAGCCACTCACAGCAGCTCTTGAAAGCTCACACCAGCTGCCAGCTGCTCATGCTGGCTGTCAGCCACTCACTGTAGCCTATGGCAGCCCACTGCAGCAGGGGCTGCAGCTATGCCATCCCAGGGACTCACAGCAGCCCAGCTCTAGGTGGAGCTATTGTTCACCATCTTAGCTATAGAGGGCAGTGTCACTGGCCCTCACATGTGGGATCCGAACCGGGGCCACTGGCATCCCAAGCCAGCTCTTAACCAAGTACCACTTAAGCGTTTTAAAAGAAGTACATGGCTTGATGTCAAATGCTGAGAATTAAAAAAGAAGGACTGAGGAATTAGAGATAATTAGTTATATGCATTTTGGAAGTGGACACATTGTTTGCTATCACCATTTACCACATTTGTTGATATTCTTAAATAACTTTTTCTCTCTTTTTCTTAAGAGTCTCATGGGAAAAACATAAATTCATTTTTTGTCTTCTCACCAAAATTTGGTGACATTTAATAGCTATTCAATTCCTAAATGTATTAGACAAGGTAGCATTGTGGTCACAACCAGCCAATAGTATTTGAATATGCCTTTTTTCCTTATCACAGTATATTAGTTTTTAGCAAAAGTCTCAATTTCTCTTTTTCCAAAGAAATTAGTCTTCACTTTTTAGGTTCAGAAGGATAAGATCTTTGGCATTTGTATATGGATCTCTATAAATATTTTTTACAAAACTTATTTTTTCTTTTGTAGTTTTTCTTCTTTGAATGCAGAAAGTTAGGAAACCACAATTTCTTTTCCTTATAAGTAATTTTCCATGCAAACAAAATAATAGCTTCTAAGAAAAGTTTGAGGCTTTCTAGTAATTTATGGTCCAAACCAAATATTTCTTTGGGATTTTCCCACACTCTATCATCGTGACTGTATATATACAAACTAAACCATAACGTCATCAGAAAAATTCTATTTCGTAGGAGTTCAATAACATTAAGATTAACAATAGCTAACACTTAAATAGAGTTCATAGTTTACAAAAAACTTTCACATGCGTTATCTCATTGGCATCTTTGAACAACCCTGTAGGATACATTTATTGCCCACATATTTAAGATGAAGCAACAAGCTTAGAAAGAAGTCAAATGAGCTGGCCCAAATCACACAGTGACTTAGAGGTAGAAACCTAGGTTTCCTGAACTTAAACCTTCACTCTTTTCAATCAGAAAATGTATGAAATAGAAGGAACTTATTGACACTAATTCGAAAAAATATATGCACCCCTATGTTCATTGCAGCGCTATTTACAATAGCCAAGACTTGGAAACAATCAAAATGCCCATCAGTAGACAACTGGATTAAGAAACTGTGGTACATTTACACAATGGAGTATTACTCCGCTATAAAGAAGAATAAAATCGTACCATTTGCAATGATATGGATGGACCTAGAGAACATTATGCTAAGTGAAATAAGTCAGTCAGAGAAAGACAAATACTATATAATCTCACTTATATGTGGAATCTAAAGAACTGAATAAATGAGCAGTGTAAACAGAAATAGTCTTAGAGACACAAAGGAAGAACTGATGAGGGCTAGAAGGGACAGGGGTGGGCATGAGGGAGAAGGGGAAGGGATGAGGCAACATAAACTGGTAACTACAATACTACTGCAGAGACAGAAGAGACACTTTAGGGAATATAATCAATAAGGTTGTAAATATTTTTTTAGGAGACCAGATGGACTCATGTCTTGTCAGGGAGACCACTTCATTGACGGTGTAGTGGCCTTACCACTGCACTGTACATCTGAAGCTGCTGCTGATTAATATTAGATGTTGACTGTAATTTAACACATATATAATCATGGGATGTGGAATATAGTGTGGGGATGGAGTCAATGGAATTGTAATAGATATATATGATATCGAGGGTGTGGGGGCAAAGTAAGGAGTGGGGGGAGTCACTTTGTAAAAGGTGAACAAGATAACTATTGCATAGTTTTATACATCTGTAACTATTAATAATAATAAAAATAAAAAATAAGGAAATATGAAAAAAGAAATAAAAAAAATAAAAGAAACTTATTGTTGGGTTGGAGGTATCATCAAAGTGAAAGAATAATGTTAATGTCTATCCCATCAACTTGATCTTTTGCAAGTGTTGGTGAACTATTCCCTGTGGGCAGTCCCAGCTTCCCTGCTTCATTTCTTATGTATGTCCTCCAGCTAAGAATGTTTTTTTATATTGTTAAGGTTTGTAAAAATAAATAAATAAAAAAGAATATGCAACTGACATATACATGACCAGTGTCAACAAAGAAACATCCAGCCTAAGAGAAAGCTTATAGGTTTATTTGAGCCAAATTGTCGACAATTGCCAGGAAGCAAAATCTCAATGGATTGAGAAAGTGCTCCGTGAAATGGCGGTTTGCAGCTAATTTTATACATAGAATCAAAGGAGCAGGGTTTCATGACATCTATTGGTGATAGATTAAGGGGTGGGAGAAAGCAAAGCAGGGAAATCTCTGAGACTGGATAAAAGCAAATTGGAGAGACAGGTATTTCTTTCACATAGGTGGGTACAGGAGAGTTAATAGTTCACTTTTTTACAGCGTATAAAGATGGTAATCAGAGGACAAGAATAATAATGAAGGATTCTATACTTTCCTGCTCTGGTGTGGAAAAAGGGATTACTGACATTCAAGGGCGTGTTATCCTAGATGCAAAAATACAATAGATGGACTCACTTACGGTGCAGATTGACCTTTGTCAAGGAAGCTACAGACTGAAGATGTGACTTCCCGCCATGGCCCACCTTTGTTAGGAATTTTTATGTTCACCCCATCCTATGTGATTATTTTCAGTTTCCTGAGCTTGTCAGGGTTAACATATGACCCCTTTTCCATCCACACCAGCAAAGGCTAAACATACTTAAAATTTGGTCCTTTACAAATTTTGCTGAATTACTGTTTTATGGCCTGGTCTGTATTAGGCACACCTGGAGGTACTAGCTTTGCTGACAAATCCTCCCACAGGCTGAAGAGTTTGGGAGGAGAATCGCCTTAGCTGGTTTTAGGGCACCTCTGGCTCATGCCTCCCAGAAAGTCTCTATGAGCTGACTCATGTAGTTTCTGAAGCTACGGCACCAGACCCGGCGGAAAAGGGTAATTCCTTCCGTCCTGGCTTCCACCAGGCGTCTGCCTCCAAGGCCAGGCTGGCTGTGTGCCTTTGACACTGTGTATGGGAGCAATTTCGGAGTCATTCTATATTTTTAAACTTCCCCGATAACGTTTGGAATGTCTGGCTTAGTGCACTACATCAAGGTGATAGTCTAAGAAGTATTTTTCAATACCTAGCAGAAAAACAGGACGGTTTTCCCATTCTGACATTCTCATCTAGAGCGGTGGTGTGAGAATGTAGCGGGGATCAGGGAGTTGAATAGGTTTCTTTCTATTTGAAATATTTACTAAGCTTATTATATCTATCCTTTAGAATATTTAATATGAGACTCATAATTGAAAAGTATAGTTGCTAAGGATGGCTTTTCCAAAGGATTTTATTGAATCCCAGCTATGTGAATGACTGTGCCAAAGCTAGGAATATGAAGATGAATAACACTATAGCTGCTCTCAGGACTTCATGGACTGGCCAGGGAAGTAGACTGTTAATTGCATGTTATCACTAAAGAGAAATTTAAGGGAAATAAATAAATGCATTTTTGGCATTGACTATGTCAGGATCTTGACAACACCTATAGCTTTTTAATGCTAAAAATGAATTTTAGAAGTTCCCTTTTATCAGTGACTGGTTAGTGTAGGTCCAGAAAATTCTATATTTCCTTGGAACATACTGTATATGAGGCAGGCCTTTTCACTCCCACCTAAGAACGTTCTGCAAATAAGGTGGCAAGTCTCACTAACACCAGAAACCACTTAAACCTCCAATTAAATGTTGAACCATGAATCCCATCACTGCCTAATGGCAACTCAAGACAGGCACTGGCAACAATCAAATTCGTTTGTTGTGTCAGCCTGAGAAAGTTACAAAGAACCGAGTGACAATCCACATCTAGCAATCCAAGTGAGTTGGGAAAGTGGGTGGGTTTGGCAGATGGACATTGCTGGGGCACTGGCACAGGGATACGTTTGTTATGTGATAGCTATTTGGGGTGCCTGTTCTTAGCATTTGGAATCACATTCAAATATAAGCTTTATCTGCTGGCTCTGCTTTTTCACTTGATAGTTTCGCCCACTCATTTTCAGATGTCACAATGTCTACTTTATACTGGAGCAAAATAATCATCGACACCAAAAACCAAATCTACCCATTGCCATTTATTTTCCTCTATACTCAGCGATTCCAAAAGGGGCGTTTGCTTCCATCTGAACTAACCTCAAGTCCCTGGATGTTGCTGACTGGGGTTTACAGAGTTACTCTCTCACGCTCAGGGCATTTTGAGTTGTCACAGGCTTCCAGATGAATTATGAGGAATTGGCAGAAGGAGCAGTGGTATCAAAACCAGAGAAACAAAAAGTGTGGATGCCAGGCCAAGTTCAAATGGAAATAATCATTCTCCTTTTAGGCCAATGAAAACTTAGGTTTATGCAAAGCATTCAGAGAAAGCCTTCCTTCACTGTATCACCCAACAAGTATTTCCTGGGTACATATCCTGGGTGCAGCATGTACCCACTAAGAATCTCCTTCATTCCAGGAAAGACCATGTGGACCTAACTAAGGAAGCTGGAAAAGTAAGCAGACTCTATTTCAAAGGTAAAAAGCAAAAAGAATCTAAAACATTTTGGAATTTTCATATTTGTAGGAAGAAATGCAAATAGATTCCTGTCCCAGTTTGTAAGAAAGCTTATCCCATGCTGCGCGGGAAATGGCTTGTACTGTGAGGGAGACACAGTGATGGACTATGACTTCTGCTGCAGAGGCATCTGCAAGAGAATGTTCTTTGAAGAGGGAGAAATTCAGAGGCACTAATCGAAAATCTGCTTTGCTTTTAGGTTATACTCGTATCTGACTCAAGCCAATTTGTTCTAACTCTTGTTTTATGGCAGTTTTTAATGTAAGGCAAGCCTTTCTTGTCTATTACATCTTGTCAGGATGATTATGGGAAAGAGAACTGGCCACCAAAAGCCACTGAGGAAAGTTGGCTGTCTTCAGAGGACTTTCTTTGGGCTAACCTTTGCAGAGTTCCATAGATACCTTTCCTGGGATTTTAAAACTCACTGCTCCCTGAGATAAACCACAATTACCCCAAAGCAGAGAGACCTGAAGGTCAATCCAGGGAAGATAAATGCCCCTAGAGTTAGCTTGTGAACTTAAGCAAGTCACTTCATAACTCTTTTCCAGGCAAAGATACAGTCATATCTCTTTTTCTGGCTAACACTCAAGCCCCCACCTGCCATATTAGAAGGAATTTGGATAACTTTGTGTTTATCCCCTACTCCAAATTTTCCCAAACCCCAAGGGCTTACAGCCTGAAGGGAGGACATTCGTGGCCATTCAGCGTGCTCACACTGATGCCCATTCAGTGGAGCATAGTGGATGAAAGTATGGGCTCTGTGACCAGACTTCCTGAGTTTGAAGGCCACCTCCACCATTTACTAGCTGTACCTCTCTATACCTCATTTTCCTCGACGATGAAATATAGATAATAACACATCTTCATTAGGTCATTGTGAGCATCTTAGTCTGCTCTGGCTGCTATAACAAAATACTATAGATTGGGTGTCTTAGACAACAGGTATCTATTTCTCACAGTTCAGGAGGCTGGGAAGCCCAAGATCAAGGTGCCAGCAGTTCTGGTGTCTACTAAGAACCCTCTTGGCTTGTAGACAGCCTCCTACTTGCTGGTTCCGTACATGATGGAGAGGAAGAACTCTGATCTCTCTTCCTCTTTTTATAAAACACCAAATTCATCATCATGGGCACTTCACCCTCATGGCCTCATCTAAATTTAATTACCTCCCAAAGGCCCCACTCCCTAATACTATCACATTGGTGGTTAAGGCTTAAACATATGAATTTGAGGGGAGGCATACATTTTTTTTTCACCACAAACTGTAAATTGATTAGAATAGCGTTTGCTTAGAGTAAATGTGCAATAAATAGTGGTTCCTATTATTACCATCTTCTTTGCTTCTCCCTGACACACAGTGTCATGATGTCACATGGTGTCACTGTTGAGAGTCTGTTCTCTATAGACAGAGGCTGCTGTCCTTTCTGTACTGAGATAGTGTTGGTCTAGCCCTGTGGTGAGAAGCCTCTAAAAATTTTCACAATGATTCCTGCCTTTTAGTGTCCATCCCCTTGTGTAATTCCTTGCCCTTGAGTCTGGGATGGACCTAGCGACTCACTTCTAATGACTGGAATATGATAAGGGATGGCATGGCATTTCTGAGGTTAAGTTACAGAATGACTGTGGCTTCTGTCTTGGGCTGCCATGTTGTGGAGCAAGGAACTGAGCCAGGCCTTCAGTTAATGGCCAACCAGGAACTGAGTGAGGGCTACTAAGATCCGAGTGAATGAGCTTGGAAGCAGTTCCCTTGGTGTTGGTCTAACACATCAGGGCTCCCCAAGTTCGAATCTTGAGAAACCTGGATGGTTTTGGTTCTTTCCCTCCCATGAGGCTCCTTAATAACCTCAGAGAATGGCAACCAAAACTGAGTCATGTAAAGCTTTCTTACACTGAAATTCCAGGTCTTGGATGGACCACTCAGGTTGGTAATCCTTCAAAAGATACCCTAGAAATTCAGCAGGTATACTTGACCTATCAAAGGCTAATATTAATTGTTTTACCCTTCTCTAAAACAATAGAAGGACCTTAGAACACTTTGCTTTCTTTTCATTCTCTCTTGATTTTGTGTCATTGTTGACATTTATTTTAATTATATATATATATATATATATATATATATATATATATATATATATATATATAATATCCAAACAAAACGTTGTTATTGTTGTTGTATTATCAGTGCTCATTTAGGTGTACCCTTACATTTATCCATTTTGTTCTTTATTTCTTTCTGCATTTCTAACTTTCAGCTTGAGATTACTTTCTTTCTGCCTAAAGACCCTCCTTTAGAATTTCTTTTAGTATAATTTTGTGGGGACAAATAATCTTCTTTTTATTTATCTGAAAATGTCATTAGTGCAACTTTGTCATTGAAGAAATTTCCAGTCAGTATAAAATTCTAGGTTGGAGGTTATTTTCTTTCAGCAATTTTCACGTCCTCTGTTCTACTGGTTTCTGATTTCTGACATTGCTACTGAGAAGTAGGCTTTTATTCTGTCACTCCTTTGAAGGTGGTCTGTCTTTTTACTGCTCTCTGTTTTTAAGGTTTTTTCTTTATCTTTAGTTTTCTGCAATTTTACTATGATGCATCTAGGTTTGGGTTTCTTTTTCATTTATTCCAAGTTGAGCAACACCCAAATCCCTGACCCATAGATATCAAAAGAAAACAAATGTTTGTTGTTACTGAGCTTCTTAAATCTGTAGATTGATCTCTTGCTTGGTTTTGAAAAATTCTCAGTCTTTATCTTTTCAATTGTGTCTGCATCATTCTCTCACTCTTTTGGGGACATTAGGCAACTGTATTTGTATATTATACCCATTTACTGAATTTCCAACATCTCTTATCCACTAGTCTTTTATTTCATCTTTTTGTCACTCTGTGCTGTTTTCTTCATAGAGTTTTCTGATGTATATGCTGTTTATTAATGATCTCTCTTCAACCGTGTATAGTCTACTGTTAAACATATTCACTTAAAATTAGTGAATTTCTAGGGCAACCACTAAAATAATAGTAAAACAGTACATAAATTCCAAACTCATTAAATTCTTAATTGTGATTTTTATATTTTTTAGTTCTAGAATTTGGGGGGGTGGGATTGTATTCAACCATGATGTATTATTGTTATGTTGGAGCACAAGGAGCAGTGGAACAGTTTTCAGGAGGGTTTAGGACCAGTAAAAGTTCAGGAGATGGGAGGAAGTTTGGAAATTGGTGCAAGTCCTGACAGCTAAGAAAGGAAATCCCAAGAGGCCAGTGAAAGCGGCAAAGAGCAGAAAGATGAGGCTCAGATCCATCATCTCAGAGAGCCATCCAGAGCAAGACCCCTCATAGTTGCTGAATGGCTCTGAGACAAAGGGTGATTTATTTTTCCCTTTATTATATGATGCCTGTTGGGTGTCACAGGTCTGAGGCCAGGAACTAAATCTAACTAGAAAGTAGGGAATCCCACAGCTGAAACTAATCCCTAATTGAGACAAGGAAGCTAAAATTCCTTGCCAAAAGACAGCATAGGCTGATGAAAGTTTTGTGGTAAAGAAAGATCATAATAAAAGTAATGTTTTAGTATCTCAGTCTCTCTCTCACTGCAGTATTTTGCATAATCTTTCAACTATTTTGTCTTTAGTAACTCTCACTATAAAAATGAATGCATGCGTGAAGAAAGGAAGGAAGGAAGGAAGGAAGGTCATATTGTAAATCTAGAATGAGAAATGAGAATTGAATTTACAGCTTTAAACTCTTACCAGTATGAACTGTGTAACCAATTTTGGTTTAATAATTTTAGGCATTTTGTAATTTTACAACCTGCCTAAATGCTTCCATTTCCTTCCTGCTAAACAAAAACAAAAACAAACAAATAAAAAACAACAGTATAATTCATATAATTTCTTCTAATCATTGCTAAAACATTTCAAAGATTCATACGCTAAAAAAAAAATAAAAAGCAGAATCATATTAGAGAAATGCAAATACAGCTCAATTAGTGTGTCTCTTGGGAGTAAAGAATTTTTGAAGGAAACCTGCTTTGTTGAAAAGGACAATAAATCTTCCTGTCATTCTGTAGAACCTAAGCAGTGAGAGGTGGAAGAAATTTGAGTGTTGCAAGGAAGAGGGGACTATACTAGTTTGTCACTGGTGAATTGTTGGTGAGAGCACCATCTCAAGTGTGACTTCTCAAAGAGATGGTGTTTCTTACTGATACTTCTGCCATTCTAGAACATTGGCAGAGACAACGATGAGGATGGTGCTCAAGGCCACAGCAGATGGCCCCGAAGAGGTATAGTGGGTGGCTCTGGAGTAGCACCCATATTGGCTTAGTTACAAGTCATGTGAGTGAGTAGGACAGAATCTAGAAACCATAATGCAATTTTAGGCTTATACTTGGGAATCCAGAGACCTGGTTTCTCCTTTAGGTTTTGTCACCAAACAATTAAATCATTTTAGGTAACTTGTCAATTACTCAAGGCAGCAATATTCACATCTCCAAAGTGAGGGTGTTGAAATAAATATTCTCAAATATCTTTTCCAGCTGTAAAGGTCTCTGTTATTATTGATGTATTCTCATGCCTTATGTTGTTCCTACCACTGGGAAATTTAAAATTTTGATAATGAAAAATACTTTAAGCATACTAAAAACTAGAAAAAAATGTTGCAATAATCCTCTAAATACTCTTTACCTATATTCAATAACTATTAACATTTTCCTATATTTGCTTTATTTTTCCTTAATTTTTAAAAATTATGGATATCTTGAAATTCACTCCTAAATAATGACATTTTCCTACCTAACCACAATATATATTGTTATCACAACTAATAAAATTAATAACAATTCTGTGACATTGCCTAATACCTAGTCTTTAGTCAAATTTCCCCAGTTGTTCCCTAGATACTTTCTACCTTTGGTTTATTTGAACTAATTAAGGTCCACATATTTCATTGTGGGTTGTTTTTTTTTAAGATTTTTATTGAGGAATTGGGGGAGGGGAACAGACATGTTGTCCTTTTGTTCTTCAGTCTAGTTGTGGAGGACGTTGCTTCACTGGCCCATGTTAGTATTATCATTGTGCTCTTCTCGGGTGAAACAGATCCGTCACCGGCCTCTGGACGGCTGCTCACAGCGGCTATTGGCAGCTCACTCCAGCTGCCAGCCACTCACGCTGGCTGCCGACCACTCACTGTAGCTTATGGCAGCCCACTGCAGCAGGGGCTGCAGCCTACACCATTGCCTGCACTCGTGCAGCCCAGCTCCAGGTGGAGCTGTTGTTCACAATCTTAGCTGTAAAGGGCAGTGTCTCTGGCCCTCATATGTGGGATTTGAACTGGGATCTCTGGCTTCCCAAGCCAGCTCTTAACCAACACACCACTCGGCTGGCCCTGCATTGTGTTTTTATGCTTTAAAAGTCCTCCACCTGTTTTTTTTACATGACATTAAGTTGCTGACAATAATTTTTTTTGATGACAAACCTATTAGCCTACATCCTTTTCATTAGTATGGGTGCAATATTATACTGCCTTGGATTGGTTTGTAAGCACCATTTAACTCAGAGTCCAATAACCCTGTTCTCAGTAAGAAACAAAACAACAAAACTGGCAGCTTGGGCTCCAACAGCTGTGACTCAAAACAACAGCTCCTGTCCTCAGACTCTGGGGTCACAATTCTTCGGGGAATCAGACTGGAGTGCAAGGTCAGTGGCCGATAACTTCAAAAGGAGACAGAAAGAAAGTGTTTTCCTTGCTGAATGGGGAGAAATTTAATGGAGGACATTAAATCTGCAATATCATTTAGTTTCTGTTTTATTAGATATAAGCTTTGAGTTTCTTTAGTCCTAGGGGAATTCTTAAAAACATTTGGCTATTTTCCATGACAAAAGCTATAATTTTTAATATGCTTCTTGAGGATATTTTACCAAAGACTATAATGTTTTTTTCACTTTATTGAACAAAAGTAAGATGAGATTTTGGGGGGACTTTAAACATTGATCATACAATTTGGAACGAGGTTGCTTCTTACACAAGATTCTCAGTAGTGGTATCTTATGGCAATGCCACTTGGCAGTAGTTTGTAAATTCCATAGTTTGTCATTTGCTATCAATTGAACATTTGAATCCTTGGTGGTACCTGTATGTAGTCTGCTTTTATCCTTGTTTGTTCTTCTGCCTACAATTTGTATATCCTTTTTTTCCCCACTAGTAGTGCCCTGGCTAGGACTTCATCATCCAAACACTGATCTCCCAGAGTTGTGGTTAACAGAAACAGAGGGAAGAATGAATTTTAAATTCAGTTAGCCCTTTAAAAACTTGATGAAAATAGCTAAACATGAACAGTAATAAATATTAGTCTTGTTCATTAAAATAATACAGGCCCATTATATAAAATTAATAATTACATAACAAGTATAGAAACAGAAAAGGACTGTCAGTAGCCTGATCATTCAGCCATTGCTGTTACAATGGTAACATGTTTTGTTCTCATTTGTATACATTTACAGTGTTTACATGTACACATGTATAGTGTTATGTACACACATTTATTATGGAAACCCTCTAGGTGCCACATGGCTGTAGATACTTGTAATTAGTCATTTGTGCTCTTTACCTATACTTTTGGCTTTCCTCCTTTTGCACATGGGATTGGATTGCAGGTCCTTGCCTCTTGAAATCAGGCATAGCTGTGAGACATTTCAGACAGAAATGTAAGATCAGATATGTGATTTGCTAAGTTCCTTCCCTCTGCTATGATGGAAGGTGATGTGTCACACAGCAGAGGCGCTGTCAACCTAAGTGCCCAATCAAGAGTGATTTCGAGCGCAGCCCCCAGGCAACCCTTGATGGACTTGAAATATGAGCAAGACATAAACTTTTGCTGTTTTGTTTTTTTTTAAACTTTATTGGGGAGCAGTGTGTTTTTTCCAGGACCCATCAGCTCCAAGTCAAGTTGTCTTCAATCTAGTTGTGGAGGGTGCAGCTCACTATGTGGGAATCGAACTGGCAACCTTGGTGTTAAGAGCCTGTGCTCTAACCACCTGAGCTAACCGGCCACCCATCTTTTGCTGTTTTTAAGCCACTGGGAATGTGAGGCTGTGTCTTACTGGAATATGTTGATAATGTACATTTTTACATATATTATCTAATATAATCATCAGAATAACCCTAAGAGGGCTGTTACTATCCCCATTTAACAGATGAGAAAACTGAGGTTAATCTCATAGAGGTTAACCAACCTCCTGAATGTCACATAGTAAATGAGTGGTGGAACCAGAATTATATACAGGTTATTGTGACCCTTCTTTCCCCAAATCTGCTCTTCATATACTCTGACTGTAACAAAAAATTTTTTCATTTTGTTAAAAAAAACCACCTTTAAACTTATTCCTTATAGGCTGCATTAATATTCTACCATGCAAATGCTCCATGACCTGTTTATACATTCTCCAATTTTTGGACATTTACATTTTCTAATATTTTGCTGGTAAATGAATGTTGTAACAGTTTGTATAAAATCTTTTGCCTAAACTCTATCCTGGGAGGTAGGGCCTTACTAAGGCTCAGGTCTCAGGAACCAGGGGGAGAAAATGGGAATAGTGTAGAGCTAGTCATGCAGCCACTGGTCCTGGAGTCAGGAGACACCTGCCAGAGGCAAGCAAGACTCAAGAATCAAATGGGCTGCCAAATCAGGCATCAGTGCAAAGCAGATTGAGGAGAAGTAAAACCAGACCTATGGCCATGGAGCTACAAATGGAGGTGGTGAGACAAACCAAACAGGCACAGGAAGAGATATAATTGGTGGATTCTGGAGACATTCTCTAAGATGCTAGACTATAGAGACAGGACATTTATGTAAGAGTAGTTGCCAGCATTTACTTAGCACTTGCTGTGTGTTAGGTGTTGTCTTAACCCATTCAGGAGGCTGCTATAACAAAATGGGTGGGTGGCTTAAACAACAGACATTTATTTCTCACCATTCTGGAGGCTGGAAGTCCAAGATCAAGGTGTCCGCATATCTGGTGTCTAGTGAGGGCCTGCTTCCTCCTTTGTAGATGGCTGCCTCCTTCCTGTGTCCTCACATGGAGACAGAGATCCTGGGTCTCTTTCTCTTTTTATAAGGGCATTATCTTACCATGCTGGCCCCACCTTTGTGATGTAATCTAGGCCTGATTAGATTTTTTGAAAAGGAGTCTGGTAGCATCTACTCCGTTGAAGTAAAATAAGAGAACATCAGGAGGTGCATGTCCGTAATCCTCTACTTTTGTGAAATGTTTTGGTTAAGGGTCTCTATTGTTTTGATGTGACTATAGAGGGCCACTGCTACTATGAGCTGAGCCACTTTGAGAGGTTCCTGGGAAATCAGTGAAAGATGAGCACATGGATTACTGAGACAAAACAAAAATGCTAGAGGAATCACCTATAGTAGGAGTGGGGACATTAAGTGCTAAAGTTGAACTCAAAGGACAAAAATAAAATATAAGCAAAATAAAACCTTGAGAATTCCTTAAAATACCTATAAAAAAAGTTTACATAGCTTGGGGCTTTTAACCCAGTACAATAATACAGTAATACATAGTGAATGCATTACTGTTTAAATTGTTTTTCTAATGCCAAGCATATCTCAATAAATTTATGTAAGTGTGATATTGGCTGTTAGTTTCAGATAAATATTTGTATTATGTTAATGAATATGTCTACACCTCTTTATTTAAAGTTTGTGTCAGGGACAGGTGTTGAATATTATCTAATTTTTTTTTTTTTTTTTGCCTCTAATGGGACCACCATATGGGTTTTCTCTTTGGCTTTATTGATGTGATTTATGTGAATAGGTTCTCCAAGTTTTCGAGTCTTGCTTTCTTTAGTTGAGCCTTCCTTGACAATGGGCTAATATTTCTTTTGAATAATGGCTGAATATTATTCATTTGTATTTACTGTAGCCTTTTTCCTAGTGCTATCATGTTCAGAGCTGGATATCCAAGTATGTTAGCTTTAGGAAACAAATCAGGAAGCTTTCTACCCTTTGCTGTGTTCTGGAAAAGTTGATACTACATGGTAGTCATTTGTTCTTTGCAATTTTGGAAGGACACACCTTTGAGGATAGCTTCAGCAGCAGCCCATAAATGTTGATGTATATAGTGTTTTCATTGTCATTGGAATCTTAATAGTCTGGTACAGTGGTACTGGTCTCTTCAACCAACCCCAGAATCATATAGAACGTTGCCTTTTTTTTAAAGATTTTATTGGGGAATTGGGGGAGGGGAACAGCATTGGGGAATCGGGGAAGGGAAACAGACAAGTTGCTGTCCTTTTGTTCTTCAGTCTAGTTGTGGAGGACGTTGCTTCACTGGCCCATGCGGTATCATCATTGCGCTCTTCCTGGGTGAGGCAGATCGGTTGCCGGCCATTGGACAGCCGCTCATGGTGGCTCATGGCAGCCCAGCTCCAGGTGGAGCTGTTGTTCACCATCTTAGCTGTAGAGGGCGCAGCGTCACTGGCCCATGTGGGATCCGAACCAGCGGCCCTGCTGCTTAGAGCTCGTGCTCCCAAGCCAACTCTTAACCAATGAGCCACTCGCCTGGCCCTAGAACATTGCCTTTTAATATCCAAGAGACATTTGAGAATATTTTTGTGTGAATTTTTTTGTTATTAAGTTTAATTTTATTACATTATAGTCAGAGATTGTGGTCTTTACAGTTTCTTTTCCTTGATTTGTATTTTGGGTTCGTTTTGTTCTCCAGCATGTCTTCTACTTCCCTGATTAGATCCTCTGGAGTATCTAACTCAGCTACCTCATATTACATTGAATCTTTGAATTCAAAAATTGTAATTTTCATCACCATTCTCTCTTTTCTGATCTCAAATAATGTGTGTTTTTATGAGGACCCACTTTAATCTCATACTTGCAGTGCCCTTTGGAAACAGAACAAAGATCACAGAATTTCTTTAAAATGCTCCTGTCTCTGATAATAACTGTGACATTTGTTCCTCTTCTTATGAAATAATGACAGTTTCAATGGCTGCCTGTTTATTCTTCCTTCAGGAGAGAGGTCCAGGTTTGCTCTAGGCTGGCTTATAGAGTTAAGGTTTCGTGTGTGTGCGCTTTGTCTAAGAGTGGATAGATAGCTTTGTCTCTTTCTTAATCTTTCAGTCTAGTGGAAGGGAGACAGGACAGGTCGGCCTTTCTTTTTCTCTGGTTTACTTCATGGTGGGTCCCTGCTGCCAGGACTCCCACCCTGCTTCAACACCAGTCATTGTTGTACAGCATCTGGAAGCCTGAGCCAGGGCTAGCAGACATCTCAGCAGGGACCTTGCCTCCCTAGATCCCCAGTGGAGTCGTTCCCCTCATGCTTGTCCCTCATGTGTACCTTCTGTGTGGCTCCAGCTCGGTAGAATGTCCCAAAGGTGCTGGTAGAGTGGAAATATTTCACCCAGTTGTTCAATATCATACTGAGTATGTTTTGTTTGTTTGTTTTGTTTTCTGTTTTTGAGGGCAGTGTCACTGGCCCTCATATGTGTGACCGAACCGGGGCCGCTGGCTTCCCAAGCCAGCACTTAACCACCGCACCACTCGGCCAGCCATTCATGCTGAGTATTGAATATTGAGGGTAACTCACTCCATCTCTCTGCACATCACCCCACAGCCCATCAGTACCAATCCTCACTCCTTTGCATCCTGAAATTTGAATGCAGTGTTGCTGGTTTCTCTTCCACTTACTTTCTGGGTGGACAGCATGTAGTAGATGGTTCTTTCTTTTCATTTAATCCCATCTCACTATATCTAAATGATTTCTTCATTGCTTCTGACATTACATAATCTTTATTTGAGCTGCAGCACTGAATATCTTTTCAGAATCTTTATAATCATTTCAGTAGGAATGAGGGAGGAACAATTTAATGTTTGTGTACATATCATCTTGCCTGGTCTCCACATTGCTTCTGAATGCTTTCTGTTGAGTCTTATATATATCTCTAACTAGACAGCAGAGAGCTGGCTGTAGATTTTCTTACATTTCCTACAACATAACCAGTGCTTTGCATGTCATTTACTTTTTATAAACACTGGGAAAATTGAATTGAATTCCAATGCAGTCCCTCCACTTTCCTATCCCCAAATCCAGGCTTATGATATAAATATTTACTGGCATGGATTCTTCTAAAATAGGAACTGAGTCTTCAGTTTTCTTTTTCAGTTTCACAAATAAAAACGTAATATGAGAGCAGCAGATAAGAGAAACTTTCTGTAAGTCATTTATTAAAATAATTGGGTTAATATACCTGGGTCTGTGTCATTACAAGTGAAACCCATGCTTCATTGCCTTCGCACTGGATGAATCACCCTGGGAAGCCAACAGACTGAAAATGAAAACAGCTCATCTTTCCTGACTGCTCCTACCTCTACCTTCATATTCAGCTTGTGCCTGAAGAACAGAACAACAGGAGAGCACTGTTTAAATCTCTTCTGAAATGTTCACGTAGATGTGGTTCTGGTAGCTGCTGTGAATGTCAAGGCTAAGCCACAGGATTAGTTGAGTGAGTCACCTGTGAAGGCTATGTCTGAGAATGTGAGCCGACTAAAGATGGCTGGACCTGAAAAAGAGATCATTTACAGCCCACTTCCCCATTTTCTTCCTTATTCCACTCTTAGTGATTGACACAGCCACCTCGTCATGTAGATTAGCAGTGTGACTCCTGTTTTATCAAGAGGCAGTGCACAGGAGGGAGGGCAGTGTTTTAGCTTGGGCTGCCATAACAGAATTCTCTAGACTAGGGTTCTTAAACAACAGACAATTATTTTCTCACAGTACTGGAGGCTGGAAAGTTCAAGATCAAGGTGCTGACAGGTTCAGTTCTTGGTGAGTCTCTCCTCCTGGCTGACAGTTGGGTGCCTGCTCATGATGTCCTCACATGGTCTTTTCTCAGTGTGTGTGGGGGGGAAGAGAGCAAGACAGCAAGCTCCCTGGTGTCTCTTCTTGTAAGGGCACTAATCCTATGAGAACAGGGCCCCTCCTTCTGACCTCATTTAACCTTAACTACTTTCTTATAGGCCCTACTTCCAACAATCACATTGGAGGTTAGGGCTTCAAGATATGAATTTTGGGGGACACAATTTAATCCACTGGGGGATGTGTATAGATGTGGAGAGATTTGGACCAAGAATCCGAAAGCCCCTTGTCTCCCCTAGTTGGTATGTGAATTCAGCAAATCATTTCACAGCCTGAGTCTTAATTATCTCATCGAGGGACTTGTGAGAAGATCACAAGGTTCCTTCCTGCTTGACCCTCTATGTCAAGATAGTTCCCGCTAACACTGGACACTTTCCAGCCTGTCCAGTCAAGTCAGACTTATCACTCCATATGCATGCTACCTTTAGCCAGCCACTGTTCCTTGATATTTGTTGATATCACTATGTCCAGAAGGACTTTCTGTTATCAGACTGTCAAATGAGATCCCTCTAGCCTTTCAAAATACCTCACATTCATCCATCCATTCCATTACTCTGTATTTTGTTGTTACTGCTTTGTACCAGGCACTGTCCTAGGAGCTGGGGTTGTCCCTGCTCTGATGAAGCTTACCTTCCAGTAGGTGTGCATGGATAAAAGGGACAAATAAATAAAGAAATGTAGAGTGTGTCAGATGGTGAGAGGTGCTAGGGAGAAGAATAAAGCAGGGCAGGGTGGTAGTGTGCTCTGGCAGGGCAGAGGATTGAAGGGTTGTTATTTTCATTAGTGGGTCAGGAAAGGGCTCTGTGCAGGTATGCAGAGGATGTAAACTAGCCAAGCATGCACCAGGGAAGAGGGTTCCAGGTGGGCCATGCAGTAAGTGCCTGGAGTGTGCTTAGGTGGCTGGAGACGATGAGAAGGAGGAGAGTGAAAAGAAACAAAATCAGAAAGGTGTGAGAACCAGGTCATGTGGGGCTTTTAAGTTTCCACAGACCTCAACTGGTTGCCTTTTCTCTTTCGACCAGAGATTATACTCTTATTTGTGGGAAATTGGTTTGTTTGGAGCTTATTCCTTTTATGGATTTACGTTTTTAAAATAAAAATCATGAACTCTCTGGATTTATATTGTTTAAATGGAAATCATGTTTAAATGTATTGGATTGTCGGAAAAGTCATGATGTATTTTGTCTGTTTTTCAAGTGTCATTTATTTATATAAAGAACAAAGATCAATCAATGATATATCGCCCGTTTTGTTTGATAACCTTTTGCCATCTTTCAGTGAGCTTCATAATTCCTCATTCATAGAAGGACTTATTTTTTTTTTTTTTTTTGCGAAAAACTGAACAAGGTGCTGAATTACAGTCTCATCTGAATTGAATGTTATACCATGCAAGGAGTTTTGAAGAGAGCGAAACAAGTGGAAGTCTGACAGTGCAAGGTCAGGCGAGTATGGTGGGTGTGGCAACACATCTCATCCAAGCTCCAATAACCTTTTTTTTTTTGAGGGCAGTGTCACTAGCCCTCATATGTTGGACCTGAACCGGGACCACTGGCTTCCCAAGCTAAAGCTTAACCACCGCGCCACTCAGCTGGCCCCAAGCTCCAATAATTTTTGACGGGTGATCAAACTTGTGTGTGGTCTCGCATTGTCATGATAGAACACAACTCCTTTACAATTAATAAGCTCTGGACGTTTCTGGATGATGGATTCGTTCAAACTGTCCCAACTGCCAACAGTACACATTTGAATTGATTGTTTGGTAGGAGCTCGAAAAACACACCTTTAAAATCCCACCACACTGAGAGCATAACCTTCCTCTGATGAATGTCTGCTTTCGATGTCGTTTGAGGCAAATCATCAGGTCGGAACCCAGACCGTTTGTGCACCACATTGTTGTAAACAATCCACTTCTCATTACCAGTTATCAGTCGCTTCAAAAAAGGATCGTTTTCCTCATGTTTAATGAACGTATTGCAGATGTTTATATGCGCTGTCAAATGAACTTCTTTGAGTTCATGCAGAACCCAAAAATCAAGCTTGCTTATGTATCCCAACTTCTTCAGGTGGTTGTGAACACTTGAATGATGGATGTTCAATGTTTCTGCAATCTCTCGTTTCGTGTAACATGGGTTTGACTTGATCAATGCCTTTATTTTGTCGACATCAACCTCAGTGGGCCTCCCTGACCGAGGAGAGTCGTTAAGGTCAAAATCACCAGCACGGGATTTTGTGAACCATCGTTGGCATGGACGTTCTTGTAGAGCATTGTCACCGTAAACTTTATGCAACTTTTCACAAGCTTGACACGTGTTCTTCCCTTTATGGAAGCAAAACAGTAAAATATGGCAAAAATGCACAGTTTGGTCTTCCATCTTCAACTTGTAAAATCTCTAAAACTCAACCAAATCACTCAGTTTTTTTTTATCGTGAAGCTAGAAATGTCAGCTGTCAAGTGACATAGCAATAACATAGATGCGAATGACTCTAGTACTTCCAAAAATGAACTAGTGCCATCTGTTGCAAACATGCATCATGACTTTTCCAACAACCCAATAAATCTCATCAGTTGCCTGAACCACTTTACTATTTTTTCCTATTTTATTATTATTTAAAAAAAAAATCCAAACATCTCACCATGGCCCACTACAGGCCTTTTCCTACCATCCTAACCTCATCTTGACGACTTCACTTTCCCATGCCCCCAGTCACCCTGGCCTCCTTTCACTTCCATGAATCCTCCAAGCTTATCTTCCTTCAACACTATCGATGCAAAAATTTTCCCTACTGGCCTCAGCCCCAATGTCTTCTTCTCAGGTAGGCTGAAAGTAACACTTTTCTACTAGTTATATCAGCTTATAATTACTTAATTCATTGCTTTTTTGCTTAGTTTGTTTTGGGGTTTTCCTTTTAAACTCTATACTTCCCAAGGACAAGAACCACTTGCTAGTATGGCATCTGAAGGTTTGGAATGTGATAGATACCCAAAATAATTTTGCCAAATGAATATTCAAGGACTAGATGAATTCTTGGTATACAATAACATTGCCTAAAATAAACTGGAATTTTTTATAGGTTTTCTGGGAAACAAGAGAAGTGAGTGAGTTCTTAGCTCTCATCTTCCTTCACTTATCACACTATTCAACTCAGTCTATCATTGTTCTTTCTAGAGTTAAAAAGCTCTTTTAAAATATAATTTTACCAATAGTCCTATTAGAAACAAAAATCTTTTTCCCATTACCAGTGATTTGCATGATTTCATTCACTTTATATTGTGTAAGGAAAGTACAATTTGTTGACAAGTAAATTATAAATGACTAAGTTATTTTTGGTTTGGGAATGGAATGTATGTTAATATATAGATTAAAATGTAATTATTTATTACTGCATTAAAATTGACAACCGTTTTCTTAACAATGGATTAAAGAAACAACTATTTTATTTTTGTGTTTTCACATGGTGAGACAAGAGAAGGCTTCTGTATTTAATCTATTTTCTTAACATAGTTATTATAGTTACATAGCAATATATAATGTTCTTCTTTTTGTAAATTGGGGAATTGGGGAAGGGGAACAGTGTTGGGGAATTGGGGCAGGGGACCAGCCAAGTTGTTCTTCAATCTTAGTTGTGGAGGGCATAGCCACCATCCCATGTGGGAGTTGAACCAGCAGCCTTGTTAAGAGTGGATAGCACGCGCTATCCACTGAGCCATCCAGGCGGCAGCTCAGCTTAAGGTGCTGAGCTCAGTCTTAGTTGTGGGCAGGCATAGCCCCACCATCAAACAGGCAGTTTGTTGTTAGGAGCATGTGCTCTCACCAGCTAAGCCATCCTGTCACCTGTTGGCAGCTCAGCAGCAGCTCAGCTCGGGAGCAGCATCACTGGCTCATGTGGGAATCTAACCAGTGGCCCTGCTGCTCAGAGCTCGCTCTCTTAAGCTAACTCCTAACCAACTGAGCCACTTGGCTGGCCCCATAATGTTATTCTTTATTTCCTATAAATGAATAGTCAATTAAATATATTTCTTACTATATTTTCTCTTTAGTTTATATATACTGACCTGCTGCATAAGATCAATATGTATTGATATCTGCTACAAAGTTAATTTGTAATTTGTACAAGTCACAGATCTGTTGAAGATCAATTTGAGATAAGATTGCAGAATCGTTATCATTTTTATTCTTACTATGACTTGAATTTTGACTTTATACAATAGTTTATATCCTTTCTTTAACAAATGATCCATTATGGATATAGAGGGAAGACTGCAAGACTACAGCTAAAAGCAATTCAAACCATCGTGGCTAGTGGGATTCAGTTGAATAACAAACTGGGTCAGATATGAGTTTGTTCAGTTTGAAACTCACTGGCCACAGCACACCTGTTCACTGAATATGGAGTGGGAAGTTAATGAAGTGTCCTTTTTAAAAGGGAAAAATATTTTAAGTCATTGATTTATTAGATTAACTTTGAAAACATTTTTCCTATACTATTAACCAACTGATAAAACTAGAAAGGAACAGTTGCCCTTGCTATGAATGACACAAACCTTCTGGAACCTCTCCATTAAAACCCCAAGTATTCTGTAACCACCAGCTGGGTAGAGCCACCAGCACTGATGAGAGGCCAGTAAAGGAATTTCAGCAGGGAACACACTTAATCTGATTTTCCTTTCAGAAAAGTCATTCTGGATTGCACAGCGAAGCCACTGAAGGCAGGGAAAATTGGGAGCTATTACAACAGTCCCCAAGGTAAATGTTAGTGAGCAGGGATTTGAAGGGATGAAGTCAAGAGATTTTTTTGGAGGCGGAGTCAACAGAATGTAGTGATAAGTTGGAGAGCTGGAGGAGAGAGTAAAAGGCTAAGGTGCACAGGAGATGGTGTCTTGGGTAAGTCATCAGAGGGGAGTAGGTTTGTAGGGACAGAAGATGAGTGTTCTTGGGGCATGTTTGAGCTTCAGTGGTCCATGGGATTTACACACAGACTGGTCCATGGCACAGGCAGTTAGCAATTTCTGTCAGGAGTTTAGCGGACAGAATTGTCCTGGCTGAAGACCTATATTTGGGGATTTTGAAATCACAGTGTTCTAAAAGCCTACTTTGGAAATGCCTGGAGATATTTTATGTTGTCAAAGTGACTAAAAGGGGTGCTACTGGCATTGAAAGTCAAGGGGAAGGAAAGAAGGAAGCTGGACTATCATATAAAGCAAAAATGAGGAATTGGCCATCAAAATTCCAATTAGCACCCTCTTGAAAAACAGTGAATGTGGTAGTGGAAACCGTAAACCTGTGTAAGAAGGATACAGAACCCTATTTACATCTATCTATCATCTATCATATGTCTATCATTTATCTATCTATCTATCTATCTATCTATCTATCTATCTATCATCTATCATCTGTCTATCATCTGTCTATCTACCTATCATCTGCCTATCTATCTATCTATCTATCTATCTATCTATCTATCTATCTATCTACCTACCTATGCTTAAGCAAGGGAAACTGCCAATTAGTATTTTGCAACTACATGTGTACTGAGAGGTAACAACAGCAGGCCATCTGGGGCACATCCTTTAATATGGTAAATGTCAATAGGTTTGTTTTCCATAAGTTTATAAATACAACACAAGTTGTTTTCCTCTCTAGGGAAGAGTGTTAAAAGGCCCTCTGCTTTTGCGTTTTTCTCTCTCTGACTTAGTAAATTCTGTCCCTCCCCAAACTGCTTGAGATGTAGAAGTCTGGGTGGGAGTGAGGGTGTCATCAAATATTTTGTATAAGGGACTAGAGGGAGAAAAGGCCATGAGATCCTCCTAGCCTCTTCTCGGGTTCAAAGTTAAATCAATCAATTTGGTAAAAGCTGGTTGGGGGCGGGGGAAGGAGCCTGATCAAAGCTCTGGAGTAGCAAAGGTCAATCAAACTTCAAAATAAAATCGCTTTGAGTCTGGAAATAGTTGTTACCAGTGGGCTGGTCCTTGCTCTGGAGGCAAAAGAGGCTTGTTCTGGGACTTTAAAGTGACAACATCTCAATGCAGTACTAGTTCCCCACCTGGCACACTGACAAAATACGAGTGGATTTCGCCAGCAGGTCAAATAAATGTGTATCTTTAGGAGTAGGTCCAGGAGTTAATATTATTAAAATGCTCTCCAACCCATAGAATGGGAGAAAATACTCACAAACCATATATCTGATTAAGAGCTTGTATCTAGACTATATTAAGGCTTTTTGTAATTTTACAATTTTTATAATCCAATAACAAAATGGCAAATAACTCAATTGAAAATGGGCAAGTACCTAAGTAGACATTTCTCCAAAGAGGGTAAACAAATGACCAATAAGCACAAGAAAAGATGCTTGATGTCGTTAGCCATCATGTTGCATATCAGAATGAGAAGCTTCACATCTACCAAGACAGCTAGAATCAGAAAATCAGATGATAGCAAGTGTTGGTGAGGCTAAGGAGAAATCAGAACTCTTCTACAGTAGTGTCCCCCTTATCCACACATCTTTGGATATGATCCAAGACCCCCAGTGGATGCCTGAAACCACAGATAGTACCAAACCCCATACATACTATGCTTTTTCCTATTCATAAATACCTATGATGAGGCTTAATTTATAAATTAGGCACAGTAAGAGATTAACAACAGTAACTGATATTAAATGGAACAATTATAACAACAAAATAAGTGTTACTAGAATACAACCACTGCAATACTTCAATAGCTTATCTGATAACTGAGACAGTGACTAAGTGACTAATGGGAGGGTAGAGAACACAGCATGGATACGTTGGACAAAGGGGTGATCCATTATTCTGGGCAAGATGGAACAGAATGCTGAGAGATTTCATCACACTACTCAGAATGGTGTGCCACTTAAAACTTATGAATTGTTTGTTTCTGGAATTTTCCATTTAATCTTTTCAGACTATAGTTGACCATGGGTAAGTGAAACCATAGAAAGCAAAATCGCAAATATGGGGGAACTGCTGTATATTACTGGTAGGAATGTAAAACTGTGCCGTCACTTTGGAAAATAGTCTGGAAATTTCTTAAGAGTTAAACATAGTTACCATTTGACCCAGCAATTCTACTCTTAGATATGTAGGCAAGAGAACTGAAAACTTATGTCCACATAAAAACTTGCTCACAAATGTTCATAGCAGCATTATACGTAATAGCTAAAAGGTAGAAACAATCCAAAGTCTATCAACTGATGGATACATCAGCAAACTGTGGTATATCCATACAATGAAATATTTGGCCATAAAAAGGAATGAAATAATATATGCTACAACATGGATGAAGTTTGAAAACGTGCAAACTGAAAGAAGCCAGTTACCAAAGACCACCAATTATATGATCTCATTTGTATGAAATATCCAGAATAGGTAGAGATAACTTTCTATCTCTTTTATAAGAGATAGAAAGTTGGGCCAGCCAAGTGGCTCAGTTGGTTAAGAGCTCACTCAAGAATGCGAGCTGAGCTCTCAGCAACAGCAGTTTGATGCCCAGCCCGAGCTGAGCTGCTGCTGAACTGCCAACAAGTGGCAGGATGGCTCAGCTAAAAAAAAAAGAGAGAGAGAGAGAGAGAGAGAGAGAGAGAGAGAGAGAGAGAGAGAGAGAGAAAGTTGATTAGTGGCTGCTTAGGGCTGGAAGAATGAGGGTAGGGGAAGAGGTTAGAGGAGTGAGAGTTGAAGAGCAAAGGGTTTCTTCTTAAGATTATGAAAACGTTCTAACGTTGATGGTGGTGAAGGTTACACGACTGTAAATAGACTAAAAGCCATTGAATTCTAATCTTTAAATGGCTGACTTTTATACTATATGAACTATATCTCAATAAAACTACTACAAAAAAATTTCTTGGGTAATTCTAATGTTCAACTAGAAGTGAGAACCTCTGCCCTAATCTATTCTAACCCACCCCTGGAGGACAGAGGGTAAGGTGAGGTGGACTGGAGGCAGGAACAAACTTAGTTCTTATGGGTTTGTGAGATGTAACTTGGAGAAATCAGATCAGTTTGAGCATGAGATATCCTTGATTGGATTTCACAGTGGAAGTGAAGGCTGTGGTCCTCCCTCCCTTACAAAATCATGGTAACTTTGGCAGGTTGCTATTTCAGCAGGCTCCATCTGCTCACCTCAGATTTGGAGAGAAAACAGGGCCAAGCAGTAGTGGTTCCTCACACAATGAATCACATAAGGGTATGGACTGGGATATGAATAGGCTGGACTACCTGCAAATAGTTCACAATAGGCCATAAGTTACACCTCAGCTGAAATGTTCACATGCCATATATGCACAGACACTGTCATTCAAGGAAGTAAGCAATGAGAAGAAAAGGATACCATGGGCCAGCCCGTTTGTTTAATTGAATTTAATGATGCCAACATGATGCTAAATCAACAGGTAAAAAGAAGATCAGAGTTACAGAATTTTACAGATGGATTATTCCTCAAGGAGCATTAAATCTAACATATTTTCTGATGATTAAATAGGGGCACCAAAAGGTCAGCTGACCACCCCAGCACATCACAAACATTGAACAATCTGCTTATGAGACTCCTAGCTTGAGATGGCAACTGTAGCATTGTCTGAACATGAGCTCTGTTGTCTTTTGGTGCCCATGGACCCAGCCCTTATGCAAGAGGTAGAGAATATCAGTTGTATGTATGATGGGGCTTGGCCTCTCAACACGGGGCATCTGTGTGCATTGTTTTTGGTAGCTCAGAGCAAGGGCCCTACATGGACTAGGGATTTCTTAATGCACAAAGACTAGGAGCGCACGCTGTCATTGTTTTACTTTGAGTGTATAATGGAGGCTAAGAGAATGGCAAGGTCAGCGTGGTCAAGAGTAGTTGGAAGTGACATGAGCTAAATGGTGCCCTGAAGAAAGATTGTGATTTTCAGAGGAGAGATGAAAGAGGAGGTAATCCAGTTGAGAAAGCAGCATGAACAAAGGCACAGTGTGTCTGGGGATGAGCATGAGGAAGTAGGTGGGGTGAGAGGAGAAAGCTGCCGACTGGAGCAGAGTGCATGCTAGGAAACAGGAAGAAACAAGATGGATGGATATGGAGCCTTAGAAATGAGAGTGAAGAATTTAGACTCCATGCATTAATAACAGGAAGCCACATTCTTGAGCTGAGCATTTATCTGATGAAAATGGCATTCTAGCAAGAGTTGTCTGTTTGTTCAGTGTAATACTTAGAGATAAATAAATGGTCAGTGCGTTAGTCTCCAGTGGCTCACACATAATCAGTCGCCTAAACAATCATAATGAAATGTATTTCACTTAAAATATAGTAATGGAAACTAGTTCAGTAATAACACAAATTTGATTTTGTTCTGCTCGTTATGTGCTGAGAAAGTTAAGAAACAAACCCTCCAGGCTTTATGTGAATTTCAGAAGTATATCCCCTTTTTTAAACAGAGCGAATGGTGTCAGAATGTAATTTAAAAATGTAACCATATACTCTTATAAAAATGTAAGTATTCTCATTTTGAATAACATTTTTATATTCTTCTTTCAATAATATTGCTATCAGTCTTGAAATATATTTGTACTCTAAGAACATTTCCCTTTTATTTATTTTCTATTCATAGCCCAACTTTGTAAGGAAAATGCTCTCCTAATAATTGGAGAACTTCAGTGTGCCACCAGTTTATATTTTACTGACATTGCTTCTCCCCAGTGCATGCTTAGGAGCAGAGCCATTTCATTGTCACAGCAGAATAATTGCCATTTTCCCATTCAGCCTCAGAGCCAAATGGAGAAATGTAAAAGCTATTTTACAACCGAGATTTCTCAGACCTTACATTTATAGGGTGCTTTTCTAGTACAAGGTTAAAGATACTTAAGCTCCTTCTCAAACCATTCTAATATTATCCCCAGCTATTAAAAAGAACAGGTAAGCTCGATAACTCAGAGCCACATTTGTAATTCCTTTAGAAAGAATAAGATGATGACATCTATAAGACATTTGCATGTAAATTTGAATATGAATATCCATATGAGGTATGAAAACCTAGGAGACAGGTTCAAACGTTTTGATGCTTCCCACAAATCACACAGTACACCCTTTTGACATCTTTTATCTTTGAATCAGCACAGATGTAGAAAAAAAATCCTTTTTAAAGGTGAGAGCAAAGGGAGTTGAAATAGAGAGACAGTGGTACCTCAGAAAGCACAGGGTAATGCACTGGTTCTCAAACTTAGCTCCACATTAAAGTTACCTGGAGAGTTTTCAAAAATACTGATGCCTTGGTCTCCCCAGCAAAGATTCTGATTTAACTCGTGTGGGGTGCAGCTTGGCTGTTCGGATTTTTCAAAACTCTCCAGGTGATTCTAATGTGCACTCAGGTTGAGCCACTCAGGTAATGGCCATGGGTTTAAGTTGAGTACTAGCTGGAGGGTGTTGGAAGGAGACTCTAGGAGCCTCCTTCTTCCTGTATGTGAAAATTAGATAAATATCAATATCTTACAGGATGGTGGTTTTGCCTGGGAAGGATAATGGAGGGAGTTGTGATATTAGTAGATTTGGTTTCATAAAACATTTAATGAACCCTCACCAGGGATGTAATGTACAGGGTGGAGTAATGTGCAGAATGCCACTACAGACTTCTTTCAGATGTCTCTATCTAAATCCGTGCACAACTTCTGCCCCCGTCTCCTTAGCCAAGAACCAGATTTGGGACGGGGCCAGCTGGGAAGCTCCCCAAAGACAGTGTGGTTGCCAAGGGGCTCTAACTTGTTAAAATACATCAGAACTACAGGACCAGCTAACTCAAGTTTCCACAGCCTCTCCTTACATATCTGGTGTAGTGGGTTGAATGGTGGCCCACCAAAAGATATGTCCACCCAGCACCTATAAATGTAAACTTATTTGGAAGAAGTGTTTTTACAGATGTAGTTAAAGATCTCAAGATGAGACCACCCTGCATAAAGGTGGTCCCTAAATCCAATGACAACTGACCTTATAAAATGAGAAAAAGGAAGGATACACAGAGGAGAAGGCTATGTGAAGACAGAGGCGGAGACTGGAGTTATGGGGCCGTCAGCCAACGAGCACCTGCAGCCCCTGGGGTTGGAAGAGGTGGGGAGGCTTCTCCCTAGGGCCTTTGGAGTGAGCGTGTCCCTGTGAACACCTTGGTTTTGGACTGCTGGCCTCCAGAAGAGTGAGAAAATAAGTTTTGCTTGTTTTAAGCCACTAAGTTTGTGGTAATTTGTTATGGCAACCCTAGGAAACTAATAGAATTGGAGAAGTGTAACTAGTTCCTGTTCCCAGTAAAATGAACAGTGCCCTCAAATAAAAAGTAAAAGTAAGAAAAATAATAAATCTTGCCAGTTCTGACCTGGGTCTGTTGAGTATATTTTTGATACTCACATAGCAACTTACAGGGTGTGACACTGGGCCAGACACCAATCCTTGACCAGTAGGTTAACAGTTGCCTAAAGACGTCGGCAGAGCCATATGAAATTCTGGAGTGGAACAGTGTATGGCCTGAAGTTGCTTTCCCAAAAGAAGCAACCTGTTTTCTTATCTAAAATTAAAAAGCAGTAGCATCTCATCTGAGAACTTTTTTTGTTTGTTTGTTTTTTCAGAAAACTGAGAAAGAACACTCAAGAGACGACAATTATGAAAGAAAAAGGAAGGTGGAAGGTTTTATTGACTTTTTTCTCCAGTGGAAGTAAATTAGTGATTTTTCTCTTGTTCTTTCTGTTTTAGGTAAACATTCCTCACATAGGATCTGATTCCTATCTCAGTTTTAAGTACAAATTAAAGTAGAATAATATTTGACTTTCTGCTCTTTCAGATAATTAACTTCAAGACACAATAACTGGAATTGATTGGATTAGAGTAGTGTTTGGTTTGTTGTTGTTGTTTTTTTATGTGAAACTGAAATTTCAGCTCATATAATGAACTGAAGGGGCATTTCACTGCTGCCCCTGACATGAATCATGAGGCTTCTGCCTGGTTCCCCAGATCAAGCAAACTCAGATCATAATATGCCCTAAGAGCTCGAGTCATGGCTTTCTCTGGCTTCCAACGTGTAGAGAAGAAACACGAGGTGCCACATGGGAAGGTGGGGTGGGCAACACAGCAGTTTTTCTGTTGCTAACCCTGGACTGGAGAATATGGCTTGAACCTGAGAGAAAATGTGGCATTTTACTCCTGCTTCTGATTAAGATAACTGGCCTACCCTGAAAAGCAGACTCGAATTATCTACCCAGAGGTTGGAACAGAAGGATCAGAGACCTGGCTAGGTCAATCCAAGCAGTGAGTGCCAGGTCTGCAGCCCCCAGGAGATAGATGGCTGTGGAGGACTAATCACTGAACACAAGACAGTCAGAGAAAGGGAGCTGAGGTTGCTTTTTATAACACAGTAGTAGAGAATACACCTGACTCAGGTGTGTCCCCCACTCCCGCCTGCAACCCCACTTACTGGTGATGAAGGAGAGGAGAGAGTTGGGGTTAACTTACCCCACACATGAGGTATAGGTAGGGAACATGTCAATTTATTTTCAAGTTTCCAGTAACTGCTGCTTCCCTGACTCAGTACATTATAGGAAAATGGCTATGGGAATTCTATTTATAAATTGTCTTACAGTTTAATAAACCTAAAATTATTAGACATTTTTTGTATTTTTTAATTTTTTTTACAATCATTGTTGTCAAATGAGCATCTGAATTCTCTGAAAACTTGTCAGTAAAAGATGTTTCTGCTATAAAAGTGAGCGAGTCAGAAAATAAAAACATTTTTCCCAGCATGAAATCAAAAACAAAACAAAACATCACACACACACACACACAAATAAAATCAGTAAAACAGATTTATTTTATCCTTAGTTGGGTAATTGATGCTATCTAGTTATGTGACAAACTGTAAAATGATAAGTAATTCTAAATAATTTAGAGTGTTACATTCAGTGCAAGTAATAAATCCCTTAATTTGAACTCAATGAAAGAGATACACAATTCTATTCATCACTGGTATCAGTTTCTGGACACCACATATCTTGGTCTGGCCATGCCTGTCCTTGTGTGAGTCTTGCATATCAGGATATGCAACCTAGAGAAATATTCAGAAAGGAAAACAGAGGTGAAAATGGTGGTTTATTGTTTGTTACCTTGCGTTACTATGTAGTTAAAACATACCACCTCCCCAATTCCTCCTGCATTTTAGAGGATCAAAATGGTAATGAAAAATTCATTATGATTGAGGTACCCTTTTCCCCAACCCCACTTGCTTACTTACACTGTGTGACACATTTATCAGTTCTTTTAGAAAGATATTCATATCTAGTGATATTAAAACCTGCCCATATCAGCAAAATTGGATTTTATGAACTCTGAGGTGATAATTTACTGAGTTTAATAAGCTTACTTTCTTAAAACTGGAAAATATTAGAAGTTGCTCTGCCAGTGTTAAGACCACAACCAGATTTGCAAGAACAAACAAAAAATTAGAACTGAGAGTCACTTTGGCTATATCGCCAGTAAACTGATGTTTCTACTTCCTTTTCTTTACTGTTCCTAAGAGCTCATTTTGGAGTGCACTTTGATAAGATACTTTTTCCAGTGTCTTCAAGGGAGTATGAATAGGGAGTCTTCTCTATTGCCCTCCCTGAAACAATGACATCTCGTTTTGTGAGAACTATTGCTTATAACTTAATAGCCATCATGATCTGGGTACTGCTAAATGCTTTACATTCACTAATTTATTTAATGCTCACAATAAACCATATGAAGAAGGTTACTAATTTTATCTCAATTTGCAGATGATAAAATGAGGTGCCCAGTGATTAACACTGATAGTCTGATTCAAGCCCACACTCCACCATTAGGCTATCCTACTTGATCCTGCCTCTTTAATGGTCATTTTGTTCATGAGGATTCCTGAACTGGCTCTTCCCTTGAGTCCTCTTCCCATAAAGGTTTCTTTTCTTTTCTTTTCTTTTCTTTTCTTTTCTTTTCTTTTCTTTTCTTTTCTTTTCTTTTCTTTTTAGCTGTTGGGCTCAGCTTGGGCTGGCATCGAACTGCTGTTGCTCAGAGCTCAGCTCACACTCTTGAGCGAACTCTTAACCAACTGAGCCACTCGGCCAGCCCCCCATAAAGGTTTCTGATCAGTCTCAGAGAGATTAAATGACTGGCTCAAATGTGTATGGTGAGCAAGTGGGGGACCTGAAGTTCAATCCAGGCCTTCTGACTGCAAATTCTATTCTTTAGCGACATCACGAAACTGGATATAGCTGAAGTTTTCAATTTAGGAGAAATTGGCTCTGAAACAAAATAGCTGGCACTATTTCACTTCTTTCAGAAATAAATTCCAGATGGATTTAAGAATTAAATCTTACAAACGAAACCATAAAAGTACTGGAAGAATATTTTAGTGGATATTTATGTAATCTTGGGGTGGCAAAGGCAATTCTAAAAATGGCCTTAAAGTAGGAAAGATGGATACAGTAGATTTCATAAAAATAAAAGTCAGTATGTGAAAACACAATGAATAAGAAGGAAGGGCAAACAACTCAATACAGGAAAGCAATTCTCTCTTTTTTTAATTGATTCATTCCTTTATTCTAAAAATATTGGCAATGGGGTAAAATGGAGATTAAAGACAAATAAGGCCCCTGCCTTTATGAAGTTATAATCCAGAGGAGTCAGAAACTGATGGATGAACATGCAAATACATGAACATGAAACAAACATGGTTCTATGAGAGGAGGTACCAGAAGAGTCTAATGTACACTGAGATGCCAGGAAAATCTTCCTGCAGGGTAATGCTTGAGTGGAGATCTGAAAGATGAATCCAAGTTTGGGGACGGCAGCAAGGGGAGCATTTCAGACAGAGAGAAGAGCATGTCCTTTTGAGGGAACAGCATGCTTTGTTTGAAGAACAAAGGGAAGGCCAGTATGACCCAAAGCCAAAGAGTACGGTGAAGAATGTTGTGGGGCGAGGTGGAGAGGTAGGTGCCATTCACCAATATAGGGACCCTGGAGGGTGAGCAGTTTGGGTCAGGATAGAAAATCAAGAATTTGACCTTGGACTTCATAAGTGTGAAATATCCTTGAGAAATCTATGTGAGATTTCAGGTCAGTCGTTGAATGTAAGCATCCAATGTAGAATAGTACTATCCAAAGATATAAATTGAAAGTCATTGGTGTGTGTGAGTGTCTGTGTGTGTGTGTGAGTGTGTATGTGAGTGTGTGTGTGTGTGTGTGTGTGTGTACATATGTATGTGTATTACCATGACCGAATGAAGCTGTCCATGGTCAAGGATGGAAACAGGGAGGGAAAACACTGAGAAGAGTGTCTAGGGCTGAGCCTTGAGGCATGCCAGCCTTCAATGGCCAAGTACAGGATAAGCCTACCAAAGGGACTGAGAAGGTTGAGCCAACAGGAGAGCTCGGGAGAGTGTGATGTCATGGAAGCAAGAAACGTGAGTGTTTCAAAAAAGGAGAGAGAAAAACAGTGCCAAATGCTGCTTAAAGGTCAAATAAGATGAGAGCGGAAAAAATGCCCATTGCAGTTAGAAACCGAAATGTCACTAAGGACTTTAGTAAATGCTTTTCTGGTAGAATAATAAGGACAGAATCCACATTTGAGTTGGTTGAGGGGCGAATCAGTGGGGAGGAAGGGAACTGAGACAAGTATAGACTATGTCTGAGAGAGAGGTCTGTGAACAGGAGAAGCATGGGAGTGATAGCAGAGAAAGATGTGGGATTAAGGCAAGTTTTTTTAAAAGATTTTAAAAATCTTTTAAATTGGGGAAGGGGAACATCGTTGGGGAATCAGGGAAGGGGAACAGACAAGTTGCTGTCTTTTTGTTCTTCAGTCTAGTTGTGGAGGACGTTGCTTCACTGGCCCATGTTGGTATCATCATTGCGCTCTTCCCGGATGAGGCAGATCGGTCACCGGCCTCTGGATGGTCGCTCACCGAGGCTATTGGCAGCTCATGCTGGCTGCCGGCCACTCACTGTAGCCTATGGCAGCCCACTGCAGCTTGGGCTGCAGCCTACACGATCTCCAGGGCTTGCACAGCCCAGCTCCAGGAGGAGCTGTTATTAGCTGTAGAGGACAGTGTCACTGGCCCTCATATGTGGGATCCGAACCGGGGCCACTGGCATCCCAAAACCAGCTCTAAACCAATGCGCCACTCGGCCTGGCCCAGCAGGTTTTTATTTTTGATAGGAGACACTTATCAATATAAGTGGTATAACTCTTGAGTTTATAAATTCAGTGTTCATGATATATAACTTTATTTAATTTCTAAAAACCTAGACTTAATTTTTATTATGCCTCATGTCATCAGAGTGGTAGAGATGTAAGCTCAATTAATTCTAAACATTCTCTCTTTTCCCAAGGTAGTGTCTTAAGTTCTGGGTGGGTCACCCCGTTATTACCTGTGCTCCCATGGTCTCTCACCAGGATGGCCTATCTGCCTGAGACACACCCCAGAGACTGCTTCTCTGGGTCTGACTTTTTTCCAGGAGAACAGGACTCCTTGCTCTGAAGCCCCCTGAACTCTCCTTGTGCCTTCCCCTCACGCTCTTCTTCCTCTATGTAGGGGTGTATTTTCCTAGTCTGGGGGTAGTGGGTATCGGAGAAGAAAACTTTCTTTGGTCTCTCCTGCTTCTCTAACACTCTTGGTTCCACTGTGATCTGATGGATCCCAAACTAGGAAGACGTAAGTAAACTCTGTTTTCTGTTCTGCCTTATTGCTTTATGGCAACTGAAACTTAAACTGGTGGTGATTCTGTTCTCTGTTTAGCAAGACTGATTATAAGCTCTTGGGAGATGGAGAATGGGCTGTCTTGTGTACTGTTATATCAACAATGCTTGGAATAGCGCCTGGTAATAACAACCTCCCAATAACTATCTACTTAAATTAAAAAAAAAAAAAGGAGGAGGAAGGGAGAGAAGGAAGGAAGGAAGGAAGGAAGGAAGGAAGGAAGGAAGGAAGGAAGGAAGGAAGGAAGGAAGGAAGGAGAAGAAAGAAAGGAAGGAAGGAAGGAGAGAGGATTGGTTGATGAATGAAAACAGTGCCCAACTCAGCATGCCTCAATGCCAAATGTAAGCTGGGAGCTAGCTTTACATTTTCCCCACCTACAGCTTCAGGAGACCATTTTCACCTGCTCTCCTGGTGGGCTTTTCCCCCTTCCTATGGTGACTGTCAGGTGAGATGGCCCCTCCTTCAATCCAGCTCTTTATTTCTTGCAGAAACTGTTAACATTTCTGGCACTTGGATGCTATACCTTTCTAGTCTCCAGTGCCAATATAGAGTTTTACCCGTGCTGCATTCCTGGATCATGTCAGTTCAGAATCTAGAAGAAAGGGTAAGGAGACATAATTTCCATTTTGAATCAGACTCTGTAATTTTAGCAAACATTTGTTCTGAAGCAACTCTGGAATGGGAAGCTATGTATTGTCCAGTATAGTCGATGGACTGTTTGAGAAGGTTGAAGTCATTTTGCTCTAACTCCAAATTATTTTATTAGAGCCAGAAACATCTTGACCAGGTGAAAGACTGCGTCTTTCATTAGTTTCCACTATGGATATTTATGCCGTCATTTCTTTCCGCCAGAAGTTTCCCTCAAGGCCAAAGAGAGGTAAACAGGAGCAATAAGAGAAGACCAGATATCAGCAGGGAGAGGGTTTGCCTTGCTCTAATCATGCCCAGGAACTCTTGTCCATCATAAGTGCTAAGTTGCCTGAGCAGAGACATAAGGGCCCTTGTGTAAGAACACGTAGCTGGTGAGCGTCTCCCAGTCACTGCTACTGTCCCACTCCTCTGAGAGAAAGGGTTTCCCAAAATTGGCACAAAAGGTGCTTGGAATCTGATTATTTTCTTGATTCCAACTTGCTTAGCCACCAGGCAAGATCTGTAACCTTTGATTGAAGTAAAACATAGCCTAAATGCTGGTCTCCAATGGGGAGTGGCTTCCCCCACCCACACACAGGACATTTGGCAATGTCTGGAGACATTTTTTTTATTATCCTGACTGTGTGGGGAGTGTTGGTATTGGCATCCAGTGGGTAGGGGCCAGGGATGCTGGTAAACATCCTATAATACACAGGACAGTCCCCCAACAAGGAATTATCCAGTCTAAATGTTACTAGTGCCAAGGTTGATGGCACTGTCAGTGGGCAGTTTATATCCATTCCTCCCTCTAAAGTTTTTGTGAGGCTTTGTCCAAAAAGGAAAAATATATAGTGATGTAAAGTAATAGTATCTTTAACTATTGTCTTTAAATTATTTCAATCTATGTGGTTTTTCTTTTTTATAACCCATTGATTTTACTTGTTTCTGAGACTAAGTTTATATGGCTTGACTTAATTTCCCAGAAGTGCTTGTAAAAATTCTCTGTTCTTGTTATAAAATTTGCTATGAATTATGAGCATATTTTAGTACATGGTTACAACTTTTTCACTAAGAACACTCAGATGGCTTGGAAATTACTCAAACTGGGATCCCAAAAAGAAAAGTGGATAAATGTTTAACTTTTTTAGAACTGACTAGTCTAAAGTAATTTTTAGGACCTTGGATTCTTTATATGTTAAGTGTGGTTTATCAGTAGGAATTGCATTTGCTTGTAACTGACAGGAATGAATACTGCTTGAGCAGACAGAATTTTATTTTTTCACTCTTAAAATAGGGCTGGAGACAGGCAGTCTGGGACTGATATGGTATAGTGGCTTCAGACTGTCATCCTGGACTGAAGCTCCTCGCTTTGAGTTGCTGCATTCAGAATACATGACTTCTATATTCCAGGTCCCAGAGTTCAAGCTGAGGGCTGGAACTCCAGCCATGCTGTGTATTCCAAGCCAGAGCAGAGGAAACAAGGGGCACAAAAACGTGGCCCTGGCTTTTAAGGAGCCTTTCCAGAAGTCTCATGTAATATTTCTGCTGACATCTCACTGACCAGAATTAATCTCTGTGAAAGGAGGTTGGGAAATGTAGTCTTCTGAGCTGGGTACACTGCCATTTCAAATAGGATTGGAATTCTACTAGTGAGAAAGGGGAAATGGGAAGATGAGATATACAGTTAGAAGCCTCCACCACAAGTGTTTTCAAGCCTTTTTTAAGAGCAACTTTTATTTATTTATTTATTTTTCAAAAAAAATCTTTTTTGGGAACCCACTCATTTTAACTGATTTCCTGACACTAGTTTTCCTGTCACTTCTTCCAAGGTTCTTGAAGATTCCCATAGAATCCTAAGGATTCCATGGGTTTGCAAATTATTAGCGAAGATAATTTCTAGAGGTTTATACACTTTTAAAAATTCTGATTCTTTGATTTTATTGAATTCTAAGATAGATAATTTCCAAAGGGTCACATTTCTCAGTGGTTTTGATGTGCTTTTTAAATTTGTGGTTGTTAAAATATGTGTCAAGAATTAATGTTTTAATTAATTTTCATCTATCTGAGGATTCCATATTTATGGAACAGTACTCCCTTTTTCCCTCCAGCCCCCGCCAAGTGCTAAAAATGGATAAGGATGAATTAGATTTGGGCTGAATACATTGTCGAAGAAATGTTTTTATTTATTTGTTTATTTGTGTGTGTGTTTTCCTCTTAGCATGTATAAACAAAGTGGTATTGGAGAAAGTTAACTGTTCTGAGTTGGTTGTGGTAGGTTGACTCTTGTTTTCTGTGTTACTTGTAAGGCACGTGCTGTTCCCCCTACAGCTGAAAAAGTGTTCTATATTTTAGCACTAACATAAGAAATTATAGAAAGAATGTGGGTGTTGAGGGTACATACTCTTATACTTAAATATTGTTTTTGCTAGTTAATAGCTGTGCAATCATAAGCAAATTAATTTTCTTAAAAGTTCCTTCATTTATAAAATTAACATTGTTGATTATAAAATTGTCTTGTTGATTTTTAGAGTTAGATGAAGTAATGCATTGTTGGTGGTCTGTAAATATTAGTTTCCTTTTAGAAGGTAGATGTTATTTATGACACAAGTAAACTTCAGGATCCTTCCTTGAAAGTGAAAAACCACAGGGAGATAGGTGTGTAGATGGCATCAGAACTATTAAGATGGCTTGGTCTCAGAATTCATGTTAAAGAATCCAGGAGGCAGCCATTATGGGACAAATTAGTGTCTTTTTTTTCTCTATTTTTTTTTAAATTCGGGAGTTGGGGGAGGGGAACAGCGTTGGAGAATCGGGCAAGGGGAACAGACAAGTTGCTGTCCTTTTGTTCTTCAGTCTAGTTGTGAAGGACATTGCTTCACTGGCCCATGTTGGCATCATCATTGCGCTCTTCCGGGATGAGGCAGTTGCTCACCGGCCATTGGACGGCCACTCATGGTGGCTCTTGGCAGCTCACTCTGGCTGCCGGCCACTCACTGTAGCCTATGGCAGCCCACTGCAGCAGGGGCTGCAGCTATGCCGTCCTGGGGACTCACAGCAGCCCATCTCCAGGTGGAGCTCTTATTCACCATCTTAGCTGTAGAGGGCAGTGTCACTGGCCCTCTTATGTGGGATTCGAACCAGGGCTGCTGGCATCCCAAGCCAGCTCTTAGCCAACGCACCACTCGGCCGGCCCACAAATTAGTGTCTTTAATCTCACTCTTACATACAGTAGCATTCTTAAGTGTGTGCACGGACACACTCACACACAAACATCCACTATGAACATGAAGTATCAACAGAAATGTATCAGCAAAGAGAATTTGTATTTTCTAGAATTGTATTCTCACTATGATTCTAAGATTTTTTGGCTTCAGAAAACGGCTTTAGTCTGATTTAGGTTTAATCTTGACTCTCACATGAAAACAGCAGGCCTGGCCAAAGGCTAAATTATGAATCTTTAAAGTTTGATTTTGTCAAGGTTCCTCCTTTCAGCATCTTCCTGAACTCCGGAACAAGGTGGAGGAAAAGAAATGGGGAGGTAGTGACCCTTTTCTGGCTGTCATGGGCATCATTACCAGCTTCAGGAATATGAAGAAATAGTATAGAACAAACCATCCTGGGGTAGAGAGTTCCTGTTTTGAGAAACACTGCCATAGGAAGACAACTCGTAAACACATTCACTTTCCATATGAGATGATAGCTGATCAAAGTAGCTCACCCAGACCCCACTCAGAATGAGTTACAAAAATAGTAAAGGTATGTTATGAACACTTCTGTTGGGGAAATCACAAGATTTGTTCTCTGCAGCAGCTTTTTATTTTTCTTTGTATATCTACCCCTTCCTTCATTTGTCAACATTTCTTCATTCAACCCATTTCCGAGGTATTTCCATAATACCTGCAATCTACAGCCTTGGCAGCTATGAGGACTTAATACTCTAAAAGGTTCAGCTAGCCCCAGGCCCTGAACCAATCTGAGGGACCAGAAATAGTTATCCTCCCTCATTCCAGTATTCAGTGCCTGGTTTGATTTACTTTATATGCCTGGGTGTCTGCTTTGGTTTCCTGATCTACAGTCTAGCTCCTCTGAAGTCTGATCTTGAACTTCAGTAAGTTGTACTGGGGCCTGGATGCTACAGACCAAGATTGGATCCCTTTCACCAGGGACAATCTCATCCTTCTTCCACCCCAGGCTTTCTAGTTGAGGCTTATCTTAAACATTTCCCTTCACTTGAGCTTTGTGAATTTGTATTGTCTGAACCCTCCATCCCACCAAATTCTCTTCCCTGTGACTGTTACTCTAACCAGAAAAGGGCTTGCTAAGCCTCTTTGGGCAGAGTGATATATGGATGGTTGGTCACCCCTTTGGGGACCAATTATATAGAAGAGTTAGACATTTAACATCAGCCACACCAGTCTGGATGGCTAAAGCCAGCGTATACCATAACTGTGTCTCTGCAGAATTGTTTATTATAACAATGACTATATTTGAAGAATACAATTGTGTGATGAAAGATTAACATGGCAGATTAGACAATGAGAGAGTATCAGAGGAGCCTGATTTCAAATGTTACCTTCATGCTATGTTAAATTCCAAGATATTTTAGGTTGGCATCTAGACTCTCTTTTTTTGTTCTGCTGAGCCATTTATCTATTCCTGTATCTTTAACATGCTATTAAAATTATTATAACTTTAAAAACATGTTTTAGTGTATTGTAGAAAAACTTTCTACTAGTGTTATTTTTAAAATTTTCTTGGTTATGTGCATTTACATGAGCTTAACTATTTTGGGAAATGCTTTCCTTTTCTAATCATTTTCATGTTTTTGGCATTTTCTTCTATATACCAAGAAAATTTCTCAAGCTTTTATTATTTATCCTATTCGATGCTGTTATCCTATTTGATTCTATTATTGTCGGCATCTAAAGTCATTTAAAATTTATCATTCAGGAAGTCAGGGAATCTAGGATGGAATGAATGTAGACTGTGACAAAATAATCTAATTGTACAATAAACATATAAAACAACCTCAATGAAGGTGATGGGGGAAAGGCACTAATCCAGGTACCTATGGAAATAATTGGAGTCTGTTAGACTAAGAACAAAAAGGAACTGCCCATAAGCACTGTACTCTAGTTGATAAAGTTGTTTTCCTTGAGCCAGGTTCTCACTGTTAAAGTGGAAGGTTCTAGATAAACAAGGGAAGGAGGCTAGAATGACCCATATGGTAATGGATTAGATTTAGAGACATTGGTATGAATTCATGTTTAGCTTAATACAGATACAGATGGTTACATGAAAAAATATTTATAGATATGTGTGCATATACTGTGGTCAGGATATACACACCTATTTTCTTGCTCTGTTAGCTGAGAGCTCCTAGAAGCAATGACACCCCCATGGCAATGACAATACCTAGTACCCAGATCTTAGTTTCTAATACCTTTTCCCAGTAAAAGGAACCAGGTCTCCTTGAAGAATAAGCTGCTTCTTAGGCTGTGGAAGAAAATGTACTAGAAATATCTTGTAGTGTCAGAAAGTAAGGAAGTGCTCAAATCTGCAATGATGGGGAGATTCCAAAGCAACACAGGGGTCAACTGGAAAATGTTCCAATGACCAAGGCAAAAAAAAAAAAAATATATATATATATATATATATATATATATATATATATATAATAATTATTATTATTATAACCCAAAGTATAAAATATGTGTGTCCATACCGACAGAAATAAATGATTAAATAAATAAACGTGGAAGAATAGACAAACCACCCATGCAGAACAATTCCAAGTAATTTATGTAGATACTCTGTCCTCAAGGATGTGGACCGTAAATACCTACTCGAGTATGGGCTCTGCATAGTGACTTCCTTCCAAAGAATAGTATGGATGGGGGGGGGGGGAGTCACTTCGCAGGAGAGAAGTCTGATAAGCATCACCTCAGCCAGATGAACAAAATCAACTTTAGCAGTCGTAAATCATGTTGGTAGTATCTTCTCTTGATGTGATATGATGAAAATGGCATTCTAGTTCTGTGGTCTGCCTCCCCTGCCAAACACATAACCCTGCTCTAATCATGAGGAACACTCTATAAAATACCTGACCAGTACTCAAAACTGTCACAGTCATCAAAAACAGGGAATATCTTAGAAATTATCATGGCCAAGAGTAGCCTAAGGGGACGTAACAAATAAAACAATTGCGGCATCCTAGGTGGGATCCTGCAACAGAAAATGGACATCAGTTAAAACCTAAGGAAATCCAAATAAATTATGGGCTTTAGTTAATAATAGTGTATCAATACAATGTATGTGTTAATTGTGACAAATATACCATACTAATGTTAAGTTTTAATATTAGGGCAAGCTGGTGTGGGGTAAAACTACTTGTACTCTCTTTGTAATTTTTCTGTAAACCTAATGTTTATTTTTAAAAAGTTATGGTATTGTTTTTCTCTAATTTTTTAAACTGTCATTTTGCTTATCATCTCAGTCTCATCTTTGTTCTATTTTTACATAGAGTTTTATTGTATTTAATTTCCTTGTGAAAGACACTAGATGATATTAATATTTAAAATTTCATTCCATTTCCTGTAAGTTTTAAAAGTATGTCCTCCAGACTTCCACTTCCAACCAAAATGAAATAACAACCAAAATGAAATAACAGGGACTGGATTTATCTTCCTGGTTGAAACAACCAAAAGACAAATACAGACTACAAATAAATCCATAATTATAGTTGGAGATTTCTATACTGTCTCTCAATAATTGATAGAACGAGTATATAGAAAATCCATAAGGATATAAAAGACTTAAACAACACCATGAACCAACTTAACCTAATTGACATTTATAAAACACTCCACCTAGCAACAGAAAAATACACATTAGTTCCAAGTGCACATACAACATTTTCCAAACCAAAATGTATTCAGGACCATACAACAATTTGAAAGGACTGAAGTATTACAAAGTATATTTCTTTAATTCAAATGAATTAAATAAGAAAATAATAATTGAAAGGTTTGGTTTTTTGTAAAGATTTTTTTTTTAATTGGGGAATTGGGGGAGGGGAACAGTGTTGGGGAATCGGGGAAGGGGAACAAACAAGCTGCTGTCTTTTTGTTCTTCAGTCTAGTTGCAGAGGACGTTGCTTCACTGGCCCATGTTGGTATCGTCATTGCGCTCTTCCCGGATGAGGCAGATTGGTCGCCGGCCTCTGGATGGTCGCTCACCATGGCTATTGGCAGCTCACGCTGGCTGCTGACCACTCACTGTAGCCCATGGCAGCCCACTGCAGCAGGGGCTGCAGCCCACACCATCTCCAGGGCTCGCACAGCCCAGTTCCAGGTGGAGCTGTTGTTAGCTGTAGAGGGTAGTGTCACTGGCCCTCATATGTGGGATCCAAACTGGAGCCGCTGGCGTCCCAAACCAGCTCTTAAACAATGCGCCACTTGGCCGGCCTGATAGGTTTTTTTTGTTTTTTTTTTTAACAATTCCAAAATATTGGGTTGTCCGAAAAGTCATGATGCATTTTTGCAACAAAAAACAGAAAAAATACATCATGACTTTTCCTACAACCCAATATTTGGAAAATAAATAACGTACTTCTAGATAACCCAAGGATTGAAAGAAATCGAAAGAAAAATTAGAAAGTGTCTTTAACTGAATGAAATGAAAATACAGCATATCAAAATATATGGGGCGCCACTAAAGCAGAATTTTGGGTAAATTAGTAGTACTGAGCAAACTAAATTATCAAGAAAGTTCTCAAGTCAATGATCTCTGTGGAAACCTTAAGAAACTAGAAAAAGAAGAACAAATGAAATCCGAGTTGCACAGAGGAAATGCAGAAATGAAGATCAGAGCAGAAATCAATAATATAGAAAACAGATAAACATCATATAAAATTAAAATTAAAAATTAAAATTAAAAGCTGGTTATTTGAGAAAATCATAAAAGTTATCCTTTAAAGAGACTAGAAATAAAGAACACATATATAGTAACAAGAGGGGTGATATCACTATAGCATCTACAGATATTAAAAGATAATGAAATGATAATAAAGAAATATAAGCAACCTTATGTCAATACCTTCATCAATTTAGATCAATTAGATAAATCTGGTGAAAGACACAACCATCAAAGCTTACTTACAAAGAAATAGAAGTAAACTTTTAAAATTGTGGCATGAGCTCCATGGACCCCCTCCCCAGCAAAACAAGCATAACTGGAGAAAATATCCAACAATTAAATCTGTGGAAATGGTCCTAAGGCTGTACAGCAAGTGAAAAAACATTTCATCAAGAAAATCTACTGACTCTCAGTAAGAAGAGCAAGTGTCTGTGGCGCTTGAGCCATGACCCACTTCCTCCTCCCATCCCCTGCACCTCAGAATGATAGAAGTTTCACTCTATCTATTTGTGGTCAAGGACATAGGTCTACTGCTCCCCCAAGTCAAGGGCTGTGGCATCTCCCTGGAAGGAGCAGGTTGCCAGCATTTCTCATCCTTCCAGTTCCTCATTATGTAGGTGATAGTCCAGACACGTGCAGAGGTTGAGGGATCCCTTGGTTTGTCAACTCATTGAATTGGTGGTAGGATTCCTTTCTCCGAAGGCCCATTTATTTATTCTTCCACCTCTTATTCCTTCATGTCAGCAATTCCAAGAAGGCTTCTACTGAGATCGGCTTTCATTGTCTGCTACCTCTAGCCACGCTCTCAATATGAGGATCTGTTATCAGGTCCTCAGCTCTTTCATCTGGTTCCATAGGCACTCAATCTGAAATGAGTTCCTCAAAACGTGTGGTGAATTGGCAGCCCCCTTCTCTAGGCTACAGCCATCAGGCAGCTTCCCCTAATTGTGCCATGCCACTGGGCCAGCCGCGCTGGCAGAGAGGACTTGGAGGGAGGGCTGTACTACCCCACAGCCTTCCCCAGAAGCACAATAAGATACTTGCGTGGGAAACAGTTATTTGCCTAGCAGGTTGCCAGCCATTTATGTAGGCATTTCGACTGTCAGCCATTTAATCCCTAAAACAACTCTGATGCTGTTCATGAATACACTGTTGAAAATGGAACGCAAGCAAATTCAAGCTCTGGTTTGTTCATTCCAAATGCAACTTGCCCCACTTGCCTACTTGTATTGTCTGTAATCATTGCAGCAAAATGAAAGGTGTTTTTTTTTTAATTTTTTTGTATGTTTCCAGACCTGAAAACTGGCTGTTCCTTTTTGTGAAACATATCCAGATATTCAACATTGTGTGTGTGTGTGTGTGTGTGTGTGTGTGTGTGTGTGTGTGTGTGTGTGTGTTTAAATTAACCACATGTTGGGTGAAACTGCTTCACTCTTCTGGCTTCTGTAGAGATGAAGAACTATCTAATATATTAATTCTTCACTAAAAAAAAAACAAAAAAAACACTAAACAAACCCACCAAAAGACAAAATCTTGTATTTTGTGGTATGCTGAGAGTCCCTTCAGTTGGGAGAATATTGAATGTATTGGGGAAGCCTTCCTATGTCTTCTGAGTAAACTGTGCAAGGAACTTCACTTTCCGATTCCTGAGATTCATCCATTCAGTGACGGTATTGGGTTAGATGCCTTCTAAATTTCTTCTTCTCTCTGAAATTCAATAATCCCAGTCACCTATAGACCTCCTACAATATGCACAATCATCACCCAAGTACAGAGAACCGCATCCCCATGCTCAGCTTTGTTAGTAACCAGTATTAGCATATGGCTTGGATTCTACCTAACTGAATATGTACTTGGAATAAAAGTGAATCTAGATTATTTAGAGATTTGGCTTGCTGAAGATGCTGAAGGGGCCTTCTTGAGGTTCTTTTAATATTAGTAAGTAATGACAATTTTAATTAATTCACTGGCATAATTTGTTCCCCCGATGAGATGACAGCGCTTTGACGCACTGAGCCGGGGAGACTTGCTAACCTCTGGCTTCCTAGAATTTAGTTTTACCTCCTGCTGAGTCACATTTTTCTAATGGCATGAATCACTCTCATTTTAACTCCTCTGCCTTTTTTTCTAATTTCCCTGCTGGAGACACTTCTTGCCTGCATCAAAGGCAAAAGATTGGGGATTTTAGCTAGAGAACTGGAGAACTGCTAAATGAGTAGGCAATTAGTTGCTGAAGGATGTGCCAAGTGTCACTGGAAATACAATTTTCCCCAGATTTGCAGGAAGGGATTCAGTTACAGAGAGTGCTTCTCCACAATGGCAATTGGAGTTATCATACTTGCCAGGTCTGTAAATGGGCACCTGAACTTCGTATTTTTTGGATCAAAACCTAAGAGTCTGCATTTTATCATATTAAGCACATTTTCAAATGTAGTTTCTAGTTGTAGTGATTTACTGCTTGATTAGAAATACTGAAAAATTGCCATTTCTTCAATATTTTGTGAAAATTGTCTTAGTGATCTCTGTAGACAGATAAATGAACCCTAAATATTATTGCATTTTTCTATTTTGGAATTATTGGCCATCTATCCTCTTTGGGGGAAAGAAATAGTCAAAAAGAAGGCTAATCTTCTCTAAACAATTTTAGAGATAAAAAAAGAGCCTTAGAGATGATAGCCATCTCATTTTACAGATGAAAAAACCATGATGCTGAGACATTGAATGTCATGTTCAAGGTCACAGAGCTGGTTATTGAAGAGAGCTATATCCAGTGTCTCATCAGTCTAGTGCTTTTCTCCCCAATCCACATGGTCCGCCCAATCAGGGCCACTGTTCTTGTGGGCCTGAAAGGCAGGGGTGCCACCAGGATGGGCCTGAGGACAGAGCACCAAACCAAAGTAGATTATTATTATTATTTTTTAAAGATTTTATTGGGGAATTGAGGGAGGGGAACAGACAAGTTGCTGTCCTTTTTGTTCTTCAGTGTAGTTGTGGAGGACATTGCTTCACTGGCTCATGTTGGTATCATTATTGCACTCTTCTCGAGTGAGGCAGATCAGTCGCCAGCCCCTGGATGGCCGCTCACAGCAGCTCTTGGCAGCTCACACCGGCTGCCAGCTGCTCACGCTGGCTGCTGGCCACTCACTGTAGCCTATGGCAGCCCACTGCTGCAGGGGCTACAGCTATGCCATCCAGGGGACTCACAGCAGCCCAGCTCCAGGTGGAGCTGTTGTTCACCATCTTAGCTGTAGAGGGCAGTGTCACTGATCCTCATATGTGGGATCCGAACCGGGGCTGCTGGCGTCCCAAGCCAACTTTTAACCAACACGCCACTCTGCCAGCCCAGTAGATTATTCTTGAGTCTTAAAATCTAATGGAGTTTTCTCTACTATTTTTCAGACCTGCTTGGAATTTGTAACTTCTTCCTTCTTTCTTATTTCTCCCTTGTGGAATGTGAATGACTATCCTATGCCTGCCCCACCATTGTATTTTGGAAGAAGATAATTTATTTCACAGCTGGATAGGAATTTTGACTCAGGATGAAATTCCTCAAGTCTCACTCCTATCTGATTTGGATGATATTTAGATGAGGTTTTGGACTTCAAGTTCATACTAGAATAGGTTGACTTCTGAGGCTGTTGGAATAGGGTGAATGTGTTCTGCATATGAGAAGGACATGAACTTGGGGGCCAGAAGATTTGAGTATTATGGGTGAAATTGTGTCCTCCTCAAATTCCTACACTAAAGTCTTAACCCCCAATATTTCATAATGTGACTGTTTGGAGAGACAAATATGTGACTTCAAAGAAACAATTAAGGTAAAATTAGGCCATATGGGTGAGCCCAAATCCATTGTGACTGGTGTTCTCACAGTGATCCAGCTGGCAATATTCATTCATGAAAGAAATAGTGATTTTATGCTGAGGATATAGCATAACCACATTGAACTAAAAGAACAAAATCTTTCCCTCTACCGTGTCTTATTTTAAGCTTACATGAGAAACCTTCTGCTTGCTTACCAAGAGCCTTGGAGATTAGTTTAAATGTTTTGGATACAAAGACTAATTTGCGCTCCTTCCATTCTTGGCTCTTCTACTGCACTTAGTGCTTTATTAAGTCTAATTTGAAGCAAACCAAGAATGCCTTCTTCTCTGTCCTTCATCGACCCTCCTATCCCACCCTATAATTCCTTTCATTGAATAAGCCATGCCCCCACCTGAGGATCTGACTGGGAAAGAGAGGAATCAGAGACTCAAAATGTTTGCTTCGGCTGGACAGTAACTTCAGGACAAATTTCCCTGCAGGGCCCAGGAGCGGACCTATGCACTAGGCCTGCCCTTTGGGTCAGTCACCTCCAAGCTGGAGAACTATATTAATTCCCGTAGTAGTGAGGGGAGCAGCGTTTGCGACCACAGAATGCCTTTTTTTGGGGGTGTTGTGTATGTGGGGGGCAGGGAATATTAATTAATTCAGGAGGTTATTTAGAAAAAAAAAGACTCAGGAAAAATCATTGGCCTTCCCTCTAGCTGCTTTAAAAAATTTTAAAGGGGGATCTGCTCCAGGAAGGGAGTTATCACCATAAATCACCATAGTTTAATATGAACTAGTGTGATAGACAGGGCGGAACCCAGCAAGGCCCTTTTGGTCAAGTCCTCTCAGTGTCCCATTGTTAAAGATGGCCCGTCTCCTGGTGAGTTGCCTTCCTGCCCCTACAACCCCAAACCAAACCCCTTCCTCACTTTCTCCTTAGCACAAGATGGCATATAAGCCCCAACTACCCAATTTGTCCTTGAATCCCATATTCTTATGGAACCCCTCTATGTACATACATTATAAATTTGGTTATTTTTCTCCTGTGACTCTGTCTCATGTCAAATTTATTATTAGACAAGACAGAAGAACTAAGGGAAAATTTCTCCTCCCCTACACTGGTTAGTCTTGCATTCAGCAGTAAAGGTCCTATACCGAAATGAAAATGATGTTCAGGAAGGAAAAGCAAGAGTGGACAGGGTCTTCCAGGGAAGGAGCCAGTGGCTTAGACAGCACGTTCTCAAGTTAGTCCCTGGGCTTGACTCCGCATCCAACTCCTGCCCCTTTGCAATTGGCTTTTGAGTTTTTATAGGCAAGGGGGGAAGCTTCTGGCAAAATTTTAAAAGAAGCATGTCTTTCTTCTTCTCTATCCGATATTCTCTTCCCCATTCTCTTCACTGGTATCTGGCTCTCTCCCAGCAGCCAAAGGTTCTCCCCACTGGTGTTAGGTCTCACCCAGGCCTCCCTAGCCCTGCACCATTGAAATTCAGGCGTCAGTTGGAAGAAAAGAGCTAACCTTTCAAAACCAGAGTGGTAGTGCCTCTGAGTACCTGCTATGATCTTGCATGTTCCACATCCCACGAAGGCACCTGACTCTGTGCCAGAGACTGAAGGAAGCCCAATACCTGCCTTGTCTTATTCAACCACCACCACAACCAAAGCAGTAGATTTTGTTGCATTTTGTCACATGGGGGCCGTGGCCCAGAGAGGTTGAGCTACTTGCCCAGATTTACACAGTAGTGACCCCCAAAGTGAGGATTCTTTTTTTTCATCTATTTTACCCACACACTTTTTGGAATTGGAAAGTGCAGAGCATTTTAAAGTAATCCAAGTGAAGACATGATTTTTCACCAATTTCCGAATGTATAACAGACAAGAACTAAAGGAAAACAACCACAAACTGTTATCACCCTTAATAATATTAAGATTAGCTCTTCAATATCATCTAATGCCTAGTCCATAAGTGTTTTGTTGTTTTGTTTTAGCTGAGCCATCCTGCCATAAGTGGGTTTTTTTGTTTTTTGTTTTAAAGATTTTATTGGGGAATTGGCGGAGGGGAACAGCGTTGGGGAATTGGGGAAGGGGAACAGACAAGTTGCTGTCTTTTTGTTCTTCAGTTTAGTTGCGGAGGATGTTGCTTCACTGTTGGTATAGTCATTGCGCGCTTCCCGGATGAGGCAGATCGGTCGCTGGCCTCTGGATGGTCGCTCACCGCGGCTATTGGCAGCCCACGCTTGGCTGCCAACCGCTCACGCTGGCTGCGGGCCACTCACTGTAGCCTATGGCAGCCCACTGCAGCAGGGGCTGCAGCCCACACCATCACCGGGGCTCGCACAGCCCAGCTCCAGGTGGAGCTGTTGTTAGCTGTAGAGGGCAGTGTCACTGGCCCTCATGTGGGATCCGAACCGGAGCTGCTGGCATCCCAAAACCAGCGCTTAACCAATGCGCCACTCGGCCGGCCCCTGCCATAAGTGTTTTTAACGACTGTACAAATCACATGGATAAGCCATGATTTATTTAATAAATTCAAAATTGCTAGATATTTAGTTTGTAATGTAGGGCTACTATAAGTAACAGTGTTATTAATGTCCTCGTAACTGTATCTCAGCAGAGTTCTTTAGCATGCTTCTCACAATAAATTCCCAGAGGTAAAACTACTGATGATGATCATTGGAAAGATTTGTGTAATATATATATATATATATATATATATATATATATATATATATATATATATATGACTCTTTTCCAGAAAAGTTCAATCAACTTGCCAAGTCATCATCAGTATTTGAGTATCTTTTCCTCTGTATATTCAGACTGAATACCCACCTTTATTAAGTCATTGGGGGTGGGAGGAGGCATTATAATTGTTGAATATGGAATTACATAGCACTCGCATTTCAGTGCTAACTTGTGGCAGAGCATTTTAGTATATGTACCAGCCGGCCATCTGTATTTTTTCTTTGGTAAACTACCTGCCTATACATTTTGCCGAATTTGAAAGAGGTGCTCATCTTTTTCTTGAATTTTAAAAGCTCTATGGTATTAAGATGCTAGTCCGTTGTTTATGTTGTGAAGGCTTTTCTAGTTTATTTCTAAAATTTTGGTTTTATTTTTGTTTTAGGGCATTCACAACTGTCAGTTTTTTACTTTATGCTTGCTCTGGGATCATATTTATAAAGCCCTTTCCCAACTCAAGAACCAAGACTACACATACAGCCATATATATTTTATTCTAGCATTTTGTTTAAAAGTTTATCATCATTAATTTTTTGGGATTTACCAATATAAAATACAATTAACATGACTTTATTGTTTTATATATTTTTATCCATTTTTATATGTAGATATAGCATATATATATAATTACATATATATCTTTTCTCATGTTTACTATTGAGCATATGTTCTCTTTTTCTTCTTTATTGCCCATCGAGTCAACAATAATTGTTGAGCTCCTACTGTGCTCCATCAACTATAATTAATAGGTGCTGAGATTATCTTTGTGAAGGAATCAGAAAAAAAATGCCCTTGCATTTTGGAGATCATACTGCAAAAGAGGAGGGAGCCATAAAAAGGAATCAAGTAGATATGTAATAGAATTTTAGTGCTCTGGAGAAAATAAAGGAGGAAAAAAGAATAAGAGGGTGATAGGAACTGGTGGGATTTAGGGAAGTCAAAGAAGGCTTCTCTGAGAGGAAACATTTTCAGGACTAATTAGTCATGGCATTTGTTTCAGTGGTCTTTTAAAAGGAGGAAACCTTAGATTTATTTATCAGCTTTATTGGCTTTCTATTTTTTATTCATTAATTTCTGTTTGTATATGTGTTTAGTTCTTGTTTTGTAGCTGCTACAGAGGCTTTGGGGCATTCTGCACAGCACGTATGACTAAGAGAGCTCAAGTCCATCCCTCAGCCATGCATGCCCCTTGGCCGGGCTGCCGGAGAGGGTTATTCCCTTGCCTTGGAGAGAACAGTTCCCTGCAGGGCTCCAGGAAGAAGCAAACTGAACAGCCATGTAGTCTGCACTCCCTCCCTCAAAGGACTCTGCCCTCTGACTTTAATGAGAAGATTTACAGATCATTATTTCAATGGTTGCTCCTCACTCTAGAATTTCCTTTTCCCTGGAAAGAAAAGATTATTTTCCCTGACAGTTTTGAGGGATCCAGCATTCTGGAGATTACAAGGAAGAAAGGAACATTCTTTCACCCTGAGGGTGGAACCTTTATGTGCTTGGCACTCACTGAACTAATCTTGTGCAGTTTTAATGCAGCCTGAGCCAGGACTCTATCTACAAGAAAGTACTTTTTCATTCTATTTTTAAATTCAGGGTTCATACTACTAAAATGGAATGGAGAAGAATAACTTGCTGTGAAATAACATTAGTTCTATTTGAAGCTGGAGAATTCATTGAAGTTCCAACTCCCAAACGAGGCTAGTTCATTTACCCAATTTGTCTTTCATGCTCACAGAAAACTCATTTATCCATTTTACCATTCAGGGTCATTTTTAAATTACATAGCACCTGTTCAAAAGCTGAGAGGAAGCACAGAGACTGTATTAAAGATAGGAAGTGTCATAAATGACAGAAAAACAATGACAGCCCTAAAAATCACCCATCAGAGAGCCATGATGAGAGCCCAGGCATGGCCAAGTCTAAAACACCCGGAACTTATGATCACTATAGAATAGGGTCTTGGGTTATTTTCATCAGTGGGCAGAGAGGCTATTTCTTTGCACACTGATAAACAGGTTATTCATCTATGTTAGAATATGTATTAGTTTGTTAATTTGAAATGCAGATGAAAGGCTTTTATTTTCAATTCTTGGATATACTTCTTTATTGATACATACAGGCTCTTCAGATAGGAGGAGAGCATGCTGGAGAAGGGAGTGGGTAGAGCACAGGCTGAGGGCAACCTCCCCCCGCCGACCCACCCACCCAAAGCCAACCTCCCAGCTCCTTGAACAAGGCTCAGGCAGAGACCAGGGACTGTCCTCCATGACCCCTGTTCCTCCAAGGGCAGCAGAGGCTGAGAGACCTTGCAAGGCTAGGAACCCATTCCCTCTATTTTCATATGAGGATGTGAGGCTAAATCTAGGTTTGGGGGGAGGAAGGAATGGCTGAGCCCTAGGATTCCCAGTCACCCTCATCCCCTTGTCCAGGTGGCTGCTGCGGGGAAGGCAGAGGCGGATGGAGTCTGACATTTAGGTGGAGGCTCCTCCAGGCCCCTCACTGGCCGCTGTCCCAGATCCTTTCCCAGAGATACCTTATTACCACCTCAGGACCAACTTGTTAGAGATCCAGAATCTGGCCCCACTTTGGCTCAAGGCTGTCACTTGCTCCTGCTCCTTCCATTTAATCCTCTGCAGTTTACTCATTGTGGTAGAGTCTGGCCTGGCAGATACCCTGGCCTGGCCGGGTCCGTAACTCAGTAGCAACGGAAGTAGTCTGAGGCATAGCGTGGAGCCAGGCCTTTGGGCTGGGTGGAAACAGTTTTCAGAAAGATGGAATTAATTGGTTCTCATTTTCTCCAATCATCTATGCTGGAACTTCTAAAATCATGTTTTTTAAAGAGGAGAGAGAGGGTGTGGGGAGAGAATGGGAGAGGGAGGGAGAAGGCAGTGGGAGGGAGAGGGGAGACAGAGAGGGAGATTTTGGAAACAAAATTCACTGTCATCTCCTTCCTAGAGATTCACCACCTACATCTTCATAATAAAGACTGAAAAAAATCCAACAGTAAAGAAACCCGTCTCATTTTATTTCAACCTAGCATTTCCAATAAATTTTTAAGGAATCAGTATTTAATGGAAAACATTGTTCTCTGCCTACCTCATCTTGCTGAATAGAAAACTTTAGTAATTTATGACACATTCTTTGACAGCTACTTACCTAATAACCTGGTGTCATGAGCTTGCCTTGATTTTTAATCTTTTAAACCATCGTAGAAAATAATGCTGTTCTGATTAATATTTCTGCTTTATAGTCATCACCCAAAGGTACTTCTGTCACAGTTCTTAAAATCCTTCCACCCATGTGACACCTCTTCACCTACTTAATAGGTTTTCTAATGCTGATTTTCTTGTTTTGAGACAAGAATATTTCAGAATTCACAGAAGTAAATTTGGGGCACAGTTCTTAAAGTTCATTCATAATATAAAACCTGGTTTGAAGAGATTCTTAAAGTATTTTCAGATCCATTTTAATATGGCAGCACTTTGAATTTTTCTCTCCTCTGTGTAGTCTTACTGATCACAAGTTCACTGGCTGCTGGGGCCAGTGGGGAACTCAAGGCCAACAGTCAAAGTGCTGCTGCAGGTGCTGAGGACCTCACTAGCTCCCTCGCCACTCTGTGGCCAGGTGCTTCTCACCCACAGGTTCAGCTTCGCTCCAGGTGGACACCAACCCTGGCTGCACGTTCACATTGCTTGAGAAACTAAAAACAACAACAAGGTCTGGCTGCCGTAGTTAAATTAGAACCCTTGTACAATTATGTTTTTACTTTTTAAAATTTTCTACCTGAATTTCAATATGCGGTCATTTTTTTTTTTAACACAGAGAACCATTGAGCTAGAGGATCCATTTAATATATCATCAAAGAGAATTAACAACCTCTAAGCTGTGTTGTTTTATGGAACTCAAACATCCAGCCAACTTGTTTATGCTTTTAATCCCATCTCCAACTTCTAGAGCTCTCTCTTCCGCCTATTCCCTATGACTTAAGTTGCCCTTTCTATCCCCATCCAATTAGCCTCCCCATACTGTAATAATGATAATTTATGTAGTGACTCCATATAGTGATAATCTCCTTAGAACCTAACCTCTTCTGAGCTGGATTATTGTCCTGCTTCTCAGTTTTCCCAGAAAACCAAATTCTGTTCTGGACTACTACTATCCCAACACATTCTATGATTCCTGCCCAGGCCTCTTCAGCTTCCCATGATTCGGGAAGGAGGGAGCCCCTTCCCTCAGGCTCTGTGGAGCTGGCCTTGCTGAGGGTGCATGCCACCTCGACTCATCTTTGCGTCCCAGCAGATCCCACAGAGCTTGTACAATTTAGATAATTACAGAAACTCTTGGACCAATGCGTGATCTGAGAGTACATTATTCTTCTTTTATGAAGAAACTATGGAATAGTTGAAATTGCTACTGGAATGGGAGATAGGAGTGCCAGTTTTCTACTCCTGCCTTGCCACTTACTAATTTTAAGTTCTTTTTATTCCTTTTCCTTTTTTTTTAAATTAGAATTTATTGGGGTGACAATGGTTAGTAAAATTACACAGGTTTCAGGTGTGCAGTTCTGTAAGACATCATCTCTATATCCCATTGTATGTTCACCATCCAGAGTCAGTTCTCCTTCCATCACCATATATTTGACCCCCTTTACCCTTGTCTACTATCCTTCCCCCAGTTCTAAGTTCTTTAAAAATGTATTGACTTATGCTTTGTGCTTCAGATTCTTTATCTGTCAAATAACAATATTATAATCCATTCACCGGACTTGTATAACTGTGTTGAAAGAGCTATGAATACTGATATATGGAAAATAATTTTATTGGCATTGTATTTGCTCCCTCTAATATAGAAGGCCTTGGCTCTTCCTTGAACTGGGAGGGAGCTACCATAGAATCAAAAACTAAGGCCAGGGAGATGATGATTTGACACCATGTTGATACTACAAATGTGACCAATCTAGGCAAAGTGGTGAAGCAAGAAAACTTGGTCAGCTGTCTGCTTTCATTCTCTTCATTGATTGCATTTTCAAGGAAGTTGATGCTTTTATGCTACCTTTTCTTGGAAGAAAGCAATCTGAAATAATTTATTTGGAGGAAATTTCTAGGAACTTAGTGGTGTTAAAAAAAAGTTCAACTGAGTAAATTTGAAGATCTAATTGGTTTTATTCAATGATTCATTCATTGGGCAGCATCCTATTTAGCAAATAGAAAGGAGCTCTGAGTGCCGTGCTGCAAAATGGAAGGCTTTTATAGGCAGAAGGGGACAGGAAAAGGAAGTTTCTTATAAAGAGTGGATTATTCAGGCAAGGTCACCTTCTTTTGGAAGAAGGTGAGGGTCTATCATGCAGATGACCTGCTGGTGCTGATCAGGTAATTCCAGGTTGATGGATTAAAGGTCACATTCCTGGGAGATGGCTGAAATGGTAATTAAATCTTGTTTTGCTGAAGTGTGGCTGAGCACAAGGGACTTCATTTTAGGTCTGCTGTTTTTTTGTTCATTTGTTTGTTTGAACAGTGTGTTATGTTTACTTTATGAAGAAGGCAATAGTTCACCTGAAAAATGAATCCTTAATTATGAAATCCCAGCTATTAACAAGGGCTGTGGAAATCTTACTAATCCCTTTATCTAGATATCTCTTTTATTACAGGAAAACACTATGAGGTAAGGAAATAAACCATTAAAGTTGACTTGTGCTGGCCAGAGATTAAGTAAATTATAGAAACCAGAATTTGACACTTGTCTGACTCCAAAACTATTCTTTTTCCCTACATACCATGACATCGGTGGATGTTCAGGACCACATAACCCCAGATCTGTAGTTTTGTAGAGAAACAATTGATTCAGTGAGTTCTTCATTCTTCCTTTTAATGTGAGTTGTGAAAAAGTCAGGCAATGTCTGACTCCTGAAAAGTCCTATTCAATACAATTGAAATATAAGTTCTAATAAAAACTATTGGAAGATACAGTGTCATTTGAGTTGTTTCTTATTACCAACACTTCTCACACCACGTATGTGAGTGTTTTTGTTTTTTTTCACATCAACCAATTCTCCAGCTCTCTGGATGCCAACTGAGTGTCCTACAATTCAATTTAATTCTGACACTAAGTACCCAGAGTTTGTGCAGGTTAAGGGGTTAGTTGCATAAGACTGCCCTCACTTCAGATGCCAATTGCAATCTCGGCCACCTGTATTTCTAACTGATCAACTATAGATTGCGGTTTACATGACCCCTCCTCAGTTTCAATAACTTACTAGAATGGCTCACAGGACTCAGAAAAATGCTTTAATTACTGTTACGGGTTTATTATAAAGGATACAACCCAGGAACAGCCAAATAGAAGAGAAACATAGGGCAAGGTGTGGAGAAGGAGGTGTGGAGCTTTCATGGCCTCCTAGTACCTCCATACGTTCAACAACCCAGAAACTCTCTGAACCCTTTCAGTTAGGGTTTTTAGGGAGGCTCCACATGGGCACAATTGATTAAATCATTGCTGATTAATTCAATCTCCAGCCCCTCTGCCCTCCCAGAAGGTCAGGAATTGGGTCAGGAATTGGGGTGTGTGTGTGTGTGGGGGGGGGTGTTGCAGGGAAGTACAGGAAGGTCAAAGTTTTAACCCTGTAATCAGGTAGTTGATTCTGCCAGTAACCAGCCCCCTTCCTCCAAGAGTCAGCTCATTGGCATCAACTCAAGTAAGGCTGAAAAGGGCTTATTATGAGTAACGAGAGGCACACTTCTCACCTATCACTCAGGAAATTCCATAGGTTTTAGGAGCTCTACATCAGGAACTGGGGGACAAAGATAGATAGATAGATGATAGATAGATAGATAGATAGATAGATAGATAGATAGATAGATAGATATCTGTGTATACCTATCTATATATAGATACATATATACCTTAGAGCTCAACATCACAAGTGATATAGCATGAGGTTAGGAGCAAAGATACAAAAGAGATTATTTGTCTTCTAACCTAGACTCTGTTAATTTTTTAATGTATACCTTAGACAAGTTAGTTCAACTTTCTATGCCTCAGTTTCTTCCTATATTAAAAAAAAATAGAGCTAAATATAGACTGATGCTTTTAGCTTTGTATCCGGATTACACAAAATTTAACTTACTGTCAGTTCTACTGTACCGCTTGTTTTGAAAAACAGAAATTTGGCCCATTGTGATTCATAGATTAGGGAACAACTTGAATTTTGCATTTGCTTACCTGCAACTTTATCCAGAAGAGACATTAGATGAACACAGAAAACTGCACTCAGCTGAACAGTGGGAATACACAAAATGTGTGCGTGCACATACATGCACACTCTACACGCTCTTGCATGTGCGCGCACACACACACCCCTCAAGCATTTACCATCTCCCCCAGTTCCCTGCATGTGTCATGAGTCATACCTGGTATTTCAATTATTCCTCTCATTTCAGATAACCCTCCTCCCACTACTTCAAAATACCTCACATGCTACATCTCTTCCAAAGCACAATTCCACAAGCCAACTCCAAGCCTTGTTGGAGGCAAAGTGCTATGTTTATTGTAGTATTTGTGTATTTCTTACTATCTAATATGTATCAAAGTATGCTACATTTCAATTGGTTTTCTATCTTTTTAAATGTGTTACTGTTGAAGTTTTCCAGTGTTGTGCCACAATTCCATTTTTTTTTTCATAAGGGTTTTCATTGCATGATTTTGCATAGCAAAGTGACTTTTTTTTGTAGTGCAAATATCACATTATAGCAGAGCTGACTGTATTTAGAACAGTCCGAGTACATGGTAAAACATTTAATAAGTCACAGATATTAGTATGCTAAACAAATAGAAATTCTGGAAGAAAGAAATATCAGCACATGTTTGGGAGAAATTCCATGGCCTTGGTAAGAAGCAAGAAGGGAGGAGTGAAGGAGAGTCAAGAAGAAGACAGAAACAAGTTAACAAGTGCCTGATAAAATCTACTAAGAAATTTCAACTTTATTCTAAAAGTAATGGGAGACCATTGAGAGGTTTTTTTGAGAAGGGGATACAGATGATGAGATTTTTTCCTTTAGAAAAATTATTGCGGCTCTAAGCGAACAATGGCTAGGGAACAGAGAAGTCCAGAGGCAAACAGATCAACCAATTTTAGGAGGTTATTTTGTACACACATGGAGAAGAAATAATGTTGCATGGACCAGGGGAGTGAAAGTGAACAAAATTTAAAAGGGTAGGTGTTGAAATGAAGGGTAGGTGATTTGGTGGAATGGCAGGAAATGAGGGAGAAATGAACCAAGAATGACTTCCATCCAGATTCTGGGTGGAGTAGTGTGAAAAAGGTGCCATTTCCTGAGAAAATGAACTTGAAAGAGAAAAAATAAAAGATTTGGGTGGGAAGATGATGAATTTTGAGTACCATGTGCTTTAATCATGGAATTATCATGGGACCAAGAACCACGCAAGATGGAAGGGCTTAAGCCCAGCAGTTCCCCAGTGTTCAGAAGAGACGCTACATTTCAGAGAGACGGAAAACCCAGCAATATTTTCATCCAATTTTATTTGGCAAAACATGACTTTGTGCTTCTAAGAAGAAAGTATCTGGGGCCGGCCGAGTAAGAGCTGGTTTTGGGATGCCAGCGGCCCCGGTTCGGATCCCACATATGAGGGCCAGTGACACTGCCCTCTACAGCTAAGATGGTGAACAACAGCTCTACCTGGAGCTGGGCTGTGCGATCCCTGGCGACGGTGTAGGCTGCAGCTCCTGCTGCAGTGGGCTGCCATAGGCTACAGTGAGTGGCTGGCAGCCAGCGTGAGCTGCCAATAGCCACGGTGAGCGACCATCCAGAGGCCGGTGACCAATCTGCCTCACCTGGGAAGAGCGCAATGATGATAACAACATAAGCCAGTGAGGCAACGTCCTCCACAACTAGACTGAAGAACAAAAAAACAGCAACTTGTCTGTTCCCCTTCCCCGATTCCCCAATGCTGTTCCCCTCCCCCAATTCCCCAATAAAATCTTAAAAAAAAAAAAAAAAAGAAAGTGTCTGGTAGAATCTGCAGCAAGTTCTGGAATCCAGTTTCTTTTATAAGCAAGAGTGTTTGATTTTATTTTAGTCTAATCAAATACACTGTGAAAAATTTTGATGAGATAAGTGAAAAATGAATCTGAAACTGGTGTAAATGTTTACAGAGTCACTTAAAAATGAAAAGAAAGTGTTTAGGGCAAAGTACATTCTGAATTTCTTTGAACCCCAAATATTTTTACAAAAGGTGTGAAATGTGCAAAGGCAGCCACATAGAGGCCCATCCATCCTAGATTATAATACAGTAATGTTAGTAGAAACCAAAAGACGTAACACAACTTGCTTCCTTGAAAGGCAATAAAAATCCAGTGGAAAAAACACCATTTTTCTACTTTCTACCTTAGTGGCCATCAAACTCTAGAGGGATGAAGAATCCAGAAATTTCATCTCTTTTTAAAAGCATTATTGTTTTGTAATTTTATTTCTATTTGAGATAAGTTTGTAGATACACTGCTAGACTCTGATTTTACTTAGTTCGTCTCTCCACTAAGCTTAGCAAATAAGGGAGTGAAGTGCAGCAGTGCTGTAATTATGGTCTTTAAATGTGTATAGTTCCAGATACACTGTGTCATTATACAGTATGTGCAAAGCTGAAGCAAACACTGGGCTTTTTGAACACACTGCTTATAAAAGAACTAATTGCAATTTACCTTTCTTCTCCTTGTGGGGGTTATCTTAGTGTATGCCAACTGCCTTCCTATAAAGATCCTTAGAAAAAAAGATTTACCTTTGTCACATCTGAAAAAAATACAATAGCTCAAATACAGGTATATTTCAGCTAACTGCAGTTATTTTGTTTTTGCGAGGGCATGACATGAAAATGAAGATGTACATTTTTAAAAAATAGTCACTGTCTGGTGAACTGATAGGGACAAGAAGGGATGGAGGGGACATATGTAGGTTAAAATTAACATTAAGTTAAAATTGACATGAAATACCAACACTTACAAGTAAGGTTAAACTGTAGTCTCTCGGAATAGATATTTGGGTGATCTCTACAAAAGCCAGTACAGTAGTTACTTTGGGGGCAGAGAGGAGGATTGTGATGGAAAGGATCACATGCTTTACCTGGCTGATGGCTATAAAAGGGGCTCGTAATAACTCATTAGGCTATACATTTATTAGAAGGGTTTTCTGTATTTGTGGTTTGTTTTATAATAAAATAGTTTTAAAAGTCAATGAAATGACACATTAAATTATTTACAGTTCCTTTGAAAATAACCTCTTGAGCATTTATCTAAATTTGTCCTTTTTTGGTAAGTTACTTACACATGTAAAATGTGCTTTCAGTGTTTTCAAAAGAAATTTTGAATTATACTCTGGTTTATGAAAAATTTCATGAGCAGGATGCTAATTTTGTTGTTTAGTAAACTGTGATTGACCTGAAATATCTTCCAGGCATTAGATGTCATTTAATTCATGAATATTTAGAATCTTTTTGTGTATTAATGTTTATCATCAGTCACATCTAAAACTTGCAAATATGATTATTTTGACTATATAGGAAGGAGGTACTAATAGCAAAACAAACAAAACAAGAACTTTGAACTTGTACTTTTCTGTGTTATGCTCTGGAGAAGTTGAAGGCAGTCCATATACACTATCATTATATTTCTAGAGAATTCCCTGAAAAAGTTATGATTTGTCACAAGTGCTGATTTAAAAAACCTAATTACACATTCTCTATTCTGGATTCATTCTATAATTTTGAAAGAATTCATGAGAATGGGTTCTAAATTAATATGTTGAAATGAAAGTGGGCACTGCAGCAGGTCACACCCCTCTCCTGCCTAAAGTACTCAGCATTGAAATGAGAAATTATGAGAAATGAAAGAGAAAGAAATGGGTGATAAGTCCTGTCTTTACTCCATTCAGGCTCCTATAATAAAAATGACCATTGAGTGGGTGGCTGATAAACAACAGAAATTTTTTCTAACAGTTCTGGAGGCTGGGAAGTTCAAGATGAAACACAGGCAGGTTTGGTGTCTGGTGAGAGCCACTCCCTGGTTCATAGACAGTCCCCTTTTCACTGTGTCCCCACAAGGCAGGAGCGCAAGGGAACTCCCTGGGGTCTCTTTTATAAGGGCATAAATTCATGAGGGCTCTGCCCTATGATCTAATCACCTCCCAAAGGTGCCACTTCCTAATACCATCACATTGGAGTTTAGGTTTGTGAATTTGGAGGAACACAAACATACAGTATTACAGTTCATATGTATATACACCACAATTTTTTTTTTAAAGAGCATGAAATGAAATTGGAAGGCATATAAAATATATACAGCAGAAAATTTGGTCTCAAAATAGGAGAAAGTGTTTTTTGTTTGTTTTGTTTTTAAGATTTTATTGGGGAATTAGGGACAGGGGACAGCGTTGGGGAACCTAAGAAGGGGAACAGACAAGTTGCTGTCCTTTTGTTCTTCAGTCTAGTTGTGGAGGACTTGCTTTGCTGGCCCATGTTATTATCATTGTGCTCTTCCTGGGTGAGGCAGATCGATCACCACTCTGGACGGCCGCTCACAGCGGCTCTTGGAAGCTCACACTGGTTGCTGGCCACTCACTGTAGCCTATGGCAGCCCACTGCAGGATGGGCTGCAGCTATGCCGTCCTGGGGACTCATAGCAGCCCAACTCCAGGTAGAGCTGTTGTTCACCATCTTAGCTGTAGAGGGCAGTGTCACTGGCCCTCATATGTGGGATCCGAACTGGGGCCGCTGGCATCTCAAGCCAACTCTTAACCAACATGCCACTTGGCTGGCCCAGAGAAACTGTTTCTAAAAACATCCATGATTTGAGAGGAATTAAACAAACATGGCCTCCTAGAAACAAGAGTTAGTAGGTGAGGTACAACAGATCAAGAGAGATATAATAAGCCCATAAAAGGCAATAAAAAAAGTGAGGTGGAAGGCTGGTCAACTGGCTCAGTTGGTTAAGAGCTCGCTTAAGAGTGCGAGCTGAGCTCTGAACAACAGCCGTTCGATGCCCAGCCCGAGCTGAGCTGCTGCTGAGCTGCCAACAGGTGGCAGGATGGCTCAGCTAAAAAAAAAAAAAAAAAGTGAGGTGGCAGAGTTCTGGGGGAAAATGGAAGAGGACTATAAAACATTATGTGAATTGAAGTCACATATTAAGGAGAACGATTAGAATAAAAACATGATGTTCAGAACACAATAGGATTGAAAAGATTAAAAATTGCCTAAACTAAAATTTACTGAAGTTTCAATACTAAAATGGAACATGATGTCTTAGGAAAATGTAAGCCCAATGATACAGCACTGATCAATATCCTGGCTACATTTCTAGACCTCAAATATAAAGGAAGAATCTTCCAAATATCCAGTGTAAAAGGGCAAGTCATGTTGAAGAAAAGGAAAGATCAAATTGATCTCAGACTAAGTCACAAAAGATAATGCCAGAAGACACTGGAGCAACTAAAATGTTAGGGGGAAGCGAAAGGATGACCCAGGAATTTTATAATGAGCCAAGCTGTCCTTCAACACACTGGCCTTTACAGGTGTGCGAGAATTGAAGGAATAGAGCACATGTCAATTCTTTAAAAAATTTTCAGGAAGACAAAATCTAAACAAACCGATAAATGAATCAAAATTACTCTGAAATATAAAGGCCGCGGGAAGAAAGGATGGTTATGCAAATGTAATGCATTAAATTTAGAATTAAAGCTAAATTTCTGTGTTAATTTTGATTGCCAAACAGAATCATAAATGTTGTATATGTTGACAGCATAAAAAAGATAATATAGTCAGATAATGAGAAGAGAAAATGGGAAGAGTCACTTCAACAAGGATGCCTCCTCAGCGTACCTCCTCTAAAGCACTACTCTTCCCAATTTCCCTCAGTTACCACCTATCCCAGTGTCATATTTTATCTTCATCACTACACTGAAGTTAAGCTTTCTACATTTGTTACCTAACTCTCCTTACTAAATGGCAAATTCCATGATCCAGGGGACCTTGTCTGCCTTTTGCATCATTGCTTCCCCAGAGTCCAGAACAGAGCCTGGCACACAGTAGGTGCTCAACAAAAAGTGTGGAATGAATTGATAAACCATTGAAAAATAGGCAAAGGACATGAACAGGCAATTCATAAAAAAAAATCCAAATAGCTCTAGAAAATATGAAAGGTGGTTCAATCACACTTGTAACTAAAAAACTGCAGACATTAAAATTGCTCTACCATTCTTGTCAGGTTGGCAAAGATAGAAAACTTTCAGAGTACGCAATGGATATGAGGAAACAGCCACTCTCATGAGCTCTTGGTGGGAGCACAAACAATTACTGTCTCTTTTCATAGCAATTTGTCAATAATTCAAATATACACATTTTTTTTTTTTGAGGGCAGTGTCCCTGGACCTCATATGTGGGACCCGAACCAGAGCCACTGGCTTCCCAAGCCAGCGCTTAACCACCACGCCACTCAGCTGGCCCAAATATACATATTTTTGATTCAGCAACTTCATTTCTAGGACCGTGTTGTATAGAAGAACCTTACCAAGTTCTATATTTTAAATAGAACATTTATAAGTTCAAAAACAAACATTTACAAGGATGTTTATTGCAGCATTACTTGAGATAGCACAAGACTAGAAACAAAATATTGTAGATACAAACATTAAAGTCATAAACAATGTTGAAAAGAGTGTGAGGAAAACACACTTTTAATTAGTGTGCAAATATGAGTTCATTTTTACAGTGCAAGCACTATCAAGTATTGAGTTGTACTCCTCTTCAATTCAGCAATTCCACTTTAAGAAATTTGATTTATAAAATGCATAAAAATAAATGTATAAGCATATTCATTATAGCAGCATAATGGAGAAAAATTGGAAACACTAAATTTTTTTTTTAGTTTCAGGTGTGCAAAACAAGTAATAGACATTTACACCCCTCACAAAGTGATAACCCCCTCCCACAATCTACCCCCTCTAACATCGTATATAGCTGTTACAGTTCCACCGACTCTATTCCCTACGCTATACTCCACATCCTGTTACAATATATACATATTAAATTATACTTGACATTCATTATTGTTCAGCTTCAGCTTCAGGTGTACACTGCAGTGATCAGGCATCTACACCGTCCATTAAGTGGTCTCCCTAATAAGATAAGTGTCCATCAGATACCCTACCAAATCTTTACAACATTTTTTATTATATTCCCCAAACTGCCTTTCATATCCCCGTGATGGAAGCCCTAAATCTTACTCACTATGCTCATGGTGTTTTTGTACAGTAGGTTTTAATTTTTAATGTAATCAAATCTATTAATCTTTTCTTTTCTTTTTTAAGATTTTATTGGGGAATTGGCGGAGGGGAACAGCGTTGGGGAATCGGGGAAGGGGAACAGACAAGTTGCTGTCTTTTTGTTCTTCAGTTTAGTTGCGGAGGATGTTGCTTCACTGTTGGTATCGTCATTGCGCTCTTCCCGGATGAGGCAGATCGGTCGCTAGCCTCTGGATGTCGCTCACTGCGGCTATTGGCAGCTCACACTCGGCGGCCAGCCCTCACGCTGGCTGCGGGCCACTCACTGTAGCCTATGGCAGCCCACTGCAGCAGGGGCTGCAGCCCACACCATCACCGGGGCTCGCACAGCCCAGCTCCAGGTGGAGCTGTTGTTAGCTGTAGAGGGCAGTGTCACTGGCCCTCATGTGGGATCCGAACCGGGGCCGCTGGCATCCCAAAACCAGCGCTTAACCAATGCGCCACTCGGCCGGCCCTAATCTTTTCTTTTATAGTTCGCTTTTAATGCCATGTTGAAGAAAGCCTTTCATACTCTGAAATCATATAGTAAAAGTTTTCTTCTAAGGGTTTTAAAGCTTTGCTTCAAAATCTTAAGTCTTTAAGCTATGTGAAGGTTGTTTATTTCGGCATGATGAGAGGTGAGGTTCTAGTCCCATTCTTTTTGACATGGAAAAACAGCTGGGGTGGGGCAGCAAATTTTGCAACCAGCTTTTATGAGTACAGAAGACTATTTGAGGCCCTGGTTTCTGTCCGGAGCTAGTTCTGCACTCATGTTTGTGGGGGTCTTTTTATGATCTTGACACTGTAAGAGAGGAACTCGGAGCCACTTCTGGTTTCTTTGGGACATAAAGGCTGTGATACTCATAGATTCCTCCCTGACTAGCCCACTTCAGAGCCATAGGCAGTTAATCTTTGTGTTCAGGTTTGTCTTTCATTTTCTATTTCTTAACAGTACCTTTCAATGATATATGCTCAGACTATGTTTACATTAGAAGTGTCTTTAATAAGAGATTTTCACTCTGTGGATAATCAGAGATGAAATGACTACCATTCCTATGACTACAAATAATCCAATCAAAGCCAAGCCGAATGGATTGAAAACTGTTGCATCAGCCAGAAAAGCTCAAAAGGTTTTCCCTCATTATATAATGGTTATGCATTTCAATTCTAAGACCAATTATCCTTCTATTAGATCAAAGGGCTTTCAAGGCTAGAAAAGTGGACTGAATTTATCGATACAGAGTTTCTTTTTAGCCAATCTTTGTTCATCATATAATTTTTATGTGATAAGTGGTGCTCCATAAAAAATATGAGCAACTCTAAAATAAAAACCATGAACTGTGCTAGTTTAGCAATGCCAGAAAAAAAAAAGACCTTTTTATTACACCCAGCTGTTGCATCATTTTCACATTAAATAAATGTGAAATTTATTTAATATTTTAAAAACTATTAAATAAAAAAGATACTGTGGGAATATGCATTAAATTGTTAGAAAAGAATATAAAACTACAGCTCCTTTCCATTTTATTAGTTGTGGTCAACATGTGCTTTGGTCAATCAGAGTAGGAACTTGTCACATTAATGAACAGGTCTATCTTACACAGAATCCTATGGCAGATTAATTTCTTTTCAATATCATCATTTTCCAAAACTATTTTCATTATTAGTGCTTTAGTCATCAATGAGCTAAACTCTCCAAAATAAATGAATATATATATATATATTGGAAGAAGTTGGTGAAATTTTCAAATCATCCACAGACATTAAATTTCCCAGAGATGGAATATTTTCTAATGTTGCCCAAGTTTTAAAACCGCATTGTTAAATTGAGATTGTAGTAGCTTAAAAAAAAAATGCATCAGTGCCTTAAAAGAATTAACAAAATTTTTAAACAAAAAGAAAACATATTGTGAGTTAACTGGGCAAAAATGTCAAACAAAACAATTTTCTTTTTCTATAATAACATAGAAAAAAATCATAATTTTGGTGAAGAAATTAAACAAGAAGAGAAAGAAAATTCTATCTTTAGAAGTTGATGATGGAGGTTAAAGATTACAGATTAAATTTAAACCTTTTTTTCAGCTCCTTCCAAACACTGAAAATGATAACAGGGGAATTATATTTGTGACAAAAGGAATAAACTCACACAATGAGAGTAGATGAGACAGTTAGGGCAAAATTTTCAAAAGTGAGAAGCAGAAGGAGAAATGGTTCGTTAATTATACCTGACAGAGTTGAATGCCAAGTTGGCAAGAGGAAAGTGGAGTACAAATCCAATAACTGTCACAAAATCCCCAAATCTCAGGATTTAGAGACACCAGTTTCCTTTGAAGGGTGGGTGGTGTCCCAAAATGGGAACAGTCTTTGAAAATCTGTTCAAGAAGCATTTAGAACCTCCCAAACCCCAGCAAAAAAAAAATTTTTTCCCGGGAAAATGCATATTGGAGAAGAGAACAATAGACACAGAGGCGATGGGAGTACTGACTGAAGTGGGTGAAAGTTTAAGCAGCATCTAACTCCATGTTGAGACTTCCAATTTTCTTCCCTAATTTGGTTCTCAAAACACCAGCAGTTACATTATCACCAGGAAAGATGTTGGAAGATTTTTCTCTGGGAAATCTGACCAGACCAAAAACAAACAAAAACTAAAAACATTAACAACAGCAACAAAATCAAAAGTAGAGAGAGTGACATCAAGAGTTCCACAATGAAAATCCACAGTGAAGCATGCAAGCCCTATCTATGCAATACAGATTTGCAACCGCTTTTTAAAAGTACTCACACTTTTAATAAAAAGAGGGAGTCAAATATCAGCAGATCTCTGGGGAAAGATTCTAACAAGAATGTTAGCAACAAAAACAAATAAGCAGAAAAAAGCCACTTAGGAGGAATAGAGATTAATCTAAAAACATAACTTTAAAACAATTACATATATATGTATATATGTATATGTATAAAAGAATAAATAAATAAAAATAGAAAAAGTCATTGGAAATAATAAAACAAACAAACAAACATGAGAGCAGAAAAGGAAAACTTCAATAGAGGATTAGGAAATAAATTTGAGGAAATATACCAGAAAGTAGAAAACAAAACAGAGATGGAAAACAGAAACAGTAAAAATACAAGACAATTAGAACATTAGTATTAGGGGTCCCAACACCTGAACAATAGAAGATCCAGAAAGAGAGAATAGAACAGTATGGAAGAAGTGATCAAAAAAAATAATTCAAGAAAATATTCTAGATAAAAGTACAAGAGTTTCCAGATTGAAAGAGTCCACTGAGTATTCAGAACAATGCTTAAAAATAAAACTACATTAAGGCACATTATTATAAGGTATCAGACCAATGGGGACAAAAAGTAAGATTCAAAAACAGAAACGAAACAAACAAAAAAAACAATGGACAGTGGGGAGGAGAAGGATTTCAAGCTATATACAACATATAAAGCATTATAATGGCGTCAGACTTCCTAAACAACATTACTAGGAGCAAAAAGAGAACAGAGGCAATAATTTTCAAATTCCAAGGAGAAATGGATTCCTACCCAAAAGTCCACACCTAGCCAAACTATTAGTGAATTTTGATATTGTGATAATAGAGACATTTTCAAATACTACAGGTTTCAAAAATTTATCTCCTATTTTCCTTCCCCAGCAAGTTACTGGAAAGAGATAGAAAGATAGGTGATCCAAGAAAAGAAGACTCAACAGATTAGAAGGAAGTGAGAATCCCTAGGGTGATAATGAAAAGAGATCCTGAAGTGACCAATGTACAGCAATCCTGAGATGCCATTGGTCTTGATGTGAGGTCATCTTGGGGAGAGCACAGTAGCGATTGGGGATGAATTTATAATAAATACAGAGAAACCTATGAAAACAACAAAACAAAGGAATCATTATCTCCAAAAAGAACTAAGTCGTGCAAGAAAGCAAAAGAGCTAGTAGTATATAACACAACTTATGTTATAGTATGTGATTAATAATGTGCATAGTCATACATCTTGATTTAATTAAAGTTATGCTATAAAGGTACTGGGAAGGTGAAGATATGAAAAGTGTAAATATGTATAGATTGAGGATGTAAAGGAGAGCTAAATTCTCATTTTCCTTAGTGGGCATTCAGTTGATAATGGGTAAGACTGAAAAACCAAGAAGTAGCAATAAAGGCATGTTTTATAAAATATAGAGATACATATAAAAAATAATGGCTAACGGGCCGGCTGAGTGGTGCAGCGGTTAAGCGCTGGCTTGGGAAGCCAGGGGCCGCGGTTCGGGTCCCACTTATGAGGGCCAGTGACACTGCCCTCAAAAAAAAAAAATAATGGCTAAAAAAGTTGGGAGTAGTTGCTTCTGGCAGGTGTGGGATGGTATTTGTATGTATAGAGGCAAGGGAGAAGAGTTTTGTTTTGTTTTTCAAAGATTTTTTTTTTTAATTGGGGAATTGGGGGAGGGGAACAGTGTTGGGGAATCGGGGAAGGGGAACAGACAAGTTGCTGCCTTTTTTTGTTCTTCAGTCTAATTGCAGAGGACGTTGCTTCACTGGCCCATGTTGGTATCATCATTATGTTCTTCCCAAATGAGGCAGATCGGTTGCCGACATCTGGATGGTTGCTCACTGCGGCTATTGGCAGCTCACGCTGGCTGCCGGCCCCTCACTGTAGCTTATGGCAGCCCACTGCAGCAGGGGCTGCAGCCTACACCGTCGCCAGGGCTCCCACAGCCCAGCTCCAGTGGAGCTGTTGTTAGCTGTAGAGGACAGTGTCACTGGCCCTCATATGTGGGATCCGAACTGGGGCCGCTGGCATCCCAAAACCAGCTCTTAACCAATGCGCCACTGGGCCAGCCCAAGAGTTTTTATTTAGTTGGTTTTTGGAATACATTTTGTAGAACTATATGACAATTTTAACTGTGGGCCTGCATAATTGATTTAAAAATAAAGAAGGGTGTTAGGAAAACAACCTCTAAAGGTGTTTGTGATACTTCACTTTATGTATCGTCTTGACTGGATCACAAATGTCCAGCTCTTTGACTAAATATTGTTCCTGGGTATGTCTGTGAGGTTCTTGCTATAATAGATGAGATTAACATTTGGATCACTAGACTGAGTAAGGCAGAATGCCCTCCCCAGTGTTGAGGGCCTGAATACAACAAACAGGTGGAGAAAGAATTTTCTTTTCTTTCTCTCCCCATCCTCTTGCCCCTGACTGTCTGAGCTGGAATATCAACATTCTGTCTTCAAACGGGGATTTACAACACTAGCATGCCTGTCTCAGGCCTTGAAACTTGGACTAGATCTCACAGCATCAGCAATCCTGGTTTTCAGGCCTTCAGCCTTGCACTGGATCTATACCACCGGATTTTCTGGGTCTCTAGCTTATAGACCACAGATCACCGGGCTTCTCAGCCTCCGTAATATGTCTTATTGGTTTTGCCTTTGTGGAGAACACTAATACAGTATTACAGCAAGCTATTATAATGTATGTTTTACCTATGGTAAGAGTTTTATTGGTTTAACTTAGACTTTACAGTTTTTTCAAGAGCTTCATGATTTTTTTTGGCTAAGAGAAAGCAGGATTATGCTTAAGGTAGTCAATAACATTTTAAAATTTTCTCAGAAAAGATCACTTCAAACACAGATGCTTTATTTAAGAACAAGGCTCCTCCAATTATTTCACAAATGATGTCAGCCTTTAGAGTTTTCTATGTTTCACAAGCTCAAAAAGAAAATCTTTCTTTTTTAAAATGTATTTATTTCTAAGCTGAAAGCCAACTTATTTATATGAATCAAGGAGAACAGGCTCTTCCAAGTTGTTGGCTTCACATATAGGCAGGTAAAGAAAGTTTGAAGATTCTTCAGATCCTCTTAGACTCATCTATCAGGTCCTCCATCACTTCCAGTGGGTCCCATCAAAGATAGACTGTTTTTTGCCCATGTAAAACTAGCGCCCCATTAGAGTTTCCGGAGTTTTTTCTGTTTCTCATAAATAAAAGGGGATTTACTTAGGGAAAACTTGGTGCAAAATACAGTAGAGATCACATTACTCTTAGTTCTGATATCCAAAGCTGGCTTTGCCCTTGGTTCCATAGCAGAGACCCGGCTTACGTGGCCTTCACAAGCAGCAATGTCCACCCATGCTGGTGTACCTGATTCTCTGGGTGGTCCCACTCCAGAATGCAGACCATGAACCCTCAGCCCAACCTGTGCATCTGATACCTCACCACTTACCCATATGCACCCCTGGCTCCTGAGGAACAGCAGCAGTGTAGTTGGGGCACCTCCCCAAACGCCACTATTTATCAAGGCTCTAAGGAAGCTGATGTTGGGAATGGCGGCAGCCAAGGCCCAGTAAACCCTCAATGCCCATTCCTTCCAACCTCTCCCATCATATTCATCACATTCCCTCTCTTTATATCCTCCTCCTACCCCATTTGCCCATTATCCATTCATCAATAACACAATTATTAGAGGGCCTTCATTTTTTAATCCAATTTCACATTAGTAATTCTTGGAACATATTTTTATTCTCTCTCTCAAAACTCTGAGGACCTGATGTCCTGCAATAAAGCATTGTTGACAAGTTATCCAACCATGACTTGGGTACACATGAGCTCTCAAAACTTTAAAAATTTAGTTTATTGAAGTAGAAATTTTCCTTTGTTGATTCTTTCCACAGCCAATTACCCTCTCTATGATCTCACCCAAAAGAAGTTTGACTTTTCTTTTTTCCTCAAGCACATTTTGTCACTAGCCTGAAAAAAAAGAAAAAGAAAAATGTTGTACTTAAAAATAAAACACGCTTATATTTATTGTGACAGATGATGACATGACTGAAATCAATTACTACTCCAATTTGTGGGAATGGCTGAAAGAATTGATGCGTGACCAATCGGTTCTTTTGAAATTTGTAATGAAAACACACACAAACACACATTCTACCTGCAATACACCTTCTACCTGCACTCATTCTTAGTAGACTTTTGTGGGATGGCATGTATGAATTAACAACGTTAAGTGGTTATCTGAGAAGTGAACTTTATAATATGATGTCATTATAAAAGTTTGATAGAAAAGAGCTCAAATTTAATTGTTCTACTATGCTCACTACTGGAAAGCTGTATATTTTAAAAAATTGTATCCTTCCTCTGACTAGAGAAACTGAGGGGAGGCTGTTATTTCTCTCTCTTTTTCTTGGAAGCTTGATTATGATCACGTAACCTAAGGGTGACAAACAGATATTTTTGAAGGAACAACATAAAGCACGTGGTCAGCAGGGGTTATTTCTAATGGCTGTAGCTGAGTCAAGAGCCTGGTGGCATTCGCACCACCATTGGCCACTCCTGTGACAGAAATGTGGCTAGTGCCCTCCCTTCAGCTCTGACCAAGCCTGGATCTCTAGCCATATTATGGTCAATCCCTTCATGTAAATTCCCTTTTTAATAAAGTTTCAGATTTAGTTTCAGTTGTTTGTAACCAAGGGATTGTGATCAGTTCTGATGAAGTTTATGGCTTCAACCAGTCTTCTTTCAGGGATATTGGAAGAGTCTCGGCATATCTGTCCCTGACAAAAATGCGGAGAGTTTCCTTTACCCGTAAAGTAGCAAAATCAGATGTCTTACCAAGCATTACAGGGTTTTCATTGTGCAGTGGATGAAACTATTACTTTCAGTGAAAGTGGTTTGGCCAAAAAACTTCTTAGGCTTTCCAAACATTGACAATCTGTGTAATTTCAAAAGGGCCCCACAAAACAAGACTTTTTTTTTCTTTGACAGCATTAGCATGTAAATAGTGAATATAAAAAAAAGGAGTGATTACATAAAAAGGTGACTGTAGTTTCTCCCAGTTGCACACGGAAAGGGAATCAGCAGACTGTCAATTGCTTGATGATTTGCTTCAAAATGTTAAAAGCAATATCAGCTATTCAGAACATCTCATTAGCCAGGAAAGCCGCTTCTAGTTTTCATTCTGTTCTGTTTCCCAAACCAACTCGACTGTTTGCAACACATGGCTTTACTTAAGCCTCCACAACAGAGGAGGGCTTCTTGTGTTTGCAACGTCATAGAACGTGTCAAGAAAAGGTTTTTGTGAAACTGTAAATTCAAGGTTTCAGAAGGTCCCAGCTCTTTTGAGTTGAGCTTTTCTCACTTTGCCCCCTCATCCAAAATACCTTGTTTCGATCCATTTTTGGCATGAACAGATGTAAAGGGCTTTCACAGTTTGCTGGATACTTTAATTGACAAAACTTTTTTGGCCCAAAAAACACTATAGCTTTTGTGTTCCATCATCGCATCACATCAACAATGCACGCAGATCAGGTTTACAGGAGTCATCCTCCTTCCTTTTCTTTGACATTTCAACTTATGTGGGCTTATTAAAATAAATAAATCTAAAATAATATTGACTCAATTGTCATTTTGGAACTCATTTTTTTGTATTTCCAATTTATTTAATATACACACGAACAAGTAATTTTTATGTTAACTGGGTCTAGGATATTCAAGACGCTTATAGAACAAGATACAGCAGATTTTATAGTTTATTCAAAATTTTAATTCATCTAATGACTTTTAACCCTTACGTTGACATGTAGGTTAAAGCACCAGTTCAAAATCAGTGTGCTTCCTAAAATTCAGCTACTGTCAAGCAGAGTTGTTTATTTTTGTTTTGTTCTGTTGTTTTTGTTTTTACACTTCTTGAACAGTTTCAGTTTGAGACATAAGTACATTTTGGTTGATTTTTTTCCTTAAGAATCACACAAATGCTGTATTCTGTAGGAAAGTGTACCTCAGGTACCTGTTTAAGTTTGAGATCTTTGTACACTTATGGTCTATTTAATGAACATTTCTTGAACAGTTTCAGTTTGGGTAGTAAGTACAATAAAAAATTTCATCTATCCTCCCACCCCCCTCTTCTTTGGCAACCATTACCTTGTACTCTGTATGTATGGGTCTCTTTCTGTTTTTGTTTGTTTGTTTGTTTATACATTTCTTTTTCCAAATTCCACATATAAGTGAAATCATACAGTATTTGTCTTTCTCTGTCTAACTTATTTCACTCAGTATAATACCTCTAGGTCCCTCTATGTTATCACAAATGGCAAGATTTCTTTTTATTTTATTTTATTGCTGAGTGCCATTCCGTTGTATATATGTACCACCTCTTCTTTATCCATGAATCTATCAATGAACATCTAGGTTGCTTCCATATCTTGGCTATTGTAAGTAATGCTGCAATGATCAGAGGGTATTTATATGCACTATATCTTTTTGAATTTGTGTTTTTGTTTTCTTCAGATAAATACCCAAAAGTGGAATTGCTAGATTGTGTGGCAGCTCTACTTTTAATTTATTGAGTCATTTCCATGGTGGCTGCACCAATTTGCAGCCCCACCAGCAGTGTACAAGCATTCCCTTTTGTCTACAATCTTGCCAGCAGTTGTTATTTGCTGGGTTTTTAATCAAGGCCATTCTTACAGATGTGAGGTGATATTTCACTGGGACTTTGCTTTGCATTTCCCTGATGATTAGTGATGTTGAGCATCTTTTCACATACCTGTTGGCCATCTAGCCATATGTCTTCTTTGGGAAAAATGTTTATTCAGATCTTCTACCAATTTTTAAAATCAGATTGTTTGTTTGTTTTGCTACTGAGTTGTATGAGTGCATTACATATTTTAGATATTAGCCCCTTATTAGATATATGATTTGCAAATATCATCTTTTTGTATTTTTGATGTCACAATTTACATCTTTTTATGTTTCATATCCATTAATAAATTATTTCAACTATAGGTAGTTTTAATACTTTTGTTCTTTAACTTTCATATTAGAGTTAAGTGGCTAACACACCACCATATTACAGTATTAGAGTATCCTGAACCAGACTATATGCAGTTCACCTTTGAACAATATGGATTTGAGCTGCGTGGGTCTACTTATACACTGATTTATTTTTCCCCAATTGACAGCAGTTCAGTTGACCCCCTGCAGTTCAAACCCTCATATTGTTCAAGGGTCAACTCTGTGATTGGGAACCCAAGTATGTGAAGGGTTGATTGTAGTGATCTCAGATTTTTAACTGCATGGGAGGTGGTCGCCCCTAACTCCCACGCTGTTCAGCAATACTCTGTAAATGTTTGTTGAGTTGATATAGCTGTAAAATAAGATATTTCCAATAAATGATTGTAGCATGGTTTTCATGCTGTATGTCACTTTCTTCTCAAGTCTATGCTGGAGGGACCACCAATGCAGTGAAATCGACTGCCTAGTCGAGGGCTGGGTTCTGGGTTTCCTGCCCCTGTCCCTGGTTCAACCAAAGCAACTTTGAATTGTGGGGTTCTCGCATACAGTCTCATTTCAAAATGAGTTTAAATTACAAAGTAATGTGTGAAAATCACTGCTGTAATGGAAGTTCCCTTCAACTCTACATTGTGTGACCCTGTAAGGATGACCGTGATTGTTTGTTCCTCCTCCAAACAAGTAGATTATCTGCAAAATATATCTCAAATTTTCTACTGTCCAACTGCCTCTCTAACTAGATGCTTGCCCCTCTTCAATACTCCTTCCAAATAGAAATGAGAGTAATATTTTATATAATGTAAACAAGACCTTAACAGCCCGCTGTTGAAAACACGTCAGTCAATTTCCACTGTGTATGGAAGAAAAATACAGAATCCTTGATGTGACCTTCAACTCTCTACCTGGCCCCACCAACCTCTCCAGCCTCACCCACCTGTAGTCACTTCCTTCTGGCTTCACTGATGTCCTTTGCCCCCCCCCCAAAGCTAAGCTGTTTTCCAGCTCTGGGCCACCCCCCCCTGGCTCACACCTCTTCTGGGAACCCTCTTGACCTCTCTGTTTGCAAGGTTGACTCACCTGTCAGGTCTCGGCTACAACTTCTCTTCCCCACGGCTGTCGGATCCATAGTTAGCACTCCTCTCAGAGTCTTTCTTCTGATACCTGTGCTTTTTTATTGACTTCATCCTAATTTTAATAATATATGTGTGTACATATGTGCATGTGTATATGTATATTTGGCTTTCTTGTTCTATATCTAGTCTCTCTGCTCATTTATAAACTCTAATATGGGAACTTTGTCTGTGTTGTTCAACAGAGCCCAGTAGAGCACTGGGTGGGTGGAAGGCACAGTCAGTAAATATTTGTTGAATGAATGCAAGAAGTAACAAGTTCAAATAACAGGAAGTAGAAATACTTTTTAAGTGGAACAGCTTTGAGTACCTGAAGTATCAATCAGTGAAAAACTTAAACTCTGGGAAAAGGGGTCACATGAATCCAAAATCTAAATATTCAATATTAAAATTTCTGGGACCGGCCGAGTGGCGCGGTGGTTAAGCGCTGGCTTGGGAAGCCAGCGGCCCTGGTTCGGTCCCACATATGAGGGCCAGTGACACTGCCCTCAAAAAAAAAAAAAACAAAAACAAAAAATAAAATTTCTGGATTAAATACATTAAGGAAAAGAATGCTTCATCACTGCCACCTATGGACAACGTTGACTCAGCTTATTACTGAAATTGTGGTCCTCATAAAGCATTTTTTCAAAATCCCGGGCAATTGTATATTTATTACCCATAACCCCTCTGTAAATGTGACTAGCTACATGGTGTGGTTGGGATTTGCATTTGGATTTCTTCCTTGTCAGTGAAAAGTAAATAATAGGATCTTTTAAATAAATTATTTATTTAGCAGTGATTTATTGACGCTACAAATTGTAAACTACGTCCTCCCTGCGTTAAATCGTTTACATGGGGATGGTTTGCTAGAGTAAGATGAGGTACATGGCTGTAATGAATACTTTCGCATTCTTCTTCTAAAACTAGAAACCTAATAAATTGTTCCTCCATTCAGAACTCTAAGTTCTCCATTTGCTGGAATACCAACTGCTCACCTCGCCCTTAGAGCCTCTTGCAACTTGGGCATTCTCTTTCTTTCCATCTTGGTTTTCTTTTTTCTTTTTTTTTTTTTTCGGTTCTCCTACATTTCTCTGATATTTTAATCCATGTGTAATAAACACACATAGAATTTTAGAACTGAAAAGGACTTAGTATAAATGCGGTCAAGTCTCTTGCTTCATAGATGAAAAAGCTGAGTACCAGTGAGTTTCACTGATAGACCCTTAGTAGACACTTCATCTTTTGTTGACTGAGCATATTTCCCAAGATTGTACTCCTAAGTAGTGGTATATTGAAGTTAGAAAATAACTTATGGGAATTTATCCTACAGTAATAAAATTTCAAATTCTATGTGTTCAAATTTTTCCTATAGGCATAAAAATAAATAACATTTATTGAGTACTTGCTATGTGCCAGGCACACGTAGAAGGAAATTTAATCCTCTCAATGGCCTTATGGAGAATAATACTAAAATCATCATTTCACAATTGAGGAAACTGGGGCACAGAAGAGCTTAAGAAATTTGACCTAAGTTGCACAATTGGTAAGAGGAAGTACAGAGATTTGAACCCCAAATCCCGTATATGTAGTTACTATGTAATGCCTAACTATGCATAGCCATCTGTGACTTCTCAAACCTCGGCACCTTGTTTCATCCCCTCCATCTTGAATGTTCTTTGTCCAGTTTTTATCTTTCTTCTTCCACCCTGCACCGCCATTCTTCATGGACCACCTGAATTACTATCTCCTCCACAAAGCTCCTTTTAATGAGCTAAAACACCTTGCTCTACTGTTAACCTTGTTTGTATCTGTATTATAGTTTTCATACATTCTGCCTTGATTTATAACTAATTTTTGCATTTGCCTTATCCCCTCCTACTTGATAATGAGCCACCTAAAGATGGCAGCGAGATATTCATTTTTGTTCAGTTTAAGTTATATTCATGCAGCCTATGCTATGTGCCAGGCACTCTGCTAGGAGGTCAGAATACAAAGATGATAAGAGGTTGTCTCTTCCCTTGAGGCACTTATGGTCTAGTGAATATAATTTTGTTTCTTGCAGTCCCTAACAGTAACATACATTTATTAGTATCCAAGATGGGTGACTGAATTTTATTGAAATTTGTCTTACTCAAAAGGAGAAAAATTAAATGAGAGCAGATTGTTTTTTGGTTTTTGGTTTCTTTAAAAAAGAGAACACCAGCCTCTGAGGTAGGAGACATCCATTCCTGGCAGGGTGGGCTGGGTGTGGTTTTGCAGGAGCCACTGGCCCAGATCACACCTTGGCAAGTGCATCTGTAGTCTGCACACCAGTGCTTGGGACATCACTGTCAGACAAGCCTAAAAACTCAGAAGTCCCTTGTGAATTGAATGTGTAATAGACAAACTTGAGTCAGAGGATTTATGCAATGACCTATGCAGCTGAAGACTTGTCTATCATGAAGCCCCCATACCCAGGAAGGCAGCAGGGACTGGAGCGATGAATGTGTCTGATCATCTTACCTGCTGTGAGACTTGACCTTGCTCTTCAGTATCTCCTCAAGATGAATGTTTATGGGAGACAGACTTTTGAGATAATTAGGAAAGACCAATTCTATCATATCAAATCAGAAGTCATCAATCTTTGTGACCCAGGTGTGGGTGGGGTTGGGGAGGTGGGAGAATGGAAAGGGCCCTCTGTGTTTCCTATCTGACCTTGCTTGGTATTGTGTATTAAAAGCCTGGACATTATTAGTCCGTGATAGAATCTATCCCACACAAGTTGGGGAGAATATTATATACGCAAATATTTGAGGAGGACTATAATATTTTATTAATGATGGCAACCTAGCCTAGGATCATTCCAACACAGTTTAAGAACACTCTTGAAATTGCTGAAAACTAAAATTATAGGTATACAATGAGCAAGTTAGCTCCAAATATTCTACATGTTTGGACCTTGATGTGGCAAGAAGGGAGGGGAAGTGGTTAGGGTTGGGGGGAAGAGGAGGAGAGAAGGGACAGTAGAGGATGAGGTGGGGGTGGGGGGCTGTAATTCCTTTTGTGGTCCCTCCTGCTACTTGATGATTCTTTCAAGTCTTCTAAGAAACCTAACACTAAAGATGATAACTTTTCTTTCTTGTATATGCAGCCTCTCCTTAACTGGATCCTTCTTGCTGTCTTTTAAACATGCACCTTCACTAACATCCATTTCATGGGGTCCTGACTCCATTTCCAGATCCATGTTGAGTGGCTGATGAAAAATTTTAGGATAAACTCCAGAGAGGGAGGAGGGCTGACTGCCTTGAAGGAAGAGAGGGCTTGGAGGAGCTACATGGTGGAAGGAGCATCTACTTTGTTCTGACAGGATTATTCATGTAATCACACCCTGTAGAGAAGCAGAACTGGGGTGATGTATCTTAAAGCACATTACCCATCACACAGGAGGGGACAGGGAAGATGCAAACAGCAATCTTGAGCTGATCTCAGTCATCACACTGGGGCTTTTGTTGTTTTGTTTTTTTAAAGCAACCAATAATTAGGAACTCAATGAAAAAGTTATTTGCTAAAAAAAGAGGAAGAATGAGATAATCACTGAGCCCTATAATTTTTAAGATTTATGGATGATATTTTTACAAGTTGATGAAAGTGGTACTTTTCACTCAATCCTATATCAGTTCCTTTCTTGTTGCATTTGGGTGTTGACATGTGACCTTCGTCTAACGCCGTCAGGGTCTTCATAGGCCTTTGAGCTCATTTTTTTTTCACTCTCATTCAAAATCCTGTAGCTGATCCTCAGAAGGTATGTAGTGTCTACCTCAGGAAAACCTGGAGCTTCTCAAGATATCTATGACAACCTGGCAGTTTTTTGTTTCTTTTGTTTGTTCATTTTTTAGCATCAGGCCCTCAGTTCACATCCTGCCTTCCCCCTCCCCCCATGATTTATTTCATATTCTCTGTCCCACATGTTGTTCATCTTTTGTTCAGACACTTGGAATCTCACAAAATCTTCACTTCACCCAGGCCTGAATTTATTATGTACATGCACCTCTGCTTGCCTGTACACTGGAATCATTTCTGTACATTTATTACATGTTAAAGAGCAGGAATAGAAATAAATGATCTAGCTCCACGATTCTCATTGTCTTAGTCACCTCGAGTAGCTATAACAAAATAGCATAGAATGAGTCCCTTAAACAACAAACACTTATTTCTCTCAGTTCTGGAGGCTGCAAAGTCCAAGATCAAGGTGCTGAAAGACTTGGTGTCTGGTGAGAGCTGTCTTCCTGGTTGGCAGACAGCTGCCTTCATGCCATGTCCTCACATGGAGAGAGAGGAAGAGAGCAGTCTCGTGTCTCTTCTTATAAGGACACTAATCCCATCATAAGGGCTCCACCTTTGTCCCCCAACTACCTCCCAAATATGATCACATTGTGGGCAAGGGGTTCAGCATATGACATTTTTTTTTTGAGGCGTGGGGACACAAACATTCAGTCTGTAAGAGTCAAGTAGGACAAAACTCCCCACCACTGGGACCTGTGTTAGAAATTTTTAGAGGTGTTTGGAGTTGTCATAGAGTTTGGGGTTACCACTGGCATTTAAAGGGGATGTCAGATCTGATGAAGGTTTTTCCCGTGGGCTACACAACTTTTCCAAAAACACCGCTGGACAGTCATAGGAGTGTTTATAAGTATCCACCCCTAGAACTTGATTCTAGTTTATCTAGAAACATAAAGTGTATTTTACAGTGAGAATTCCAGATTGCAGAAATTGAGAGCAGAGTGTCCTTTGCCATCTGCACAACTGTTTGTCAGTGCATCACACTATATTGGTCCGCATTTGTAGCTGTTTTATTCATAGTTGTTCTGTGGATACTTATGCCTGACTATGTTGTTATATCTTCTAAAGTAGTTGAGTCTGAATGTTTATACATGGAAACATATATTTTAAAATTAATTATAAATTGTATGTGGTTTTAATATTGGAGTTAAGACAACTTGATTTTTTTTAAATGTGTTTGAAGATCAATGATATTTAATAAATTGAATTATAAGAAGGCATTGCAAAACATTTGTTAATGAAGAGTATGCTAGTTCTGAATCCATTCAAGAATGTTACACTATTTATTTAACAAGTTCCCAGTTGATGGACGCTTAGGTTATTTCCAGCATTTTACTTTTACAAATAATGTTGCAATAAAATACTTTATATACATATTTCATATTTTCACAGTATTTGAATTTTTAGTTGCTAACATGAAAAATCCAGGAAATTTTTCATGTAAAACTCTATGTGCCTACTTTATGATAGAATGTCTAGCCATTCTGGACTCCCGTTCTTGCCTAATAGTAATTATCTGTAACTAAGTAGTAGCTGCCTACTTTTGACAAGGTGTATTTGTCTGCTAGAGCTATCATAACAAAATACTACCAACTGAGTGACTTAAACAACAGAAATTTATTTCTCATACTTTTGGAGGCTAGGAAGATTAAGGTGCTAGCAAGGTAGGTTTCATTCTGAAGCCTCTTCTCTTGGCTTGAAAGCCATCTTTTTTTATTTATTTATTTATTTATTTTTAATTAGTTTCAGGTGTACAACACAGTGCAATAGTTATACATTTTACCCCTCAAAGTGACAACCCCCCACCCCCAATATACCACCCCACTCCCCCCCCATATCATATATATCTATTACTCTTCCTCTGACTCTCTTCCACAGTATAATCCACATCCCGTGACTATCTATATATGTTCAATTACAGTAGGTATACCACCTCCGCTTTAGTAATACAGTGCAGTGATCAAACCTCTACTCCATCCATGAAATGGTCTCCCCAACAAGACCTATGATCATCTGACATTCCACAGAATATTTACAACATTATTAATTATATTCCCCAAACTGTTTTTCCTATCCCAGTAGCAATATTGTAGTTGCCTATTTTTGCTGTCTAATCCCTTCCCCTTCTCCCTCATCCCCATCCCTCTCCCAATTAGCAACCCTGATTTTTCCTCTATATCTATGAGACAGTTTCTGTTTACTTTGCTCATTCATACAGTTTTTCAGATCCCACATATGAGTGGGATCATATGGTATTTGTCCTTCTCTGACTGACTTATTTCACTCAACATTATAGTCTCTAGGTCCATCCATATCATTGCAAATGGCACGATTTCATTCTTCTTTATAGCGGAGTAATACTCCATTGTATAAATATACCACAGTTTCTTAATCCAGTTATCTACTGATGGGCATTTTGGTTGTTTCCAAGTCTTAGCTATTGTAAATTGTGCTGCTATGAACATAGGGGTGCATAACTTTTTTTGAATAAGTGTCTTGGTTTTTTTCAGGATAAATACCTAGGAGTGGAATTGCTGGGTCAAACGGTAGCTCTATTTCCAGTTCTTTGAGATACCTCCATACTGACTTCCATAGTGGCTACACCAATCTGCAGTCCCACCAACAGTGCAGCAGGGTCCCCTTTTCCCCACAGCCCCGCCAGCACTTGTTGTTTGTTGATTTGTTGATGATAGCCATTCTGACTGGGGTGAGGTGGTATCTCATGGTGGTTTTTATTTGCATTTCCCTAATGACCAGTGAGGTTGAACTTTTTTTCATATGCCTGTTGGCCATCTGTATGTCCTCTTTAGAGAAATGTCTCTTCATATCTTCTGCCCATTTTTTAATTGGGTTGTTTGTTTTTTTGGTGTTGAGTTTCATGAGTGTTTTATAAATTTTGGATATTAACCCCTTATCAGATATATCGTTGGCAAATATATTCTCCCATTCAGTAGGCTTCCTTTTTGTTTCATTAATGGTTTCCTTTATTGTTGAAAAACTTTTAAGTCTGATATAACCCCATATGTTCATTTTTTCTTTTACTTCCCTTGCCCATAGGGATGTATCAGTAAAAATATTGCTCCGGGTAATGTCTGCAAATGTACTCCCTATATTTTCTTTTAGGATTTTTATGGTTTCAGGTCTTACATTTAAGTCTCTAATCCATTTTGAATTTGTTCTTGTATAAGGCGTAAGGAGATGATCCAGTTTCATTTTTTTGCATGTGTCAGTCCAATTTTCCCAGCACCATTTATTGAATAGACTATCTTTACTCCAGTGTAAATTCTTGCTTCCCTTGTCATAGATTAACTGTCCGTAAATGCTTGGATTTATTTCTGGGCTCTGTTCTGTTCCACTGATCGATGTGCCTGTTTTTATGCCAATACCAAACTGTCTTGATTACTGTGGCCTTGTAGTAGGTTTTGATGTCTGGTAGCGTGATCCCCCCGACTTTGTTTTTATTTCTCAGAATTGCCGAGGCTATTCTGGGTCTTTTATGATTCCATATAAATTTTAGGATTATATTTTCTATTTCTGTGAAAAATGCCCTTGGTAGTTTGATAGGAATTGCATTGAATCTATATATTGCTTTAGGCAGTATGGACATTTTAACTATATTAATTCTTCCTATCCATGAGCATGGTAGGTGTTTCCATTTATTTGTATCTTCTATGATTTCTTTCTTCAGTGTCTTATAATTTTCTGAGTACAGATCTTTCACTTCTTTGGTTAAATTTATTCCTAGGTATTTTATAGTTCTTGACGCAATTGTAAATGGGACAATTTTCTTAATTTCTCTTTCCATTAGTTTATTATTGGTATATGCAAATGCCACTGATTTCTGAACATTGATTTTATATCCTGCTACTTTACTGAATTCGTCTATCAGTTCCAATAGTTTTTTGATGGAGTCTTTGGGGTTCTCTATATACAGTATCATATCGTCTGCATATAATGACAATTTTACTTCTTCCTTGCCAATTTGGATGCCTTTTATTTCTTTTTGTTGTCTGATTGCTGTGGCTAGAACTTCCAGCACTGTGTTGAATAAAAGAGGAGAAAGTGGACAGCCTTGTCTTGTTCCTGATCTTAAGGGGAATGGTTTTAGAAAGCCATCTTACTGTGAGTTCATGTGACCTTTCCTTTGTGCACTTGGGGAGGGGAGAGGGCCCCCTCTCTTTTATTTTGAAACAATTATTTTGCTCTAGGATAAAACTACTTTCCTTTGTCTTTCTTCACAAAAAGGAAAAATCAAACCAAACCATGTCCTTTATATCCTTCTTTAATCAAAAAACAAATTCTATTCTCCTTTCTCTCATGAATTATGTTAGACAATAGAATTGCTCTTGAGCATAAAAATTGCTTCTTATAAGGGTGCTAATCCTATTGGATTAGGGCCCCATCCTTATGGGGCCTCATTTAACCTTAATTATGTCTTAAAGGTCTTATCTCCAAAAACAGTCACATTGGAGGTTACAGCTTCAATGTATGAAGTTGGTGGTGTGGGAAGGCAGGGTGGGGAGACACAGTTCAGCCCTTAGCACAAGACATATACTCTCCAGTTGGCTACAATCTCCACCACTCCTTGTTGTCTCCCTAACACTGACTAATATCAGTTGCCACTCATCATCACACATAGGTTGCTGTATACCAAAAATAAGAGGGAATGAAATAGCTGTTATATACATGTTTCTATCAAAAGTGAGAAAGTACAAGGGAGACGGAGAGAGTCCAGATTTTCAAGCAAAATGGAAGATACATATTTTGGTAGAAGTAAATAATATTCTTACATATTTATATGCTAACTGAATGCGACTCTGTCAAAGAATGAAACTTAAAACATCGTTATGAAAAACGCCACCGGAAGTGCTCATACTTAGTTTGCTTTACATAGGTTATCTGCTTGGCACTATAGGCCTCTGAGTCTGGGAACCCTGCTCAATTCTATTATGTTTTGACTCCTAACATATCTGCCTTCACTGATAATGCATTGCCTTTCCTCCCAAATCATGGAAATACATAAATAATGAGAGGAAACCAGCAGATGCCCACCAGCCTCAAATGCAACAAAATCCTGAACGTGCATTATTTTTTTCCTGCTCCTAGAAATTGCTTTAGGTCTGTGGAATTGCTAGTCTTTGGGAAACGAATTGCTACACTCTCTTAATGCATTGCAGACAAGATTTCATCTGTTTTGCCGTCTCATATCCACTCTGCAGTGCCAGTGAGGGAGGCCAGGTCCCCATGCTGCTGGGCACTGAAGCTGCACTGGCTGAGAGCTCTGCCCTGTCCAACTCTTCAGCTCAGAAGGGAGCCAGGATATTTGTGTTAGCTCATTTCTTTTCCTCAACACGGGCTTGTTGCTTGCTGCAGTGCAACAGACTATGAATTCAAAATAGGATAGAACAGTTCAGTTGGATTACATTTCAGATGAATGTTCCGTTTTGACCAGTGGCCCAGGAGGCTCTAGAACCACAAAATAGGGGAAGGGGTCACATAAGGGAAAACAGGTTCCTGTGGTACTTCTAGATTTTCCCATGCCTAAAACAGTCAGAAATCCTGAGAAGAATAACTTTCCTTGAGGTAAATCAATCCTCTTTTCAAGGTAAATAAAAGGGTTTTTGTTATACTCTATGCAAACACAGTAAGCGACAGTTTCAAAGTGAAAAGGATGTGAGCCTGTTTCTTATTTTCCAAGTCCTAGATTTCTTTTTTATTCTGGGGCATGTGGCACACAACAAATAATCTTTGTTTGAATTTCACTTTAGAGAAGGTGCAATTCCATCTTTCGCAAGGCTGGTCTTTTGTTCTGGGGACAAAAGTTTTCCCTTGACTGGTGTCATTTAGTTTTCACAACAGTCTCAGTGCTGGGCCCCCTCTAGTGTGAGAGTATTTGCCACAAGTCTAAAGAAAAAAGGTACCAACCTGACATTTTTGTATCTTGGCTGATATTATGACGTGTAACTACTTTTTCTGGCAGTGTTGATGAAGCCTAAGGATAAAATGACCATCATCTCAAAGCAAGGTAATTATTGAGCCCTCTCATATAGTTTACTGAGTGCTTTATACACTCTAATCTCATTTAATCCTCCAACAATCGAATGAAGATGGAAACTGTAAGAGAGGATTATTATCCCAAGATCCCAGAGCTCTAAGTGCCAGACCTCAGACTCTTACTGTGGAAAGAGCACTTACCATGAGATCTGCCCTCTGAACACATTTTTAAATATACAATACATTATTGTTGACTGCAGGTATAGTGTTGTACAGCAGATTTCTAGAGCTTATTCATCTTGCTTGTCATTCATTTCATTATATTTGTTATATTCAATATATATTGAGTTGATGATGTTTGTCTAACTCCAAAGCCTCTTCTCCTTACCCTGAGATAGCCTGTCTTTCTGTAAAATATTTTTTAACTTTATTAAATGTATTGTGGTGACATTGGTTAATAAAATTATATAGGTTTCAAGTGTACAATTCTGTAGCACATCATCTGTATATTGCATTGTGTGCTGGCCACCCAAAGTTGAGTCTCCTTCCATCACCATATATTAGGTCCCCTTTACCCTATTCAACCTTCCCCTCCCCCTTACCCTCTGGTAAATTCCATACTGTTGTCTGTGTCTGTGAGTTTTGTTTGTTTGTTTTTGTCTTGTTTGTTTGTTGCTTTTAGTTTTATATCCCACATATGAGTGAAGTCATATGGTTCTTGACTTTTACCATCTGACTTATTTTGCTTAGCTCAATAATCTCAAGATCCATACATATATCACAAATGGCAGTATTTCATCTTGTCTAATGGCCAACTAGTATTCCATTGTATATATATATGTACCACATCTTCTTTATCCAATTACCTATCAACGGAGTCTTCAATTCTGCCTTTTAAGTATTACTTTAGAGAGTCAAACTATGCAAAATAACATTTTAGCTCCTGTACAACCTGGTGTTGTACAAGACCTTTAGTCCACTTTTGGGGAATGGCAGATCATCTGTTTAAATACAGATCCCCCTTATACATACCATCAGGAAATACCAGTTTGTTCTATGGAATCATTTTGTCCATTTTCAGATTATGAGAGAGAAGGCAAGGCAAGCAGAAAGAAACAAGACGTTTATGAATTCCATACAGCTGGCTAGTGGATTTTGTCTGAATCTTTGGCTTTCTCTAGGCTGTCTTTCTATTTCAGCGGGCAAAAAAAGTGCAAAGAAATTCAACATAAAATTAAAAGTGAGTGAAAACTCATGACTCTTTAGCTAATAAGAACCAGAAAGACATTTTAAAAGTAATAAAATAGAGCTTACATGGCCTCAAGCCCATTCACTTTCTTTAGCAACAAGAAAACCGAGAGAACTAGGGAACAATAAATAAATTCTTTATTCTCATGTTGCAATCTAATGCTATATACACAGAGATATTTCTTTTTAGTTTTTTTAAAAATTATTATTAGTTTCAGGTGTACAGAACAATATAATAGTTAGACATTTACACCCCTCACAAAGTGATAACCCCCTCCCCCAATCCACTACCCCTCTGACATCGTATATAGCTGTTACAATTCCATTGGCTCTATTCCCTATGCTGTACTCCACATCCCGTGACTATGTATAGGCACCCACACCGTCCATGAAGTGTTCTCCCTAATAAGACAAGTGTCCATCAGATACCCTACAAAATCTGTACATTATTGATTATATTCCCCAAACTCTCTTTTGTATCCCCATGGCAATCTTGTGGTTACCGATTGTGCTGTCTAATCCCCTCACTTTCTCCCTCACCCGCCCCCCCCATCTAGCAATCCTCAGTTTTTTCTCTATGTCTCTGAGACTGTTTCTGTTTACTTTGCTCGTTCATTCGTTTTTTTCAGATTCCACATATAAATCAGATCATATGGTATTTGTCTTTCTCCGACTGACTTATTTCACTTAGCATAATGTTCTCTAGGTCCATCCATATCGTTGCAAATGGTAAGATTTCATTCTTCTTTAAGGTCAAGTAATACTCCATTGTGTAAATGTACCGCAGTTCCTTAATCTAGTTGTCTACCGATGGGCATTTCAGTTTTTCCATGACTTGGCTTGTAGTTTTTTTGTGTGTGTGCTTTTTTTTGAGGGCAGTGTCACTGGCCCTCATATGCGGGACCCGAACCAGAGCTGCTGGCTTCCCAAGCCAGCTCTTAACTACTGCGCCACTCAGCCGGCCCATTGGCTTATAGTTTTGATAAATAATTTTTATGATCCCCTCTAAGAAGATCAAATTAAAAATTAATCCTCTGTAGGTAAGGAAAAGCAGATCCTCTTACAGAAGAAAATCTACCTGATGAAATAACAATAAGATAATACACACACTAATTTAACAATGACCATAATGGTAAACCCTTTTCCTCCCTACATAGGAAAACAATGGTGTGCATAAATGTCTGGGCCGTCTTACGTTATAGGGGTGATAGGAAAATGGGCAAACGAATAATCCCTCTTTTATTAGGACATAGTAACCTGCTTGGACTCTGAACACTATGTGTATGTATGCTGCTCAGAAAGAAAAGGAGACTTGACTTCTGAGAGAATTCATTTCTGATTTTCTGGCAAGTCTTTAATTCAGACATTAAGCCCCACAGCCATACTATGCTTAAAAAAAAACATACCAAGTGGCATGTCCAAATTTTGGATTAAAAAAAAATCCATAGTTATCACAGATTTTGTTATGCTTGAATTAAAGTATAGGAGAAGGTGAAGCAGATCTCTCTGCTGGCAACGAAAGCAATTTCCATTACTTCATGTTTTCACTGCCGACCTTTACCTGGGAAGAGGAAATGATGGTGAGAATGAAATGAAAAGTAAACCAGAATAGGCAACTAACCCTTAAAGAAATACATGCTTGTTATGAAAAGTTTTGAAAATGGAGAAAAATACAAAGAAAAACATTGTTAAAAATTCACCTAAAGATAACTACAATTTCTTTTATGGGGGTTATTTCCCACTAGTCTTTTTATAATGTTCTTCACATTTTCAATACAATATATAATGTCACTTTGTGTTTTTCCAAACATGTGACTTTAAAAGAATTTATAGGAAGCAAAGAAACAAAATGAAAACAACCGATTGTCCAATCACAGAAAAGCACCCACAGTGAACATTTGAGGGTTTATCAATTTTTTCATACTATGTATTGACTACTTATGTGCTCCAGGCCACTCTTCTAAGCACTGGCCATGTACTATTGCATTTAACGCATACAGCTTTGCAGTAAAGGTATGTATGGTTATATCCATTTTGAACAAGAAGAAACTGAGGTTCAGAAATATCAGGCTTGGAAATGAGCAAGGTTGGTGAGATTGTAAAGACTGTCCTGATCTGGCAGAACCTGTCCATGCCTTACTGGTGCACTTTTCAACTCTTTAAAAAGAAAAATCACTTAAAAACATATTATTTATTGAAATGGAATTATTTTCATCACTATTTGTAAATTCTCTGTTTTAATTTTAAAAATACACAGTGAACATTTTGTGTCATTAAATATTCTTTTACAAATTACTTTTAATGCCTATAGTGTTTCCATTTATTGATATGCCATACTTAATTTAGTGGTTCCATATTGTTGGATATTTTAGTCAGTTCTAATTGTTTGCTCTAATAAGCAATGCTAGAAAGGAATCTTCATAATTACATATAGAGCTATAATTCATAGATATGAAATGTTAACATGAAAACACATACAACATTTGTAGAATTTTGGTTCCGTATGCCAAATTGCTTTTCAATGGTTGTACCAATTTAAATTTGAATCAATGATGTGTGAGTATTCCTGCCTCTCCACCCAAATGGAGCATTAGTGTTAATGTTTTCCTGTTGATTTTTGCATTTATTTTTTATTGGGTTGTATATTTTTATTATATATTTGTGTCCTTTGCTAATACTTCCGTTGTAACATCTGTGGTTGTAAGAGCTCATTTAATTCTCCAACAATGAAGAATTGAAATGAAGAGGGACATTATTAGATATAAGTAACTATCCCAAGATCCCAGAGCTGTAAAGTGGCAGAACTGAGACTTTAACTCTGACCTTTGCATTCATTCATTCATTCACTCATTCATTTACTCCAACGAATGAATTTCATTACATTTAACAATGAGTTGAGGATCATCCACTCAGTTTTCATATTTACTATTAAATAGTTCATTCCTGCCCTACCTATTTGAGTTTTAAGAAAAATCCTGGGCTGGTGGAGTGGCGCAGTGGTTGAGCGCTGGCTTGGGAAGCCAGCGGCCCCAGTTCAGGTCCTGCATATGAGGGCCAGTGACATTGCCCTCAAAAAAAAAAAAAAAAAGAAAAAGAAAAATCCTGCAATAAACCCTTATGTGTACATGTCTTTGTGTGTAGGCATTCTAACCTGGCCCATCAGCTGCTCGTCTGTATCTATTCCAGTACATAGGAGACACTTATTATTTGCCAATATCCCTTTCTTTGGGGCATCACCCTCCCCCACCACATATGGTCAATCATGGGCTCTGTCCTCCCCTTGCACTTGGGGGACAGGGTTCCTACATAGGTTAGTCAGAGCTCCCTATACCTTGGGTCTCAGAAAAGAGTTCAGAAATTGGCATGGGACCCAAGATTGGCATGTGGCCCCAGGGTTTTCAACTGGAGCAAATGGAAACTATGACCCCTGGCTTTGTCATCTGGGTGCTGGGAGAAAGTCATACTGCCACTGCTGGAACTCACCTTCCCAGCCACGTGGGGGAAGCCCACCTGAAGAGGGAGGAGATGAGGGCCACATACCGAGGGGGAACTGAGGGAAGGGAAGGAGCAAAAAATCTCAACAATGTGGAGTTAATTCTGTCAATATTCCTAATTTTGGGAATCAATGAATTCCCTTCTTTTTGGATTACACTGGTTGGGGTTTCTGCCTTAGCGAGTCATGTCTAAGTGCTTTATAAGTGATGAGACGGTCATACTAATTCAAGGCAATGATAACATTTGGGAAAAAAACATCATCTCCCTAATATTAGTGCCCCTGTCACTCTCAGTCCAAATTTCTTTATCTCCTATTTTATAAGATCATTCATAGATGAAGGAGTAAATATACATGAAATCTAAAAACACTATAAAGATGTCAAGTATTATTTTAGTCAGTGACATATTTATTTTTGTTAACTTTGTGGGCCTTATTTTTGTTACCTTTGTAGGTCTTCATATCTTTATCTGTGCTATCGTATCCTAATAGGTTCATTATGGTTCATAAATGTGTTTTATGATTAGATTTCTATAAGGTCAACCTTATTTGGAAGTATTAGAAAAGGGTCTGACTTGTATTATCTTTTTCTATTGATGTAAAATTCAACACAAGAAGAAAAATGATTACTTCAGTATTTTTTTTTTTGCAATAAGCTGCCCAGTCCAAGAATTATCAATGTAAAAATGACTCAGCTAACTGGTAATTTCAACTGTCACATCAAACTATGTGGTATAATAACGAAGTGTCAGTGTACTGCAAGGTGTCTAAATGTTCATTGTACTCAAAGATCACCTTCATTCCCAAATTAGCTCTTTACAGTGGTCCACAGCCCCATAGTTCTGAAAGGATAGTGCAAAAAATTGGAAATGATTGTTATGTTATTAATTCCCCACATTTTGGAATAATTAATGTGTATGGGAAGAATTTCTCTGAGCTGATTGAAACATAAGACAGGAAAATTATGTGGATTTTTTTTGTGTGTGTCTATCATTTCATTTTAATGCCACCAGAGATGATGGTTCTGCTTTAGTCTCTTGAAAAAAATGTTGCTTGAGTCATCAATCTTACTGAAGAACAAACACCATGATATTTTAATATAACGGAAATGTCTATCGTATTTTCGTTAAGAATTAAGTAAAAATTATTGAAGATATATAGGTTAAAAAAAACATAGGCACATGTAACTGGCACTCTGAATATGGAATGCAATCCGAAGGCATCTTTATTTATATCTCCCACCATCCCTATAAAATGTGTTTCATGCTCCCTGCAAAAAGACAAATGAAAATGGTTAGAGCCACACTCTGAAGTACGCAGATAGGACTTACAAAAGAGTCCCCAGCCTGAAGCCTTGATACTGGCTTTGTACATGTGTTTTGTTTTGTTTGTTTGTTTGTTTGTTTGTTTTTATGCTTGTATGCTTGCTTGTTTTTTTTAAATATACGATTATGTATTCTTATATGTGTTCCCTTTTAAACCTTGAAATCATATTCCAGGAGAGAAAATAAGGTTTATATTGTCAAGTTTAATGGGAAAAAAAAAACAGTTTTCTGCTCCTTTTTATCTCCTCTGTGGTTTGTCATTAAGGTGTAATTTGTCGATATCTGTGACTGGCCTGCTACATTCAGATTGAACTAAACGTTTTAGGGTGTTTTTTTTTTTGAACAACTGTTACGTGTCTAGCACCATGTTCTCACTTATTTCATCTCAACCTTGACAATAACTTCACGAGGTGAGTATTTTCATCATCATTTTAAGTTTAGGAAGTTGAGATTTACAGAGATTTATCCAAACAACCAGCACTGAGATTACGTTATTTGTTTAAAGTTACGCAACTAAAAATAGTCAAGATTTCAACTCTTGTCATCCAAGTCTATGGTGTTTGCCCTTTTGACTCTCTTTCCTCTGATCCCTAAAATTTTGAATAATTAATTGGATCACTATATCAAAGACATTATGCTAAGCAAAAGTATCCAGACACAAGAAAGTACATACTGTATGAATCATGTATATGAAATCCAAATACAAGCAAAACTACTCAATGTAGACAGAAAGCAGACAGTGGTTGACAGTTGTGGGAAAGCATGTGAAACAGTGGAGGAAACTGGGAGGAAAGTGAGGGAATATTCCATGGGGGATGGAAATGTTCTACATTCTGTGACAAGGATATACCCAATTGTCAAAACTCATTGTACTGAACATTTAAAGTCTATGCATTTAATCATATGTTACCATCTCTCTCTCTCTCTCTCTTTTTTTAAAGAGCATCATGTTTAAAAGACTTAACATGTAGTATCATCAGGTAACTTTATTTCCCGGTAATCTTCAAATTTAATATACAGAAGTTTCTACTTCAGAGTAGACAACACAAAATAATACATTTAAAGTCAATAATCTCTTGGAATACAATCTTGGCCATAGCCAGTGTTTTAGGTTCCTTGAGGAGATTCAGGAAAAATGTGAACTACTAGGCACAACCTCCAGAGATTCTTAGTTTCATGTAGAATCTGTGTTCAAGTAATAATTATGGCATTAACGATAATAAACCTTTACTGAACACTTTCTAAGCACCAGATATGGAGTTAAATGCTTCACTACCTTTCCCACTTCATCCACACAGCAACTCAGTGAGATGGGTACCATTGTAATCATCACCCTCTGACAGGTAAGCTCTCCAAAATTTAGAGAAGTGAGATGGTAACCCCATAGCCAGGTTTTGAGTGGAAACTAGACCAAGAAAACCTGACTGTCATTTCATGTTCTGTATACTACTTAATATTGCTTTGTAGGACAGAATTAATGAAAAAAATGGAAGGGAATGAACAAGTGTTGAATCATTAACATGAACTTTTGTTCCTTTCAACTCTTGTATTTTCCTGGTATTTTGGATTGCTTCTTAAGTAATAAAATCAAAATATGAGTTGGGGATTGAACCCCCAAATACTTTGGAAGTAAAAAACAAAAACATGAAATCTGCTTTGGACAATGTAAATATTTTAGTACTGTGAACTAAAACTACTTTTTAGCCTCCAAAAACTCAATATAAATATAGCACAAATTTATTATTTTCTGGCTTGAAGAACAACATCCCTACCTTGTAAAAATTGAGTCATTAGAGGATTAAACCATAAGGCTGTAATAACCAAGCCTATTTGACCTTTCCCCTTAGGTCTCGGATCCTGTATTTGAAACCTGATTGAATCTGATTAACAGGTATCATGATAGTATACCATGTTCCCCAGGGAGCAAACTGATAATCCTATAGTAGAAGTCCTTTAGTTTATACTAATGGTGTCAGGTTAAATACTGTGAATGACTCCTAACACTTTCCATGCTCAGAATTTAGGTAAGGGAGAAAGTCAGCTAAGCATTTGTAGCAGATATCAATTCCAATTTTAGTTGCCCTTGGCATAATGGTTTTAGTGTTAGCAAATGGTTATTTTATAGAACAATTTACATATTATCAAAATGCTACAAATTTTTAAAAACTAAATCACGATGGACCGGCTCTTGTTCTCTCCTTCTTGTCCATTTACTCACCTATCAACTCGTCACTTTCAAGTCAATCTAATCCATTCACGTCTTGGTCACCATACACCTAGCACTATAGGCAGAAAACACAGAAGTAGTATATACAAATCCAACATTTCTGATTCCCATCTTTCTAGTTATTTTTAGTTCTCATCTAAATTATTCTGTTTTGGCCTTTCTTTGGTATGCCAGTGCTCCCTGTGAAAACCACAAAATAGTCTTCAGTTATTTACTCACCTTTACTTCCTCTATGGTATTTTTTTGTACCTTTGGGATACTTTCTCCAAGAGTGATTTTAAAGAGAGTCTGTGTTATTTTTCTGAGACAACTGTATGTTTGACAATATGGTTATTGCACTTAAACAAAAACCCAGCTGGATGAAACTTTTTAGGTTCAAATTTATTTTTTCTTTCAACATTTTGAAAATATTAGCCTAGGAACATCAATGCTGAAAAGTCTAATATCAATTTGATTTTTGTTCTGTTGTCCAAGGAATCTTCTCTTTGACTTTCATGGTCTTAAATTTTACTATAATATAGAAAGTGTGTGTTTTTCTATTCTATTGACATTTTCTAAACCTTTTCAATAAGTGGTCTTCTGTCTTTTTTCTTGTTTGTTTTTTTTAAAGATTTTTATTGGGGAATCGGTGGAGGGGAACAGCATTGGGGAATTGGGGAAGATGATGAGACAAGTTGCTGTTTTTTTGTTCTTCAGTCTAGTTGTGGAGGACGTTGCTTCACTGGCACATGTTGGTATTATCACTGCGCTCTTCCCGGATGAGGCAGATGGGTGCCGGCCTCTGGATGGCTGCTCACAGCAGCTCTTGGCAGTTTACTCCAGCTGCCGGCTGCTCATGCTGGCTGCCAGCTACTCACGCTGGCTGTTGGCCACTCACTGTAGCCTATGGCAGCCCACTGCAGCAGGGGCTGCAGCCTACACCGTCACCAGGACTTGCGCAGCCCAGCTCCAGGTGGAGCTGTTGGTCACCATCTTAGTTGTAGAGGGCAGTGTCACTGGCCCTCACATGTGGGATCCGAACTGGGGCCGCTGGCGTCCCAAGCCAGCTCTTAACCAATGCACTACTCGGCCGGCTCTCGTCTTCTTTCTCTAATTATAGGAAATTCTCAGTCATTATTCTTCAAATATTTTCTCCTCTCCATTTATTGTATTCTCTTTTTCTGAAGCATCTTCTATCCTCCCTCTTTCTTAATGTTTCTTTTATAGTTCGCTATTTTTAGTCATACTTGATGTCTCCTCAGAGAATTCCATTATACATTTTTCCAGTTTACTAGCTTGTTCTTTGGCTCTATCCACTCTGATATGAAATCCATCTACTGAGTCTCTTATTGTAGCAATAACTAAGATTTGCCTCTTCCTTATAACCCTTTTTCCTGCTTCAAATTTCCGTATATCCTCCTGAAGAGCATTTCTTTTGTTTACTTTAAGTTAATTAATTGTGTTCCATCTTGTGTAAGTGCTCCAGCTAAATTTTGGACATTTATTCTATTTCTCTATGAGCTCATGTCACTAGAGGGTTGTCACCTTCCTCAGGTGGCAACCGGGACCTGTTCCAATCTGTTCTCCCACACCCGCTGGCCTCTCACTCCACGTGGCTGTCACCCATCCCTAGCTCCAGCTTTAGGCTGTAATTCAGGTTTTCTTTCTTCAAGTGGTGATCAGACTGATATGCTTGGGCTAATTTGGGGAGAGAAAAGAACACAGGTAAGAGCTCTCCCTTGCTGTGGCTCCCAAGCCTCCTTCAATCTGGCCTGCAATTTCCTCACATCCAAACCCACTTTAGATATCAGGTAGGGGTGGGGGGAATTGATAGTATTTCAATTAATTAGTCAGATCCTTCAATTTCACTTTTGCCCTGGGGCATTGCAGATTGAGTTATTAGAGGGAGCCACGAACCATATTTGTTTGCAATCTTGCAAATCTCACTTTTTGTATAGCATTAGAATGCTACAAATTTTAAAGCCAAACTGCAGTGACCAATTCATCTTGTTTTTTCCCTTTTTTCCCCTTCTTTTGTTAGAAGGTCTCCACTATTGTGAAGTTGGCATCTCATTCCCATTTGTGTTTTTGTACTTTTACTTCATACTGCCAAACAAACTCAAAAAAATTCCGGAGGCTTTGCTTGCTAGAAATAAATAATAAAGATTTATTCATGGGTCTTAAAGTCTGCAAACTGGGAACACAGCTAGGCAAAACTCTAGAAGTGTTCCAAAGAAGAAAGGAAAGAACTATAAGAGTTCTTATAGTAAAAAGTACATTCTTGAGAATTATCAGTCTTGCATTCTTAGCCCTGAGATTGATCCAGGATGGTTATTAGTCAGATGTCAGGCACTGAGGATGATGGATGCCAGGTGGTCTGGAAAATGAGTGCCAGGAGGTCTGGTCATGTTCAGTGGTCTGGATAATGGATGTCAGATGGTCTGGATACATGAGTTCTTCAGGGTGTGATCAGAGGGTTACCTGGATGGAGGTCTAGTGTATATCGAGGTATTGACATACAACAAACTGATACCCTGGGCATTGGTGCAGGACTGGAAAGTTCAAAGTTTAAGTTCCTAGGCTAGTTGGAATGAGAATAGAATTGCTTTGTCATGCCTCAACTTTCATAATGTTAATAATTTTAGCTGGTTGGTTAAAGTGTGTCCATTTTCTATATTTCCTATCTTCACTCTTTCCTCAATATGAATACTTTGATAAGCATTACTTAGTAATATTTTGTGTTTTTAAAATTTACAGTGTCATACTGTACAGTTATAAATAAATTTAAAATGTTTTACATATTGAGCTTAATTAAATTCAACTCCTTTCCAAACACAAAAGAACTTGAAACATTTTTTAAGCCAAATATGCAACACATAATAGAAGACAAAGTACAAATTCAGAACTAATGAACAGGGAAAATGCAGGCATGCTTAGGTAAGGTTAGAATAGTTGCTGTGTTTGAGAATTAAGCAATGCTCTGACTAAAAGATCATTAAATCTTTTTAATTTTGGCAAATGATCAGACTCTTGTGGGGGATCCCATTTTACTGGTGTTATCTACTTAAATGCAAAGTAAATCAACTGACCCATCCATTGATTCCATCAGCCATAGGGAGTACCCAAACTGTGGTCCAGAGCCTCTGGCTTGAACCAGGAGCCAGAAGCAAAACAAAACCAAAAATATCCAGAAGCTGATCAAATGTGCTATGTTTTGAGAATTAGATTAAGGCACCCTATGTCTTTACAGTAATACATCTGTAGCAAAGCTTGGCTGTCCACACACCATGAATGACGTTAAAGTTTGTGGCCATGATTTCAAATAGGAAGAGGCATTACTTTCTTGTTTACTGGACAGAGCCACTGGCTCGGCTGACTAGAATGTCTAAGTGACAGATGAAACAATTGCCAATATTTCAGGCTTCCATTAGATGCTTGGAACCTTTGCTATTGGCTTTACAGAAGGAAAATGTCTGGTTTGGAATAGTGTATAAATAAGATTATTCTACAATAAAGAATGCTTTCTAAATCTACAGCTATGTGTTTTTCTATCACTTAGAGAATTATGTATCTATTGTGGGAAAGCTGCACTTTTCAAGGCCCTTCATGTTGCTATATAGTGACATGGAGTCAAAGAAAATTCAACTTCAGGTATCGTTAAGGAAATTTTAAATTACTAAAGTCATTTTTCAATTTTTTTTAAAGATTTTTAAAGATTTTTTTGGGGAATTGGGGAAGGGGAACAGCCAAGGTGTTGTCCTCCAATCTTAGTTGTGGAGGGCACAGCTAGCTCAGCTCTAAGTCCAGTCACCATCCGGCTGCCCATCAGCAGCTCGCGACCACTCAGCTCAAGGTGTTGTGTTCAATGTTAGTTGTGGGTTGGCATAGCCCACCATCCCATTCAGGATGTCGAACTGGAAACCTTGTTGCTAAGAGCACGTACTCTCACCCACTGAGCCATGCTGCTACCTGTTAGCAGCTCAGTGGCAGCTCAGCTAGGGCACAGCTTACTGGCGACCCTGTTGCTCAGTTTGTGCTCTTTACCAACGGGGCCACTCGGCTGGACCCATTTTTCAATTTTTGAGAAGGGCTTGACTCTCTGTATGTTCATATTAGAGGTAAAATTAGGGTGGGTCGCTTTGTTTGCTAATCACACTCATCCCTCCACCGATTTCTCAGCCACTTACTTCACTTTACAAATATTTTTGATCGCCTACTATGTGCCAGGCATTGTGCTAGGTGTGAGAAAGATTTTGCCCTTTTCCCAACTCTAGTCAGTTTCCACTAAGCCCTCGAGGTCCTGAACTTGAGCTATGTCCTTGACTGGTAAGAATCCTGCTGGGTCTGTTTAAGGAAAATCCCCCACTGTTGATATCTGATCAAACTCCTCATGTTCCCATCCTTGATATCTTATCACCCTGACCTGCCTTTAGCAAGAATCCTGTTGTCTATCAATCCAGTCTAGCAATAATCTTCCAGCCCTGATGTTTCCTCTAACTAATTTTCCAGTCATTGACCCCCATCCTGCTCCTTGTATATAATAAAAATCTCCACTTGTTCTCATTGTATTTGGAGTTTAGCCTGATCTCTCCTTTACTACAAAAACCCCACTGTAGTAGGCCGCTGGATAATGTCTGCCTAACCATCAATAACAAGTGTCATAAGTAAATGTTTCTTTAACAGGCGCTGGGAACACATGGTAGAAGGAAAGAGTGAATCCTTGTGCTCATGGAGTTTATAGTCTAGACAATAAATAATTACCTAATAATCAATGACCATTTTGCTAGGTGCCATACAATAAAAATCCAGGTGCTAAGAAGCCATGTTGGAGGGATATCTAACTCAGTGAAGTATGAGGAAGGGTGTTTCTGAGGCAGAGCCATGTTTGCTAAGACCACACAGGTGAATAGGAGTTGGAGGAGAGGAGGGCCCCAGGAAGTGTGTTTCAGGCAGAGGATATGGCAAGTGTAGTCTCTGAGGTGGAAATAACTTGGCATGCCTGAGAGCTAAAAATGGGAGAATGGTTGGAGATTAGGAAACAAGGGACATGAGTGAGTCATATGAAGCTAGGCAAGTAGATGAGGAAAAAATCACAAAGGACCCTTGCTGGCCATATGAAGAGCTTCGGTTTTTATTCCAACTGACCCGGAAGAGTGATATGCTCAGATTTGCCCTCTAGAAAGATCTCCTCATTACTCTGCAGAGAATGAGCTGGATGGGACAACATAAAGCCAGGTGAATCATTTGGCCAGCATGGCAGTGACCAGAGAGACAAGTCTCACCTTAGGGGAGAGAAGAGGAGTAGATGGATTCAAACTGTAATTGGGAGGAAGAGGCAACCCGATCTGGTAACCACCCAGGGTCCAGACCAGGTGACTGTCACAGGGGATGACAGTATTCAGCCAGTGACAGACCTTTACAAAGACATGAGGGAAGCAAGTGGATTTGGAGAAAGGTAGGCAGTGAACCTCATTGAAATTCTCCCATGGCTTGGAAACAAAGGCCAGGAATTGTGACCAGGGCCAACATCCTATTTGCTTGTGGTCACGAGGTGTGAGCAAGCAGGAGTGGGTGCAGTATGTCAAATCTACAGGGATGGGCTTTCCCACTTGAGTATCTATGGTTATACCACTATTTTTGGTATCAAAGAGATTGCTGCTTTGAAAAAGGAAGCAGAGGCGTCTCTCTGTTTTTAATTATTATTTTGGCGCAGACAGGTTAGAACTCGTTAGAGCAGCTGTGCTCTCGGCTAATTCTGGAAGAGGATGAGATGTGGGCAAATGGGTAATTTCAGGTGGTGGCTGGATGCAGAGAATTCCTAAGGGGCATTTGTCCTGTGGCAGCCACTTCTTGGGAAATAAGACGATGTTTCTCATAAGGACAAAGCTGAGTTCTTTTGATTTTTTTTTTCATTGTCGTGACAAAAAGACCAGCAATCCACATCATTTTAATTATTAGAGGGCTCCAGGGGAAAAGGTTGGTCTCAGTGACTGCTCAGCATGGTGGCGTAATGACCAAGCCTCCCTAGCAGCTGGCTGTGTTCCGTATTGACTAGGTAATAATCGGCTGCATGCGGCTGCCTGGAATAGATTAGAGTGGTGAGCTCAGACACTGACTAATCACCGAGACAGATGCACAACCACCCTATCAGCATGTCCTTTAAGACTGCCCAGCGTTTTGAAATCCTGTCGTGCCCAGGGAGTGCTTTATGTGCAGGCTGGTTCCTGTTTCAAAGGTGGTATTTGACAGAGCTAGAGAGACCTTATCCCACAGCTCCACACCTGCATTTCTTGATAAGCCACGTAATTCATTTAGATGTTTTAGAAATTGGAAATATGTGTTCTGATCATCCATTTTGCCCCAGAGGAGGGGTGTGAATGAATCTCCTGGTGCCTCCTATCTGGAGTTTATCTGGTGTGGAGTGGGGAGTACTAACTGTCAAGGGAAAGACTTGTACAGAGAAGCCTGTTTCTGTTTTCAAATGTGAATTCTAAGAATACTCAGGGACACTGTGTCAACAGTGGCCAGGGGGAATCGAAATGAACCAGTGAGTTAGCCCTGTGTCAAAAAAGATTTATGAAGGGACACAAAGTGGAAAAACAATATAGAAATAATAACTCATAGAAATGCAAATCCAATAGATAAGAACATCCAATGAGAGAAATGCAAATTAAAAGAATAATGATATTTTTACACCCAAAAGGCTGGCAATGATAATATTAGAATACTATAAAATTATAATTATTATAGTATTATAATATTATATAAGAGTTATAATATGTATCACTGATTGAGAGCTGAACAGCAGGGTGTTCTTTCCCAGTGCCATTGGGAATGTAGTGTTATAATCTTTTTAGAAAGTAGTTTGGCCACTTCCGATTAGAATTACACATATCTTTTGACCCTTCTTTTGTGGTATCCCATAGAAACAAATATACCTAAGAATGATTATTGCATTATAATGATGATAAACTGGAAACAAAGTAAATCCATCAGTAAGAAATGACTGAAAACATATTACATAGAAACCATAATGTTCAGTTTTGAAAAGAATTACTTGGAACTTTATCATTTAAGTTGGAGATATTTCCAGTTATTCATGAGGAAGAAATGCACATTCAGTAAAGTGTGTATAATATGATCCCATGTTTTTGTAAAATAAATGAAGACAAGGATCCTTCACATATGTTTATGTGTGGATGTGACACTATATTTACCTATGCATGAAAAAAGGTATGGAAGGAATCAAATTTATTATTAAAATGCACTAAGAAGCTTGTTTGTTATAATAACATTAATGAATTTATGCGAAAAGCATGTGTAACCATGTAAATGAAATAACTTTCTAAGGAGGTCAGGGAGGTGAACAATATTCCAATTGCAAATGTCTAGTGAAAAAAAACACCCTTAAATAACAGAGTGTGTCTTTTGTCAATTGGGGCTACTATAACAAATTACCATAGACTGGATGGCTTATAGACAGCAGCAATTTATTTCTCACAGTCCTGGAGGCTGGGAAATTCAAGATCAAGTCATCAGAAGGTATAGGGTCTTGGAGGGCCCGCTTCTTGGTTCATGGGTGGCCAGTTTCTCACTGTGTCCTCACATGGCAGAAGGGTCAAGGAGCTCTCCAGGGTCCGTTTTATAAGGGTACTAATTCCATTCATGAAGGCTTCACCTTCTACCCTCGTGACTTCCTCACCTCCCAAAGGCTCCTCCACCTTCTAATGCCATCACATTAAGGATTAGGTCTGAATATATGAATTTGGGGGAACACAGGTGCCAGTTTAAGAGTGAGGCTTTCCTGAAAGTAGAGGGAAGCTGAGAAACCCAAGGTGCTCTTGGCCATCTGCTGGGGAGTGGCAACTAGGGAAGTGAGAGACACAGCTGAGGAGGCGAGGGACTGGAAAAATACACCGGCCTAGTTCAGTTGTCAAATCTAATCATATTGCCTCCTCCAATTGACATCTTCGATGATTCTTCATTATTCAAAAGAAAGAGTTCCATACAGGGATCATATCTCAACATAATAAAAGCCATATATGGTAAACCTACAGCTAACATCGTACTCAATGGGGAAAAGCTAAAACCATTCCCCTTAAGATCAGGAACAAGACAAGGCTGTCCACTTTCTCCTCTTTTATTCAACATAGTGCTGGAAGTTCTAGCCACAGCAATCAGACAACAAAAAGAAATAAAAGGCATCCAAATTGGCAAGGAAGAAGTAAAATTGTCATTATATGCAGATGACATGATATTGTATATAGAGAACCCCAAAGACTCCATCAAAAAACTATTGGAACTGATAGACGAATTCAGTAAAGTAGCAGGATATAAAATCAATGTTCAGAAATCAGTGGCATTTGCATATACCAATAATAAACTAATGGAAAGAGAAATTAAGAAAACTGTCCCATTTACAATTGCGTCAAGAACTATAAAATACCTAGGAATAAATTTAACCAAAGAAGTGAAAGATCTGTACTCAGAAAATTATAAGACACTGAAGAAAGAAATCATAGAAGATACAAATAAATGGAAACACCTACCATGCTCATGGATAGGAAGAATTAATATAGTTAAAATGTCCATACTGCCTAAAGCAATATATAGATTCAATGCAATTCCTATCAAACTACCAAGGGCATTTTTCACAGAAATAGAAAATATAATCCTAAAATTTATATGGAATCATAAAAGACCCAGAATAGCCTCGGCAATTCTGAGAAATAAAAACAAAGTCGGGGGGATCACGCTACCAGACATCAAAACCTACTACAAGGCCACAGTAATCAAGACAGTTTGGTATTGGCATAAAAACAGGCACATTGATCAGTGGAACAGAACAGAGAGCCCAGAAATAAATCCAAGCATTTACGGACAGTTAATCTATGACAAGGGAAGCAAGAATTTACACTGGAGTAAAGATAGTCTATTCAATAAATGGTGCTGGGAAAATTGGACTGACACATGCAAAAAAATGAAACTGGATCATCTCCTTACGCCTTATACAAGAACAAATTCAAAATGGATTAAAGACTTAAATGTAAGACCTGAAACCATAAAAATCCTAAAAGAAAATATAGGGAGTACATTTGCAGACATTACCCTGAGCAATATTTTTACTGATACATCCCTACGGGCAAGGGAAGTAAAAGAAAAAATGAACATATGGGATTATATCAGACTTAAAAGTTTTTTCACAACAAAGGAAACCATTAATAAAACAAAAAGGAAGCCTACTGAATGGGAGAATATATTTGCCAATGATATATCTGATAAGGGGTTAATATCCAAAATTTATAAAACACTCATGAAACTCAACACCAAAAAAACAAACAACCCAATTAAAAAATGGGCAGAAGATATGAAGAGACATTTCTCTAAAGAGGACATACAGATGGCCAACAGGCATATGAAAAAAAGTTCAACCTCACTGGTCATTAGGGAAATGCAAATAAAAACCACCATGAGATACCACCTCACCCCAGTCAGAATGGCTATCATCAACAAATCAACAAACAACAAGTGCTGGCGGGGCTGTGGGGAAAAGGGGACCCTGCTGCACTGTTGGTGGGACTGCAGATTGGTGCAGCCACTATGGAAGTCAGTATGGAGGTATCTCAAAGAACTGGAAATAGAGCTACCGTTTGACCCAGCAATTCCACTCCTAGGTATTTATCCTGAAAAAACCAAGACACTTATTCAAAAAAAGTTATGCACCCCTATGTTCACAGCAGCACAATTTACAATAGCTAAGACTTGGAAACAACCAAAATGCCCATCAGTAGATGACTGGATTAAGAAACTGTGGTATATTTATACAATGGAGTATTACTCCGCTATAAAGAAGAATGAAATCGTGCCATTTGCAATGATATGGATGGACCTAGAGACTATAATGTTGAGTGAAATAAGTCAGTCAGAGAAGGACAAATACCATATGATCCCACTCATATGTGGGATCTGAAAAACTGTATGAATGAGCAAAGTAAACAGAAACTGTCTCATAGATATAGAGGAAAAATCAGGGTTGCTAATTGGGAGAGGGATGGGGATGAGGGAGAAGGGGAAGGGATTAGACAGCAAAAATAGGCAACTACAATATTGCTACTGGGATAGGAAAAACAGTTTGGGGAATATAATTAATAATGTTGTAAATATTCTGTGGAATGTCAGATGATCATAGGTCTTGTTAGGGAGACCATTTCATGGATGGAGTAGAGGTTTGATCACTGCACTGTATTATTAAAGCGGAGGTGGTATACCTACTGTAATTGAATATATATAGATAGTCACGGGATGTGGATTATACTGTGGAAGAGAGTCAGAGGAAGAGTAATAGATATATATGATATGGGGGAAGAGTGGGGTGGTGTATTGGGGGTGGGGGGTTGTCACTTTGAGGGGTAAAATGTATAACTATTGCACTGTGTTGTACACCTGAAACTAATTAAAAAAATAAATTTAAAAAAAGAAAGAAAGAAAGAAAGAGTTCCAGCTTCCTAATATCACTTTGCATTCGGATACCAGCCTAGTTTTTCAGCCTCATCTCCATAACACACTAAATTTCTCACTCTTCCCTGGACAGCCTTTACTCTTCTTTATCACTTTATCACATTATAAATGATCCCCTTCCAAACATAAATTCTACATGTCCCTCAAGAACCATCAAGTCAGTGTCACCTTTTCTATGAAATCACCCGCAAGTCCCAAGCATTATACTGCATGCATCTTAAATGCTACTAACATTTTAGAGTCTCTATTCTTTTAAATGATTTTACTTTTTGTGTACAAAATGATACAAGTGTTTGGGAAAAGTATATAGGCAAATAGTGATAAGCATTGTTAACAGTTTTGTCTTGTACTTTTTTAATTTTCTCATATACACAAGTACTTATTAGAAAAATGGGATCATATTATGCATACACCTCTGTAATTTTTCACTTGGTAACATACATTTAATATTTTTCCATTATATCAAATATTCTTTGCAACAGAATATTTAATGACTGTGTAGTATTCCATTGTAGAACTCAATCAGTTCTACATAAAGACATAAATACATGGCATGGAATTATCGATCTCATATTGTTGAGTATTTAACAATCTATTGTTCTCAATTTTTATTAATATGCACAATAATGTAATACCTATTGCATTTAAATATTTGCACACATTTTTACTTTCTTCCTCAGGATAAATAAAAGTGGAAGTTCTAGACCAATAGGCTTGATTATAATAATACTTTTAACATTTATATTTGAGAGTGTTTATTTCCCACATTCTTGGATAAACTTTTGCCAATAATTTATAATTTTATTTTTTACATCTAAAAGTTAAATTCACCTGGAATTTGTTTTGGCTTATAATGTGTGTGACAGAGGTATTTTCCAATATTCATGCTTACTTTCTCTAAAATATGAGTACAAGTAAAAGGTCTAATTTGGGGTGATGGGCATGGCCACTCAGAAAAATGATACGTTTCTCAGTCTCCCTTGCAGCTATGATCTGGCCACTGGAATGTGAGTGGGAGTGATGTATGCAATTTCTGCGTGGTGTTCTTAAAGGAAGGACCCTTTTCCTTTCTTTATCACCTGTGTTACTACTTAAAAACATGCATCTTGGAACATTCAAAAGTGCCACTCTTTGGTGATGGTGGAACAACCAGATAAAAGGAAGGTGGACAATGAGTGTATTAAAGCCACCAGTCCCCTCCTAGATTTTCTCTACCTGGATTGTGAAATAAGGGAGTAATAACTATTTAAGTCTTTGGATTTTCTAGATCCCTGTTCCAGAGAGCAAATCTGTGTCCTAAATAATATAGGGTAAATTAAAGGGATACCTTTAATTTTGTAAAAGTCATTAATCCCCTGTCACCCTGAAATGTGCTGAATAATCCACTCTTTCTCCTAATAATTTGTAAAATATTGTATTCTAGATTCATAGATGTCTTCTATATTCTGGATATGTTTCTGAACTTTTTCTTCACTTCCAAGGATATGGATATGTAGGAATCCAGTCCAGTATCATTGTGTTTCAATTCTTTTCCTTTTGTAGTTCAATGGGTGCTGTGGGACACCACTAAGATCCCCCGTCAAGATGGAGGCATTAAATTCCCCAGCCATTCCCCAGGGGCTGCTCTCTGCTGAAGGGAGTTGCCCCACCCAAGGTAAACTGCCCGCTGCCCTGAGGATAGCTTGAATACCATAACTGGCCAGTAAATGAGTAGAAAGATCAGGCCCCCTTGCCTTGATTTTGGCAACGCTGAAAGGCCATCTTGGCTCCAGGCATCCCCTGTAGGGAAGGTGCTGTAGGCTTTGTTGTGACTGCATCACCTGTTCAGCACCTGCCTCTACCCAAACTTGCTCTTTTACTGTCTCACAGATGTCCATCCTAAGAGTACCTTTTAATAAACTCCCTACATGCAATTCTCCATCTCAGAGTCCATTTCCCAGGGAACGCAATTTAATACAATAATATATTAGTGTATGGTAAAGCAAATTCCTCCTCTACTCTCTCCATTTTCAAGAATATCTTGACTTTTTATATATATTTACTCTTCCAAATAAAATTTCAGATTTGTGGCTGTTCTTTTATATTTTATTCATGTCTCTTTGTATCTCATCAATTTGTCACTTCCCCTCTCTCTGTAACCTGCTCCCTCCTTGTGAATGTTTGCTTCTGATTCTTAGAGATCGTGTTTTCTTTTCATTGTTCTGAAGATGCCAGTTAACTGTAATTTTCTTCTGAGGCCTCTGGTAGCTCATTTCAGAGTTGTCTTTTTCTATGAGTCTTCCTGATGCTGCTTTCTTTCTTTTTTTATAAAAACTATTCATATACTACCTGTTGGTTTCAGTACCTTTATCCATACTCTTAAAAATCTACACATACCCTTTGTTTACCAATAAATGGAAATGTATAAATTACAAGTGATGTCACCCCCTTGTGTGATGGGTTCATCTCCTTTTCAGATCTCTATCTGGATAGTGAATGGATGAGTTCTTAACTGAAATCATCAGTGGATAGACAATTTCTCCCATCCCCACTGCCTGGACTTCAGTTACTTTGATCCAGGGAAGGAAATGACTCGTGCCCTTGGAAGGATGTTCAGCATGACCCTCCCCACTCCATAAACACATGCATGCAAACTATACTTATTTGATGACTGGGAATGGTGCTTGTTAGAATAGAATGCACTACCCTGAGCGCCCACACACACACATACCCCACACTTCTATCCTCATAGGAGCTGAAGTTGTATTCTGCACCACCAGCATTGCCAAAGGGAGATCTTTCTTCCAGAGTCTCAGACCCTGTGGAATTCATACCCCCTCTTCCCACCCACTCGCTTCCATGAGAGCAAGAACCCCTTGCCATATTGTGTTGTTATGCTGAGAAGATTAAGATTAAACAGGCAGTTAGTTTAGGGCATGGTTTGTATAGATGGTCAAAAATAAGATGGTCATATTATTTTTAAGATAATCAAATAAACACCACGGTAATGCCATGTATAGTCAGGTTCTACCTCCCTCTTCCTCTAAAACTATCACTCAGTATAGGAATAGCCAGATAAGTGATGAAAAGATGACTTAGCAGGGCTCATGCCTGTTACTTGGGGGTTGGGAGGGGGTGACAGAATGCTTCCCCAGTCAATGTTTTCCCTGCATTTATTTTTCTCCCCTTTCATTTTATTTATTTCAAAAATGATTTGCTTTATACAAATTTGTAAGAGGGATGGAAGATAGACAGGAAGAAGTGACAATACAAGTAGTTTTAGAAGATGTAACCTCAAAGGGTCATCTACTAAAGTTTGACTTTGAATTTTCTGTGGTATACTTACTACAAAAAAGGTAATGGGGGTGGGGGCATGAGAAAACTTTCTAAGGTGATGGATATGTTTATTACCTTTGCTGTGGTGAGGGTTTCATGGGAGCATACATATGTCTAAATTCATCAAATTGTGTACATGAAATAGGTACAGTTTTCTCTATATCAATTATACCTCAATAAAGCTGTTTAAAAAGACGAATTATAGAGGAAGTTGAAGTGAGCTAAAATTTTAAACCGCATTCATTCTTTTATTGAGCAAACATGTATTAAGATCCCTCCAGTGCCAGCATTGTGCTAGATGTGTGACAACAGGAAGCAAGGTGGATGCTATCCTTGACCTGGAACATCTATCTGAGAATATAGAAAACACAATAGCAACAATGTGCTATGATGGGGAATTTTGGCTCCATGGAAACGTAGAGCAGGGCCATCCTGGTCTGGGAGGGAGTCCGGTTTGGAGTTCACAAATCAGAGCCTGACTCATACAGCTATCAATGACAGGCAGACTTCAGCTCGAGGGGGGAAATAAATTTTCTTTTATATCACCATTTTATTCACACATCATCAGCATCCCCTCACTCCTATCCACTTATTCCTGAAAGCAGTCCCTTTTTAGAGGCTCCAAACATGGTAATTAAACAAAGGCATCTCTTGAAGGACGGACAAAGCATTAGAGATGGTTTCATTTTATATAAATTCCAAATTTTCTGCTTCAGTAAGGTTGCAGCTGTGACAAGAATTAGGCTGCTTTCTAGGTCATATATTTTCTAAAGCACCATGCCAAAAACGTATTAATACATCAGGGAAAATGAAACAAATAGGGTCAATTATTTTAAAACCTTATGAGTAGACAATTTTTATAATAAAATGAATAACACAATGTATTGAATAAACAAAGAAAATTATATTGTTCATGTAAAGCAGAAATGGATTCTCCGGTTAAATCTGTGAACAAATGAAGAATTGAGTCCTAAATTCAGTACCCTGTTCCACACAGGATTCTGAATGGAAGTTAGATTAATTGGCATATAATGAGTCTAACATCATTTTCTATGTAATAATCATTCTATGCACTTTTGCCAATTTATAAATTGTAATTTCATGAATCACAATTTAAAAAATTAACTACTATTAGATAGGCTCTGTCTACGGGATATATGGGGGAGGAGACTGCTTACAGAGGTATGGCTAAAGCATGCATTTTAGTCAATGATGAAATTATCTGATTCATATCATAACTGATCAGCATGGGCTGAATAATATTTAGTCTAAGACACAGATCAGTAAATTAACACAGGTTGGTAATTAGCAGTGTTTCCTCAGTATAGATGACACTTCTAAATGCAGCACAAAATAACTCCTTTTGTATTCTGCTCCATGTTTTCTTTCATCCTGTGTTTGGACTTCAGTCACAGAGGGATTGATGTTTACTGCAAAGAGCCTGGAGTCAAAGATCTATATCCTGCCATTGGGGGGTTAGAAGTTAACTGTTTGACCTTAGAAAAAAATAAGTTCTATACCTCTCTTCAGTTTGCACATCTGCAAACTGAACATATTTTATAAAGCTGGGCTGTGAAAGGAGCAAGATCATGAATGTAAAAATGTACTGAAAACATTTTAATGGACACAATATAGAACATCCAAATAGTTAATGCATGTATACAATTACATATCATAATAAAAATTCATGTAAACTAAATTATCACTTAAGGGATATCAAAAAGAGCCTATCAATAGAATCCTCAGTACAAACCAAGAAAAGCCAAGAAGGTTGTATATATTTGTTTGTGCATGTATGTTTTAAGTGGGGGAGACACTTTCTAGGTATTATAAATTAGTCACATATAACAGAATGATATGTCATATATATACGCATACAGTTTTGGTATTTTTGGTTTTTTTGCAATTCAGAGCCATATAAAGAAGGCGATGATCAGTAATTTATCTCGATGGCTAGGACATGTTGTGTCACTTCTCCAAATAAAAAATCAATAAAGAAAGCTGATAAATGGGTTCCTCACATGAGGGCTCATGAAGACAGAGACAGATGGAGATGCTTTGTTTCTGAAATCTCTAGCCTGGAAGAAATTACACAGTCATGAGCCAAAGTCATCCACAATTAATCCCAGTTGTAAATTGGAGTTGAGAGGGGTGAGGGGATTCTGACACAGCATCAAATCATTGATTTGCATGTTTTTGGCAAATGGATGTGATTTTAATAAAGTTCTGTGGTCTAAAACCTTGTAGAAATTCTACAAGTTGCTTTAAATATATTGTCTTTAGAGGATAGACATATAACTATGTTAATATTGAGCACGATTTTTCTTGTGTTCATCAAGAGAGTAATGTCATACATCATTATTATAGAGCAAAAATGCTTTTCCTCTATCTGATTCTCAGGTATGCTTCTCAAACTAGTACAAGCCATAAATGCACATAAACCTATGGAGGATTAATCACATTAAAGTGATACATATCTCCATACTAAGTTAACATATCAGATTATTTGGTATGATAATGCACAGAAATGGACAGTGCATTTGTGAAATCTCCTCAGATATCAATTTCTTTCTAAGTTTTTAGCAAACACATTATGGTAGGACTTCCAGTCCTGAAAAGATGGCATAAGATCTCTTTTTCCCTGTTCCTCTTCCCAAGCACATCTGTTAACCCTGGAAATAATGCAAGAAATGACTAAGGAGAATTCTGAATGGTGGTAAGAAGAAGATGAGCTGGCCTAGAATCCCAGGATTGGAGGAACAACACAGTGGTAGGGTGACTCGTGTTCCCCCAATCCAACAGAGGAAGGTCATCAAGACCCATCATCTCCTGACAACAAAATGCATGTCATCTAGGCTCTTCCTTTCCCTGAATTGAATGGGAGACCCTCTGACAACATCAATGAGCCCAACACAAGCTAAACCAACTGGAAATCCCACCACCAAAAAATGGTACTGGAAGTGCTCTCTCTTACTGGCCTTAAATGCCTACACCACTGAGAGATACTGAGGTAAGGGAACAGAACTGACCAGAGGGGCCCACTTATCACAGGAGACTTAGTCTGGGAAACCTCATTTATCCCTTGGGCAGCACATATCTAATATGCCTGATATCCCTTCCCCTACTGGGAGCCACCAGGACTCAGGTGGAATGAGCTGGAAGGACTCAGTCATAGCAAATGGCCAGACCCCCTTTCCAGAGGGTAACAGGTGAGTGGCTGGGTGGTGGAGGAATGCAGCAGCAATAAGCAGCCAACCTGAGAAGACTCTTTGATACCCCATCCTGGGCTCCAGAGTCCCCTTTTGTGCTCAGGGACAATAGCAAAGCCAGAGAGTACAAGCTGGGGGAGTCTCCACACAGCACTCCTCCACAGAGAAACTCCAGAAGCCTGGAAAAACTCTTTCTGTCTCTACAGACAACATCAGCAGAGAACAGAGGGAGTCCCAGAGAGATCAGGTAAGCCAAGAAAATACTACAAATGCTCTGAAAACTAAACAGTCAGTGGAACCACAGCCCACGAAAGTAGGCCAAGACCTACATGCTAAACATAAACATGGAGACTTCCTACTAATACAAAAAATGTATGTAAGACCCACAGCCTCCTAATGTATGAAATAAATGCTCAGGATACAATAGAGAATGATCTGTTGTGTTAAGAATCAAGAAAACCATATCTTGAGTGACAAAAGACAATCCACTGACTTCAGTATGGGAATGAATTAGACGTTAGAGTTCCCTGACAAGGATTTTAAAACATCCATCATTAAAGAATACATAAAAATAAAAATAAATAAAGCTTCAACAATCATAATAAAATCTCCTGAGACAAATGGAAAAATAGAAAACCTCAGCAAAACACTAAAAGTAAAAAAAAAAAAAAAAAAATGGAAATTACAGAATCTAAAAAACAATAGCAGAGGGCCGGCCAAGTGGCGCATTGGTTAAGCGCTGGTTTTGGGATGCCAGCGGCCCCGGTTCGGATCCTACATGAAGGCCAGTGACACTGCCCTCTACAGCTAACAACAGCTCCACCTGGAGCTGGGCTGTGCGAGCCCTGGTGATGGTGTGGGCTGCAGCCCCTGCTGCAGTGGGCTGCCATAGGCTACAGTGAGTGGCCCGCAGCCAGCGTGAGCGGCTGGCAGCCAAGCGTGAGTTGCCAATGGCCGCGGTGAGCGACATCCAGAGGCCAGCGACCAATCTGCCTCATCCGGGAAGAGCGCAATGACGATACCAACAGTGAAGCAACATCCTCCGCAACTAAACTGAAGAACAAAAGGACAGCAACTTGTCTGTTCCCCTTCCCCGATTCCCCAACGCTGTTCCCCTCCGCCAATTCCCCAATAAAATCTTTAAAAAAAAAAAAATAGCAGAAATTATAAAAACTCACGGGATTGGCTCCGTTGTAAGTGGAGATACAGAGGCTGGAATAAGTAACTTGAGAACACATCAATAGAATCCCCTTTATCTGAACAACACGGAGAAAATGCATTGGAAAAAAATTGAACAGAGCCTCAAGGACCAGTGAGACAATAACAAAAGATCCAAAATTTGTATTATCAGAGTACTAGAAGGAGGAAAAAAGAAATAGTAATGGCTAAAAACTTGCCCAACCTCACAAACCTACAGATCCAAGAAGCCAAATGAATACATTTCAAACATAATTCAAAGATGTGCACACCAACACACATCATAATTAAACTTTTAAAAACTAAGGACAAAGAAAAATCTTGAAAGCAGTCAGAGAGGAATGAAGTGGAGAACACCAATTCAAATGACAGCAGATTTCTTATCTGAAACAGGGAGGCCAGAAGGAAGTGGTACAATACCTCAGAAGTGCTGGGGGGAAGAAGAAATAACAACCACAAATTCTATATCTCACAAAACTATCCTTCAAGAATAAAGGGGAAATGAAGACATTCTCAGATAAAAGAAACCTAAAAGAATTCATTGCTAGTAAACCTCTCCTAAAAGAATGGCTAAAGGAAATTTTTCTAACAGACAGAAAGGAAATGATAAAAGAAAGAATCCTGTAGCATCAAGAAGGAAGACAAAAGAAAGAGAAATATAGGTATGTACAATACATTGTCCTTTTCCTCATGAATGGTATAAATTACATTTGATTTTTAATTTCATTGGATTTTTAACACCAATCATTTTGAGGGATGCAAAAAGAACACTTGATAAAAGACAACATCTATTACACGAGAGCAAGGAAAACACAGAAAGAAGCCTACTGACAAAAAAAGAGTAAATATTCTGTCTAAAATTAACAACAATGTTAAACTTATAGGTAAAATAATAAACATTATCAAATAGAGAAACAAGGTATGGATGCCTACAAAAGCAATTTGTATTTAATATTGTTCTGGAAGGGCTTCCTAATAGAAAGAAACCAGGGGGAAAAGCTGTTACTATTAGAAAGGAGGAGACAACAAGAAAACTTCAGAAAATTCACTGGAAAATTAAGATCTAACTAGAGTAATGGTTGCTTGATTAAAACTGTTATGAAAGATGTTCCTGATAAAAGAGCACTGCAATCCCAGCAAGTTATTTTATGGACATTGACAAACTGATCATAAACTTTTAAGGGCAAAAGACTCAGAAAAGCTAACATAATACTAAAGAAGAACAGAGTCACAGGAGTAAAACTATTTGACTTCAAGACTTACTATAAAGCTACAATAATCAAGATAGTATGGTATTGTTGAAAGAATAGACAAATAGAGCAATGGAACAGAAGAGAGCCCAGAAATAAAGCCCAGAAATAAATACAGTCAACTGATTTTTGACAAAGTAAAGAGAATTCAAAGGAGAAAAGGTAGTTTTTTCAAGAAACAGTGTTAGAATCATTTAAAATTGAAGGTGAGATAAGGAGCTTTGCAGAAAAGAATAAGTTAAGGGAATTCATTACCACCAAGCCAGCTTTGCAGGAAATGTTAAAAGGGCTTCTTTAAGTAGAAGAGAAAAACAACCTAATTAAAAAACACAAATAACAAATGGCAATAAATACACACCTATCAATAATCACATTAAATGTAAATGGATTAAATGCTCCAATAAAAAGACATAGGGTGGCTGCATGGATAAGAAAGCAAGACCTCAGCATATGCTGTATACAAGAGACTCACCTCAGATTCAAAGACTCATTCAGGCTGAAAGTAAAGGGATGGAGTAAAATATTTCATGCAAATGGAACTGAGAAACAAGCTGGAGTAGCGATACTTATATCAGATAAAATGGACTTTAAATTGAAGACTATAACAAAGGACAAAGAAGGACACTTCATAGTAATGAAGGGATCGATCCAACAAGAGGACATAACCCTAGTAAACATCTATGCACCTAACATAGGAGCTCCTAAATATATAAAACAGATATTGTCAGACATAAAGACAGAGATCAACAGTAACACTATCATAGTAGGGGACTTCAACACCCCGCTGTCATCAATGGACAGATCCTCCAGACAGAAAATCAATGCGGAAACAGCGACCTTAAATGACACATTAGAACAGCTGGATTTAATTGATATATTCAGAGCATTTCACCCCAAAGCTACAGAATATACGTTCTTTTCAAGTGCACATGGAACATTTTCTAAGATAGACCATGTGTTAGGCCACAAAACAAGTCTCAATAAATTTAAGAAGATTGAAATCATTTCAAGTGTATTCTCTGACCACAATGCTATGAAACTAGAAATCAATTATAAGAAGAAATCCGGGAAGCTGACAAATAAATGGAGGCTAAATAACATGCTACTAAATAGTGAGTGGGTCACAAATGAGATCAAGGAGGAAATCAAAAGATACCTCGAGACAAACGAAAATGAAAACACCATGACCCAAAATCTCTGGCATGCTGCAAAAGCAGTCCTAAGAGGGAAGTTTATAGCAGTGCAGACCTACCTAAAGAAGGAAGAAAAATCTCAAATCAACAGGTTATCCTTACACCTAAGGGAACTGGAAAAAGAACAGCAAAAAAAGCCCAAGGGGAGTACAAGAAAGGAGATAATAAAGACCAGAGCAGAAATAAACAATATAGAGAACAGAAAAACAGCAATGAAACCAAGAGCTGGTTTTTTGAGAAGATAAACAAAATTGACAAACCTCTAGCCAGGCTCATCAAAAAAAAAAAAAAAAGAGAGAGAGGACTCAAATTAGTAAAATCAGGAACGAAAGAGGGGAAATGACTACAGACATCACAGAAATACAAAAAATTCTAAGAAATTACTATGAGCAACTATATGCCAACAAATTTGACAATCTGGAAGAAATGGATAATTTTCTAGAAGCATATAACCTTCCAAAGCTAACTCAAGAAGAAACAGAAAATCTAAATAGCCTGATTACTACCAAGGAAATTGAATCAGTAATTGACAAGCTCCCAAAAAACAAAAGCCCTGGACCAGACGGCTTCACAAGTGAATTTTATCAAACATTCAAAGAAGAACTATCACCTATTCTTCTCAAACTATTCCGAAAAATCCAGAAGGAGGGAAGGCTCCCAAGCTCTTTTTATGAAGCCACTATCACCCTGATTCCAAAATCAGATAAAGACAGCACAAAAAAGGAAAACTACAGGCCAATCTCCCTGATGAATATAGATGCAAAAATTCTCAATAAAATATTAGGAAACAGAATTCAGCAATATATTAAGAAGATCATACATCATGATCAAGAGGGTTTCATCCCAAGTATGCAAGTCTGGTTCAACATCTGTAAATCAATTAATGTGATACACCACATCAACAAAATGAAGAATAAAAATCACATGGTCATATAAATAGATGCAGAAAAAGCATTTGACAAAATCCAACAGGCATTTATGTTAAAAACCCTTAGCAAAGTGGGAATACAGGGATCATATCTCAACATAATAAAGGCCATATATGACAAACCTACAGCTAACATCATACTCAATGGGGAAAAGCTAAAACCATTCCCCTTAAGATCAGGAACAAGACAAGGCTGTCCACTTTCTCCTCTTTTATTCACCATAGTTCTGGAAGTTCTAGCCACAGCAATCAGACAAGAAAAAGGAATAAAAGGCATCCAAATTGGCAAGGAAGAAGTAAAATTGTCATTATATGCAGATGACATGATACTGTATATAGAGAACCCCAAAGACTCCATCAAGAAACTATTGGAACTGATAGACGAATTCAGTAAAGTAGCAGGATATAAAATCAATGTTCATAAATCAGTTGCATTTGCATATGCCAATAATAAACTAACGGAAGGAGAAATTAAGAAAACTGTTCCATTTACAATTGCTACACGAACTATAAAATACCTAGGAATAAATTTAACCAAAGAAGTAAAAGATCTGTACTCAGAAAATTATAAGACACTGAAGAAAGAAATCAAAGACGATACAAATAAATGGAAACACCTACCATGCTCATGGACAGGAAGAATTAATATAGTTAAAATGTCCATACTGCCGAAAGCAATATATAGATTCAATGCAATTCCTATCAAACTACCAAGGGCATTTTTCACAGAAATAGAAAATATAATCCTAAAATTTATATGGAACCATAAAAGACCCTGAATAGCCTCAGCAATCCTGAGAAATAAGAACAAAGTTGGGGGTATCACACTACCAGACATCAAAACATACTACAAGGCTACAGTAATCAAAAAAGTATGGTATTGGCATAAAAACAGGCACATAGATCAGTGGAACGGAACAGAGAGCCCAGAAATAAATCCAGACATTTACGGATAGTTAATCTATGACAAAGGAAGCAAGAATTTACATTGGAGTAAAGATAGTCTATTCAATAAATGGTGCTGGGAAAATTGGACTGATACATGCAAAAACTGGACCATCTCCTTACGCCATATACAAGAACAGATTCAAAATGGATTAAAGACTTAAATGAAAGACCTGAAACCATAAAACTTCTAAAAGAAAATATAGGGAGTACATTTGCAGACATTACCCGGAGCAATATTTTTACTGATACATCCCTATGGGCAAGGGAAGTAAAAGAAAAAATGAACATATGGGATTATATCAGACTTAAAAGTTTTTCAACAATAAAGGAAACCATCAATAAAACAAAAAGGAAGCCTACTGATTGGGAGAATATATTCGCCAACGATATATCTGATAAGGGATTAATATCCAAAATTTATAAAACACTCATGCAACTCAACACCAAAAAAACAAACGACCCAATAAGAAAATGGGCAGAAGATATGAAGGGACATTTCTCTAAAGAGGACATGCAGAAGGCCAACAGGCATATGAAAAAATGTTCAACCTCACTGGTTATTAGGGAAATGCAGATAAAAACCACAATGAGATACCACCTCACTCCAGTCAGAATGGCTATCATCAATAAATCAACAAACAACAAGTGCTGGTGGGGCTGTGGGGAAAAGGGGACCCTGCTGCACTGTTGGTAGTATTGCAGATTGGTGCAGCCACTATGGAAGTCAGTATGGATGTATCTCAAAAATCTGGAAATGGAACTACCTTTTGACCCAGCAATTCCACTCCTAGGTATTTATCCTGAAAAACCCAAGACACTGATTCAAAAAATATATATGCACCCCTATGTTCATTGCAGCGCTATTTACAATAGCCAAGACTTGGAAACAACCGAAATGCCCATCAGTAGATGACTGGATTAAGAAACTGTGGTACATTTATACAATGGAGTATTACTCCGCTATAAAGAAGAATGAAATCGTACCATTTGCAATGATATAGATGGACCTAGAGACTATTATGTTAAGTGAAATAAGTCAGACAGAGAAAGACAAATACCATATGATCTCACTTATAAGTGGAATCTGAAAAACTGAGTGAATGAGCAATGTAAACAGAACTGTCTCATAGATATAGAGGAAAAACAGGGTTGCTAGTTGGGAGGGGGGTGGGGATGAGGGAAAAGGGGAAGGGATTAGACAGCAAAAATAGGCAACTACAATATTGCCATAGGGATATGACAGACAGTTCGGGGAATATATTTAATACTGGTGTAAATATTTTGTGGGGCATCAGATGGTCACATGTCTTGTTGGGGAGACCATTTCATGGATGGAGTAGAGGTTTGATCACTGCACTGTATACCTGAAGCGGAGGTTGTATACCAACTGTAATTGAATATATATAGATAGTCACGGGATGTGGATTATACTATGGAAGGGAGTCAGAGGAAGAGTAATAGATATATATGATATGGGGGGGAGGAGTGGGGTGGCGAATTGGCGGAGGGGGTTGTCACTTTGAGGGGTAAAATGTATAACTATTGCACTGTGTTGTACACCTGAAACTAATTAAAAAAAAAAAGAAACAGTGTTAGAGCAACTGGACATCCACATACAAAAAAAGTTAGTCAAGACACAGACCCTACCTACACCTTTCACAAAAATTTAACTCGAAATGCATCATAGACAGACTTTAATGTAAAAATGCAAACTTACAAACTTCCAGAAGATAATGTAGGAGACAATATAGGTGACTTTGGGTTTGGCAGTAAGGTTTTGGATAAACACTGGTAAATTAGAGGATTCGGAGTAGATCAAGGAAGAGACAGGGCCACCAGAAGTAGTACCACATAACAATGTTTATTAAACAGGGTTTCATGAGAAGGGAAGTCCCTCCTAACAAGGGGATTTGCAGAGACATTGACACAGGGCCATCACCCAGAAAGGGAAAAGGACAGATCTCCTGGGGGTGAAGGCATATCAGAGAGGGGGCTATGTGTCTGGCTGATGCTGCTCAGGGCAAAGTGGGGAGTCTCTGGGTCAGAGAGCTCCAAAGGGCAGGACAGTGTCTGGTCCTTTAGAGCTATGGGTTTGTATTATTTATGGCTGGCAGATGTTGGATGCAGTTTCACAGGGTATGCAAATTATGTAAGCTAAGAATATTTACTTGGATTATATTTAAAGCAATCGGATGTGTAAGAATTTGAATTGGGTGCCAGTTGGGTGAATAATGGCCCTAGTTTGTTGTGAAGAACGACATCATGGGGACCATTTTATGCCAAAACATAGGAACCATCTTTGGACCACTTTTATAACACCACCAGGACAATCTATGAAAGAAAAATTGATAATTTGGCATTCATTAAAATTAAAAACTCTTGCCCTGAAAAAAAAAACACTTTTAAGAGAATGAAAAGACAAATCTCAGATTGGAGAAAATATTTGAAAAATAATTATGATAAAGTGTTTGTAATAGATAGATAGATAGATAGATAGATAGATAGATAGATAGATAGATAGATATAGATTATAGATCTAGATATAGATGATATAAAAAAAACTCTTAAAACTCAATAATAAGAAAACAACCAATTTAAAAATGGGCAAAAGATCTGAAGAGAAACATCGCCAAAGAATATATACAGATGGCAAACAGCCCTTGAAAAGATGCTCAACATCATATGTCATTAGGGAATTACAAATTAAAACAATAATAAGGTACCACTGCCACACATTAGGATGGCTAAGAGCCAAAACACTGACAACATGAAATGCTGCAACGGATGTGGAGCAACAGGAACTCTCATTCATTGCTGGTGGGAACATAGTCCCTTAGGAAGACAGCTTCTTAAAAAGTAAACATACTCTTACCCTACAATCCCGCAGTTGCACTCCTTGGTATGTACTCATATGAGCTGAAAACTTATGACAACACAAAACCTGCACACGGATGTTTACAGCAGCTTTATTCATAATTGCCAAAACTTGGAAGCAACCAAGTTGTTCTTCAGTAGGTGAATGGAAAAACAAACTGTGTTACAGTTTTACAGAGGAATATTATTCAATGTTAAAAAGAAATGGGCTGTCAAGCCACGAAAAGACATGGAGGAACCTTAAATGCATATTTCTTAGTGAAAGAAGCCAGTCTGAAAGGACTACATACAGTATGATTCCACCTATGTGACATCCTAGAAAGCCAAAACTGTATGAACAGTGCAAAGATTGGTCATTGCCAGAGTTTAATAATCTAAATTTTAATCCAAAGTTTTGCCAATGAAAACTACTAGACACCAATTCTCCCTTCTTCAACACTGGCAAAAAATGGAAACACTGGTCGTTCCCAGAGTTACTGAGAACATGTCTTTCTTTAGTTTAAACCCAGTTGCTCCATGTCCTGTTAGAAATTCCTCAAAGAGAGTGGTGCATTTCCAACCCTAAGTGCTCTAATCACCATTCACACATAAATTCAGCCTACTATTTGTATTTTATGCCTATTTCCCTTATGAATCCTAGAGCAGCAGTATTTATAAGCCACTAACCTGCATATAGTACAGGTTTCTAATTCTTATAAGCCTTATTCTATTCTCAGTAATATAGGTCAAGATCCATTCTAGCTCCAAGGAACTCATACACTTTCTGGGCTTTTATTTGGAATCCTTCTCATCCATTTGTTCGCCAATGTGTTGGGGGAACTTCTCAACGTTTCCCCACCTACCACACTCAGATTCATGGCCAAGAAAATTCAGTTTATGCCAACTCACTAATATCCTCTTACCTTGTCCTGTTTTCCAACGTGAAGGATCTTCTAAAAAAAACTAATATCTGGTGTAATGTATGACTTTGATATTTAGCTGAGGCCGTGTTCTTTACATTCAGTCAATGGTCTGGTTCCTCATAAATCAGAGTTTAACATTAAATCACATCTAATGTTCAGACCCGAGGGTGCTATTTCCAGAGGAAAAAATTTAGAGGATTTCATATGCTAATGGAATATAGAGAAAAGCTAACTTTGTTAGATGTTCAGACTATCATATCTTCTTGATGAGTGAGATTTTTCAATCTGGAATATACTGTCAAGATGAGAAAGCTTATGGGAAAGAAGCTTAGGATAAAAGAAATGTATTCTCACTGTTAAAAAAATGGTTGTATTCATTGCATTGGCCATCTTTTGGTGAAAAGTGAAAGTGAAAAAGATTTGGTACTGAGATGTTGCTAAGAGTATGGATTTGGCCTCAATATGCATTTCAGGTGAACTCAGCTTTAGTTTTTTTCTCTGTTAAATAGAGATATTAATATCACATCAAAGGCTTAAGTTCTCAACAGAATCACCTCCTGGGTTAAGTGCTTCTATTGCTGTTCTACAGCACATCATACATCTCTCATTTAATGCACTATAGTTCTACTGTCTACTTATGTGTCTATCTCCAGTGCCTGGTGTGAAGTCCAGTAGGCCATAGGTACTTAGCATATGTCTAGAGAATGAACTGATAATATAAGTAAAAGTCTGCTATACATTACAAGCTCCAAGAGGAAAATAAAACTGTATTACTTTCCTCTTTTCACTGAAATTACAGTAGCATGCATTCCAAGTGCAGCAACCTTGTGATTTAGATACCAGATGGCTTATCTTCAGAGACTTGAATTTTTTTAAAATCCCTTAATGGAAATTACAACCCCCATTTCAGAGCATTTCACATTCCGCTTTTCAGTGCTGGGAGCAAGTGATACATGTAAGGTCAGTTTTAAGATACACAACAAAATGAATTTAGGGTAATATATAAATCTGTATTCCAAACAATAATTATTCCATGAGAATGTGTACCAAACTGGATTTGGAAGAGGGTACAACTCACCATCACATAGAGCTAAAGCCACCTTTATTTCCAGGGGCTTAAATCCCACTAATGATAAAGCTGGGAATGATAGCTATGGAAGTCCTCTTCCTAGGTACCAAGAACCAACCCGAAACCTCTTTCTTCCTAGGCTAGACTTCTGCTAAATATTTAATTTATTCCATGTTTACTAAGTGATCTAAAGGACCAGGATGTGGACATGGTATTGTGGTTTTTGAAAGTTTGGAGCCTGTGGGCACCAGGAACCATTTTTTAAGGTCTAGATTCTATCCTTGTAGATTTTGGGTGGTGCCCAGGACCGATTCCAAGACACACAATAGATAAAATTGCCCAGTCTCAGAGTTCTTTCAAAGAGCCCTCCGCGTTGCCATAGAGACTAAAGGGTTCTGGGAGCAGGACTGAGAGGCCACTGCCAGGCATCATTTCAGCTCTCAGCCTGGCCAGAACACAGGAGGTTCATGGGCTGCCATCCCAGCAAGCATTTTTGCTCTGGCTGGTATTTGGGCTTTCTGGGGGCTCAAGTGACTTCCTCATTGGCCCAGGTTCTCTGGGGAGGTTAATGACACAAGTCACAACTGTAAGCTGCTGCTGCCCGAGCATTGGTTCCTTCCCATGTCCTACTGGTGACTTGATGACAGGTATTTGGCAGGGATTGGACCCAATGGAGCCGAGTGGACTCTATGTGGGTTTTTTGGCTGTTGCTATTTCAGGGCTTTCCACAGACCTTTCCCTGCTGTTGACTATACAGAGCAAAGGGGAGAGACATGAACAAGATAGAGAAAAGCCAGTACATCTAGTATTTTGGAAGGGAGAATGTCTCGAACACCCACGGCTGATGTTTCAGGGTCATTATGGAATCAGAGGACTGTGACCAGGAGAGGGCCTTAGAGATCTCGTGCCCACTCCACTCTAGGGATCAGAGATGCTGACTGATACATTCTAGATCACACAGTCCTTGAGCAACAGTGCCCAGCTGTGAACCTTGGACTCTTGGCTCCAGTGAAGAGTTCCTTCTGCAATCCCTACTAAGTAAAAAGCTTAAACACTATTTTCTATCTGACCACCATTAAATGGCATTCTAGAAATGCATGTTTTAAAACTCTTAACAAATATGAAAACCTGGTACTATTGATAGTTTCGGTTTTTCTCATATTACAATGAGACTGTTATTGCAATGGAAAAGAAAAAAGGAAAAATTAAATACCATCTTCAGGGTGGCCTTTGTACAGTTACCCTAAACCTTCCAAATTCTCATGGGTGCCAACCCACAGTGTGTCTGGGAAAAAAGCTAACTGCAAGGAAAATATGTCCCTATAGAATTTGTCCTACTGACAGTTTCTCTAAATTGAGTGCTATGTAGCCCTCCTTACAATGATTAATGCTGTCTTGCTTCTTTTCCAGCTGTACCGTATCTCCCCCTTTTTAAATATGGAAGCATAATCAGCAAAGTGCATGTGTTACACTCCTAATGTTAGAAAAGGATAACCTCTGATTCTATGGCTCAATTTTATTTAAAATGCATGTTTTCTTTTCTTAACAACTTTTAAGAATATGGTAGGTTTGGGGCTTTGATAATAGGGGCAAGGGCTGGAGGATTTCCACAGAATTTCACTTTTTCCTGTTCTTAAAGATACAAAACAAGTTGAGAGGTAGGTTTGCCACATTTAGCAAACAAAAACAGAGGATGTCTAGTTAAATTTAATTTTAGATGAAGAATGAATAATTTTTAGCATAAGTATGTCCCATGCATTATTTGGCATACAGTTATACTAAAAATTAATTATCTGAAATTAAAATGTAATTGAGTGTCCTGTATTTTATCTGGCAATCCCATGGAGAGGGAGGTCATTTTCACAATATTATATATACTAAATAACTTACATTTTCACAATATTATGTATAGTAAATAACTTACATATGTGCTATATACTGCACAGTAAATTTATTATGCTATATATAGTAAATATATAGTAAACATAGTAAGATATTTACTATATATATTTTATATATTATAATATATAGTGAATAAAATGTTTTTTCTGAAATAATATATAATATATGTATAGTATATTGTACTATGTTATATTATATTAACTATTATACTATTTTATATGTATACATACACTTGTTAGTAAAATTGATGCAAACAGCTAATTTCTATAAGTAATGTATTATCTCCCAAGTTTATCAGCTCAGTTCTCTTAAATAGAGCTCACTTTTGGAGAGAATATCTGGTAAATTTCAAATATAGAAGAAAACAGAAGTCTTATGTAAAAATGTATAGGAATTAATGCTGGTTTTTATGATAACTGCCTTTTTTTTTTTTTTTTTTTTGGAAAACCAGATCTTTATTATTACTCACAAAGGAGCCATTCCCAGTCCTAAATGATTTAATGGAATCAGGACTTTGACATCTTCCTCATATAAAGATTCAGAAGCACCAAAGCAGTCTCAATATTGCCAGAGGTTAAAAGGTTGAAAAGTGAATCCTACTCAAGAGATACAAAATAACATAGCAATTTTAGGTCAGAAACAGAAAACAAGTGCTAAAAAATGAAGGAACACATATATCAATTCTTAATAATATCCAAAGAAAAAAAAGATAATTATTAGATATTACATCTCCAAATTAAAGGGGGAAAAAAAATGAGAGTCCAGAGAACCAGTATATAGTTTAACTCTCTGTAGGTCTTAGGCTTAGAGGCATGGAATTGAAGCTTTTTTAAAAACAGCCGCAGTCAACAGAAAAAAATTGCAGAACTCTCATTTATTTGGGTGACTCAAGTGGCCCCGGACATCACCAGTCTTTGAGTACAAATAAGGACACACTAACGTCAATGTCCAAACGACATTGGCTCTGAGCCTTCACCCATGAAGGCAGGACCTCACCCCCTGGCATGTCCCAGGGGATGTTTCACTAGTGCTCACAGATGATTCACTATATGCCCAAATTTTGTCCTGTTCCGCACCTACTCTGGTCCATATCTTCTAGTTACAGAGATGCTTTTGAGAACCTCTGTGCTGTACTGTTGGGATCAAACATTTGGGAAAGTCTGATAATGATGCCCAAGGGTACCACCTCCCCACCCCACCCCTCCTCATTCACTGTCACAGCACTTTGTCCTTTCCTTTGCACCTCTAATGATCTGATGTATAATTAATGATATAGACATTATGTTGCTCCTGTTTTGATTAAGCTTCTTTTCCAACACCTAGCACAATGCTTGGTGTAAACTAAATGTTCGATAGATACAATAAATGATTGAAGGGATTTCCTAGTTTAGGCTGCAAAACCTCTCTCATAACAATAGTGAAATGGCTCTTTTTATGTATTGGCGCTATTCCTAGTGCTTTACGTAGATTAACTCATCTACTTCCCATCAAACCCTACAAAAAAAAGGGACTTTAATTTTCTCCACTTTACAAATAAGAGAACTGAGAAACAGAGATGTTAAGAAACCTGCCCAAGGTCATCTAAGTAGTAAATAGCAGAGCTAGGATTCTGAACACCTACAATCTGCTTTCAGAGTTGGAGCTCTTCACTTTCTGGCAATTCACTTCTTTAAAAAAAAGTCTGAGAGTTAGATGGAGGAGTCTTTCCCCTCCTGTCTATCCTCTCTCTGCTCCAGGTCCCTTCACCAAAAATCATACCATATGAAAACAACCTTTAATAATAATAATATTAATAATAATAATAATAATAGAAATAATAACTCCCTATCTTCTTCACTTCTTTCTTTCCTAAGTTTTATTGAACACACGCTCTTACCATGTCAGGCCCACACCAGGTATCAGAACCACAAAGCTGCCTAAGAACTCCCTGCTGCCTCAGAATCACAGTCTAGTGGGAAGGGCAGAGGGGCCAACATTATTAACATTTTAAATAAACAAGACTCAAGAGAAGCAGCTGGTAAACCTCAGTGCAGCTAATGCTGGCCAGAAACAGCCAGGGGCCAGCAGGAAACTGACTAAGTTCATGAACAAATTAGAAAAAAAGATGTCTGGGCCCAAGTCAAGACTGACTCCTGGCTCCTGAGGCTGCAACTGAGAAGTGTGGCCTATACAGCTCACAGGTAGAAACTAAGTAGCTGCCAGATGTTCCTAAGGAATAAGGAAAAAGAAAGGCACAGAATTACTAGGTTCCAAGCAAATCTCATTAGGCTCTACAGAGAGGACCAGAATAGAGAAGAATGGATCACGTAAGTAAATATCCGAAGGGGAGGAAATTTAGCATTTCACTAAGCAGTGTAATTTATCATTCTGCTAGAGGAATTTTTTTAAGGGCAAAATTAAAGATTCTATCTCAGTCTGCTAATACTTTAGTGGCATTTGTCTTGTGCATGAGTTTCTGTGTTAAGAAAGGCTTGCTACATATAGGGGTCCATTAGTAGAATGGAGACAACTGAAAATGCATTATCCCCACCAGAGGTCAGACGAAGGCCTATGAAATACTGGTTGGAGGGGAAGTGGAAGGCTCCAGTTCTCATAGCTACTTTGCATGAAGGAATGGCAGTTTAATGTCACAGAGCCTGTTAGGGATGGCTCTATGATGTCCTCTCTGTGTGACTTTTTGGATCCATTATCTAACCTTTGAAATCTTAATTGTTTTATTTGTAAAATGGAAATGATAGTAGGATCTCCTTCATAGCTTTTTTTCTGTAATGATTAAATGAGGTTTTGCCTGTAATTGACTTCCTGATGTTAGCCCCATGGTAATGTCAGCTATCTTTGGTCATGGTGGTGATGATGGTAGTGGAGGTGAGATGTATGTGGAAGGGGAAGAGGGTGGTTCTTTATGATTTATTTCTATTACGGCTGTTTTCAGCTCTCTAAATAAGTATAATAATTCACTCTAAGAAAAATAATCTGGGACCCTTTAGATATAAGTGCGTTTTCAAATGCCCCTTTATATCAAAATGCCGACTCATATATCTGTCTCTGGACAGATTTGTGGGAATTGCTTTCTATAATATTGATTTAAGAGCTTTGATGACATGGTCCAAATATCTCCAGTCTCTTCTTAATAAGGTTAGGTACTATATTTAAACCCTTACTGAGTCCATTGATATTTTCTGCTTCTCAGGGTAGGGTGTTCTTAATGTCTCTGCCTGTAAGTACATATGAAACATGGGTTTTCAGCTCTGGGCCTGTTAACCCAGAAACTGGAAACTCTGTCTCTTGGTTATTGGATGAACTACAATCAAAAGTCCTCTAAGGACAACGAAGGCAGAGAGGGCGTATCCTTGCTGGTGAGTGCTTATATGAGGATTTGTGCCTCCTGGGGTCTTCCAAGCAGCAGTGGATCCTTCATCCCTATTAGGGGTGCTGGTGGCCTTGCTCTCACTCCCCTGATAGAATGGCAGTGGTCACCCCTTCGTGGTCTCAAGTTCCAGTCAGAAAGGCTGTGCCAGGATGGCACCTGCAGCATCTAATTCTGACTATGTCAATCTCTGTGAAATCTCTTGAACCAAAATACTGACATGGAGGAGAAATCCAGGAATAAATCAGATTTGAACAAAGAAACCAAAAGGGGAAAAGGGTCAACATTTTGGAGAATTCAGTATCATGGCTTCCTGAACAATGAAGTAGCAAATTTCTCAGGGAGCGAATGCTATTAACATTCTCTTTAAATTTGACGCTTTAACTGGACATGGCACAAGGCGTTTGGCATGGGCTGCATTTCCTGTCACAATTTATTTTGGAGTTAGAAAATATTTTTGACTCAAAAATATAACTGAAAGCTTATTTCTCCGCTGTCGTAAATCAAATCATCCCACCAATCTCAGTAGGACTTGGGCCCTATCCAAGATTTGCATACAAAGCAGATAGATGAATAGCCTTTGAAACTGGAAGATGTCTGCTGCTAACAGGAACCAGTGAGGACACAGATTTTTCCAAAGGATTTCGAGTAAGTTCCCAGAGGCTAGGGATGGTCTTTGAGTTATCTGACAAACTCTCTGTTCTCCTTTCATTCTCTTTTGAGGGTTTGGTCAAAATGTTGGCACTCTAGTGGGGTCAGATAAAGCAATCTGATCACTTGTGTAAGTGCCGGAGCTCTTCTTGTGGATTATTGAGATTTGAAGCCATGTGAAGTCAGAAAGCACGTCTTCTGCTTCTTTGGGATGGCTTCACCATCCTAGCATGATGGACAGCTGTGAGCTTCTTGAGTCACAGCACGTAGGAGAGTTCCTGGAACAGAGGAGACCCTCAGTACATGCTTGTTGATTGACAGACATGTCACATCTGCTGTCATTAAACTTGATTTCTGCATGTTTCTTATTTATCCATCAGTTTTTATTACTATTTAGTCATCCTTTGAAGACCATTAAATTTTTCCCCACTTCATTGTTTCATAGCCAAGGTTTTCACGATGCCAGTAGTACCACCCCCGACCCTGACCCCGTGCTTTTACAGCAGCCATATTTATACCATTGATCACACTGTGCTTATCTCTACCACCCTTTAGACGGGGAGGGAGGACTGTGTCTTGTTTATCATTGTCACCTGGTGCCTCTGGTAGTAGACAGCATTTTCAAAAGTGTTCAATAAATAGTTATTACATAAACAAAGTCCTGCACTCAGTGTTAGGGATTTTTCTGAAGGATTTAAACTGACACCTATCAATTCTACAACTCCTCAAAAAAGACTTTTTTTTCATCATGAATTAGAACTGAATTGTGCCATTTGCATGAGACAAACAACATTTTAATGCTTACCTTCACTTTCTATGATGCACTGTTCTCCTTCATGCTAATTTTGCTGTACGAGGTCCAGGAGGAGAGTGAAACATTTTAATTATGTCTCTTTTGAAAAATTTAAAACATAAACCAGAATTTCTAAGCATGCTTTTTTCAGGTGTTTTTCCTTTTGCTTTGTTTTTTTGAGTGGCTGACATTTCCTCTTTAAAAGTGAAGTCTAGAATACTTTGTTTGAGCTGATGGTACAAAAATACATAATATCTTTTTTCAACACTGCAAATATTTGTTGCATCCCTATTATTGTAGGACACCATTCCAGGAACTAATCAGAAAGATGCAAAGAGGAACAAAATCGTTGCTCTCATTGAGCTTAAATTCTAATGAAGAGGATACAAGCAATAAGCAAGAAAATGGCAGGAAATGCTCAGGACACTAAAGAAAATAAAATAGGGATGTAGCGGAAAGTCTGCATTGGACTACTGTGGAATGGGTGGTCAGAGAAGGGCGGTATAGGGAGGTGACATTTAATCTGGGGTCTAAATGAACCACAGGAGTTAACATCTGGACCTGAAAGAACACAGGTCCAGACAGAGGGGCTGACAAGAGAGCCCAAGGTGGGAACAAGTGTGGTTTGCTCAAGAAACAAGGCCGTCTTCTTCCTCTGTGAGTACAGGGAGCCTGTTGGCCTGCAGGTTCTCACTAAGGAACTGCCATAGATTGAATGTTTATGCCTCCCCCACCAAAATACATATGTTGAAATCCCAACAGCCAGTGAGATGGTATTAAGAGATGTTTAAGTTATTAGGGTGCAGCCCTCATAAAGGGGATTAGTGTTTTTATTAAAGAGACCCAAGAGAGATCCGTTGCCCCTTCCACTGTGTACAGACACAGCCAGAAGACGGCCATCTATGACCAGGAAGTGAATCTGCCAGTGCCTTGATCTTGGCTTTTGCAGCCTATGAACTGTGAGAAATAAATGTTTGTTGTTGATAAGCTACCCAGTCCATGATACTTTGTTATAGCACCCCCAAACAGACTAAGACAGTAATCCTTACAGAACCGGCTCCCAGGTTTACATTGCCAGGTCTAGCTGTCTCCACATTTGCAGGAAATCTTGACTCTACCAAAGCCCCCCTGACAAGAAAGAAAGAACAAATCCACTTAGCTAAGCTATCAAGAATTTATGTTTTGGTAGGCACTGGGCATCAACCAAACTTATTATCCCCACCCCAAGATTATCAATAATCTTTATAATCTTTTCTGTTCCTGGTACCCTAATACTGGAATTACCATCTTCCTTATTTCCTATGTGTGTTTTGGAGACACACACACACACACACACACACACACACACACACACACACACACGTGGGTTTAGAAAGGCATGATTTTCTTTGGGGATGCTGACTACAGTTCTGTTAACTTACTTGTTTAAGGTTCATGATTTACACAGCAGAGAGGCAAAGAGTCCTCGGAACTCCTTGCCCCAGCCTTCCTCTTGTTACATCCTCACACGTGCACACTCTATGTGTTTATATTGAGTGAAGCCCTTTCATCCAGTCGGGTCAACCAAGAATTTTTCTCACAAGTGGATTTTCCTGAGAGGCAGGGACTGGCCTATATCCCCAAGACAAGCAGAGGGGGCTTGTAATCCTGTACCCTCCATCAGAAAAACACTGAGCCACCAGAGTCTAATGTTACTAAGCAGGTCAAGTTTTTGCTTCCCACCCCTAAGCCTTCCTGACAGAAGCCTATGGAGGGCTTTTGCCTTAAAATTGTGTTTTAAGCAGTTCATGAACACTTATTTTTACTTTTTTTTATTTTTTATTTTTTTCTGAGGGCAGTGTCACTGGCCTTCATATGTGGGACCTGAATCAGGGCCGCTGGCGTCCCAAGCCAGCTCTTAACTACTGCACCACTTGGCCGGCCTCATGAACACTTGCAAAAAAAAAAAATTCACGTTTTCTCATTTAACCTTGGCAGCAATCCTGTGAGATAGCTATTAGTCTTGCCTAATAGAAGAGGAAACAGCAGCCCAGGAAGGGTCTGCAACAATCCCTCTGGTCACTCAGCTGATTCCGTCCTGTCTGAGCTGAGATCTAAACTGAGATGTCATGCCCACACCCACTTCTTTTTGCTCCAGCATGCTGCCCAAGCCTCACAAGAGTCTTGGCGGGGCTCATGTGTGTGCCCTGCTTTGCTCCCCCAGAAGCATAGTACAGTTGGATCCTTGAGTTTGTTGGGGGAGATTTTGCGTGTTCTGAAATTGCTAAATTCCTATGAAATTACTTGACTCATTGAAAACACACACAGTAAGCAAGAGAGAGTGAGAGATAGTGGGAGTGGAGGCAGGGAAGGGGAAGGAAGAAGAAAAGAAAAGCTCACAGGTATGGAGCTCCTCCTGAGATAATGTGCCGAGCTCCTTACATGTAAAGGATGTTATCCTTAAAATTCTCTATCGGAGCTTTTACCTCTTGGCATTACACTGATTATGCAGCAGTCTAAGGCCTGCTACTCCATGGAAAGTCCCAGGTATTATCTTGAAACAAACAGCGACTCAATGAATTTTTTTAAGGCCAGAAATTAGCACTGTAGGGGAAAGCAGGCTTGCTGTTTTTGGGCGCCCCTCTGTGGCCACCGGCAAAAACATTCCAGAAACTACTATAACGGGTTGTTAAGCTACTCAACAGAGCCTGAAACCCTTGGTTTTCTTCTTGGCTCTGCCTTTTCTGCTTCCTATCACGTTAAGACTGTAAATGTTTAACAGAAACGTGCTTCTTAAATATTAGTGACTCCTCTGAGTGCTTTCCAACAGAAATATACAGCGAAAGCCTTCAGAATCATGAGGTCTGAGTAAAAGTACTGCTGTGCCACTCAGCTGCCATTGGATGAGCTGATCTCTCTGCATCTCAGTTTCATCTGTAAATTGGAACCAAGAATCCCTACCTCCCGGGGGTGTTGTGGAGATTCGATGAGATGACACGTGACACTATCTGCAGTGATTAATGATGGTAGCTCCTTTCTTTTTGCTGTCTTTTGCTCTATACACAGAATTTTTTCTACAGACAAGTCTGACATTAAACATTCTCAGATCAGAATAAGCATTGCTTTGCTTCAAAACCCTTCCCCAAGTCTAAGGGAACAGCACATTTCTAGGGAGAAAAAAATGGTAAAGAAATCTGTGAGGACAAGTTAGCTTTTAGGGGCCTTTCAGAGAGAGAGAAAGAGAGAGAGGATCTGGATGGGAAAGAGCTGAGGAAAGGATGTGTTTATGGTGACCTCTTCACAAGGGAACCTGCCTAGGTCAGAGCTGGCTGCTGATCTGGCCTTCCCTTAATGGCTTCTGAGCAAGCAGTTGCCCTGCTGGATGCAGCCATTTTGGAGGACTTTTCATGACAACCACCAACACGAGCAAGGCAGCTCTTCCTCTAAAGGGCTAAACACAAGTGACAAGGACATTAGCCTCTCTATTTGTGTTTATTTTGTTGACTGCTACAGCCAGCAAAACTCTACCTGTGGCTTACCTTTCACAACAGATGTCTTTTCTGCCTTTAGTTGCAGGAATATTTCCAAAGCAAGATGCCAACTGTACACTGGTGCCAAAAGCGCGTACATATTTGCAAAGATGTAAAAGAAGTAGACGAAAATACCAGACTCCTGGGAAGCCACCCAGGTTGGGAGAGCCAGTGCTCAGTTTGTCCTGCTGTCTTAAGGGAGGGAGGGGAGAACATTCAGGAAGTGAGAGCCCTCCCAGTGTCCCCTACTTCTCTAACTTGACCTTTGTCATCCCTTTGAAAGAGCATGGTCTTTGGGTACAAAGAGGCCTGGGTTTGAATTCTGCTTTTTTATTTATGAGCTGTGAGACTCTGGAGAAACCATTGACCTTTGCTGTCTTCAGTTTCCTCATCTGTGAAACAGAGCCCATGATTTTGTGAGAAGAAAATATGATAACAAATGCAAAAACCTCGCCGAGTTAATGGGACATAAAAGGTGCTCAACTGGTAATTTTTTTAACTAATGGGACAAATGATATTAAACAATAACTTCCTAGAAAATATGTATACTTATGGGATATTAATTTAAAACAATTCATGAAATGTATACATGCATTTAAAAATATAATGAAGGATGAACCCCAAAGTCATAAAATTTAAGGCAACTTTATAGCCTTATTTATGGTTACCTATATTTTCTTGTTTTTCAACAACCAATATGTATTGCTTATAAAACAACAACAATAAAACAAACAAACAAACAAAAAAGTAAAGAGAACTGAGGCTGTAGAAGAATATTAGTAGTTTGGGAAAATATATTGTTGTAAACAAAAGCTTGGGTATACATCACATTATAGAATGTGTAGCTAATACATAGAAACTACAGAGGGAGTGTAAATGAAACCTTTACAGTGATCATCTCTATGTAGAGTAATTGTAGATGCTTTTCATTTTCTTCTTTTTAAAATTTTTTATTTTTTATTTCTTAGCTGAGCCATCCTGACATCTGTTGGTTGCTTAGCGGCAGCTCAGCTTGGGCTGGGCATCAAACTGCTGTTGCTCAGAGCTCAACTTGCACTCTTGAGCGAGCTCTTAACGAACTGAGCCACTTGGCTGGCCCAAATTTTCTCCTTTTTTATGCCACATTTTCTACATTTTTATATTAGTTCTAAAAGACCTGAAAGGAATAAACATACAACTAGGCTGTTTTAAAAGCATGCAAAAGGTGAACAGACACTGTTGATAGGAAACAAACATCATGCACATTTATAAAATAAGTTAATATAAATAGATTTGAGCATATATGGGTTGCCAAACCTGTAGCAACAATGGTGAATAAAGCACATAGTCAGTATCCTGGCAAGTCTCTAAAACCACTTTACGTCTTGCTCAACATTGCTCCTTCTGCCCACAATTCCTCTGCTCTCTTTCCTGACCATCTCTTATCCCATGTCCAGCAGGGGAGCACCTACTAATCATCCAGGATTCAGCCAAATTTTTTCTCATCTGTGAACTTGCCAAGCATTTCCTGGCAGATTTCTGCTTATTCCCTCAGTACCATGTACATAAGTCCATGGAAAAAGTGACAGCATTTTACTGCACTGATTGTTTACATATTCATCTTCCCCTCCTAAATCGCAGGAACTGTGTCCCATGCACCTCTTTAATCTTTCTTTTTTATCCTCCTTCCCTGACTCATCTCACTCCCCCTTCCTCCCCATTCCTCCTCCCTCTCCTCCTCTTTCTCCTTTTTTAAAATTTATTTTTTTGTTAAATTAAATTTGTTAAATTAAAAAAATTAAATTTGTTAAATTAAAAAAATAAATTAAAAATAAAATTTATTTATTAAATTTATTGGGGTGACATTGGTTAGTAAATTATATAGGTTTCAAGTGTACATGTTTATAATATACCATCTATATACTGCATTGTGTGTTCACCATCCAGAGTCAGTCCTACTTCCAGCACCATATGCAGAGGGTGCCCAAAAAATGTATACACATTTTAAGAAAGGAAAAAACTGTATTAAAATTGTAATGCTCAACATATACCAATAACAAAAGATGAATACAAGTCATGTGTATACATCTTTTTGGGACCCCCCCCCCATATGATCCCTTTTTCCTTCTTCTTCTACTCTCCTCTCACCCTTACCCTCTGGTAACCACTAAACTGTTATCTGTGTCTATGAGTTTTTGTTTCTTTGTTTGTTTTGTTCTTTTGTTGCTTTCAGTTTTATATCCTTCATATGAATGAAGTCATTTGGTTCTTGACTTTTTCTGTCTGACTTATTTCTGTTAGCATAATAATCTCAAGATTCATCCATGTTGTCACAAATGGCAGTATTTCGTTTTATGGCTGAGTAATAGTCCATTGTGTATATGTATCACATCTTCTTTACCCAATTGTCTATTGAAGGACACTTTGGTTGTTTCCATGTCTTGGCCACCATGAATAATGCTGCAGTGAACATAGGGGTACATATATCTTTACGGACAAACATTTTCAGATTTTGGGGGTAGGTACCCAGAAGAATTGCTGGGTCATATGGTAATTCTATTCTTAATTTTTTGAGGAACCTCCAAACTGTTTTCAATAGTGGCTGTACCAATTTACATTCCCACCAGCAGTGTATGAGGGTTTCTTTTTCTCCACAGCCTCTCCAACACTTGTTATTAGTTGTCTTGTTGATGATAACAGGTGTGAGGTGGTATCTCATTCTGGTTTTGATTTGCATTTCCCTAATAGCTAGCGAAGTGGCATTTTTTCATATACCTGTTGGCCATTTGTCTGTCTTCTTGGGAGAAGTGTCTGTTCAGATCTTCTGCTCTTTTTTAATGGGATTGTTTGGTTTTTTGTTGTTGAGTTGTACGAGTTCTTTATATATTTTGAATTTTAGAGCCTTACCAGAAGCATTGTGTGCAAATATCTTCTCCCATTGGGTTGGTTGCCTCTTTGTTTTGTTGATGGGTTTTTTTTGCTGTGCAGAAGCTTTTTAGTTTGAAATAGTCCCATTCATTTATCTTAATACCTAGCAAAATGATTGACATAATATGTGCTCAATGAAAGGTGATTAACTAAATTAATCACTTAATCTGAATCCTGTTTCATATCTATTTCAGTGTAATTGGTCTCAGTTCCTACCATCCTTAAAGTCTGGTTATTGGGAAATTGTAGGCCAAAATTACAGTTATAAATCTGTGTCACTAGGCTTTGTAGGGTGAACCAAAGTAGAGACAACCAACCCAATTACTAATATTGGAGATACACAAACAGTGATTTATAAATTAAAAAACAAGATGGTAGTAACTGAAAGCCATGATAATATCAAGACAATGTGTTCATTTGCAAGGCATCCTTGTTCTAAATTAAAAGAATTCCAAGTAGGTCTGTGCACAAGTGCACAGAAGGGGTGTCCTGATGTTCTGAAGTGTTGTTTGCAACTGGGCTTCTTGGTATGGTCCTTCTCAACTATGGCTGCACATTAGAATCGCAGGCAATGTTTTTAAAATTATGACCCCCAATCAATCAAAAAAGAAACTCTAGCAATTCAGAGTTTTAATTGAGAGTTATTTGCCTTTAAAAATGGAGGAAAGGAGTTGTATTTTAAAACAATTTGAGCCATTTAAGGGAACTCTCCACCAATGTGCTATCAGTAGGGTGACCATAAAATATCAACCACACTAGGATTCTCTTGAACAAACCAGGACATGTGCTCACCATAGCCATAAACCTTCTTTTAAAGTTTGTGCTTCAAATGAATATTATAAAAAGTGGGCCAAGGACAATTAGTTGTTGCTTCTGTCCGACGATACAAAGCCAATGAGCAAGCCTACACTCCCTGCCAGAATCCTTGGACATTCTGTACCTAATGAACTTGCTATCCTGGTAGTTTCAAAAAAACAAGGACGTGAGTTGGTAAATGAGTAGAAAACTGACAGCTATAAAGACAAATTACTACTCAGATACTAGAGGTAAATTATGCCCATATATTTCTTTTCTTCTCTCAGAGGAGGTGGTTACCCAAACACCTGCTAGAGGCAAAGAGTGAGGAAGGGTAGAGTGTTATAAGTTCACTTTAACTTCATATTTGTGATAAGCCTTTCCTTTTACAACTGCTCAGTATTACCAGTCATCCTAGCCTCCTAATTACTGTAGGTCTTTTCCACCTAAAAGCCCGAGTCAGAATAAAAACTTTGCACATTTATGATGACAAAGAATAGAAAATATTAGGGACAAAGGAATCAAAGAAGAAAGGCTGCTGGGGATGTTGAAGAGAGGACTGAGTAGACAATCTGGATTTAAATCCTGTAACCCAAACTGTCAGTATTCTAATCTAACAGCCTGTTGTGAGGGGTTTTGTAAGAATCACAGAAGATAAAAGATTGAAAATATCCTTGAAGATGTGCTTGATTTATGATTACCTGGTGAACTTGTGGCACTATGCACGTTATCTGAGATGGAATTATTAGACAGCAATGATCTCCTGATCATACAGTGATCCACCAAGGCAGATGAAAGCTGAGTACTAAAGTACTGTCAAAAGCAATATTTCTAAGATTGATGTACTTAGTGTTATTTTCTCTACATTTAGATTTGTTTCTAGCATCTTACATTGGCTTTCTATTAACCATGATTTTTGTAAAATATCTTTTCTCTTTTCCTTCTTTATCATTGGTTAATCTACTTTTTCCCCCACTAGGTTTAGTTAGGCATTCTATTTCTGTTCTTTTATTGGCTATTTAATTTTTTTCCATGTCTATTTAATTTTACTCCATATCTTTACCTTCCTGAAGAGTATGAGGATTTTAGAATATTTTAGTTTTAATTCTCCACCCATCCCTATCGCCATCATTCTACAGAGTATTATTGTAAAATATTTTATTAATATTTGGTTTTATTGCTCCAAATTATTCATTGTCATCACTATCCTAATTATCACGATTATTGTCCTATTTCCATTAAGTCAGTAACAAAATCACTATTACCATAAAATATGTATTCTATTATTTCTATTATAGGCAAAACAAATATACAAGAGAGGGGAAGGAGTTTTTCAATAGCTATCGAAAAACTAAGAGGTAAAATTCTCTGTGGTGATATGATTATTTATATTATATTATATTATATTATACCAGATAAAATAATATTATAATAATTAGGTATCCAAAACAAATTCAAGATAGTCATGAAAAAATTGTTTAAAAATAAGAAAATTCAGCCAGTTGCCTGGGAGCAAAAAAAGAATTAATAATCAATATTTTTGTATTTATTAAACAGAAAACAACTCAAATCACAGATCCTACAGCTAGTGATTGAAATAACATTTTCTGTCATTCTTGTAATCTGGTTTCCCATGCTATTTTTAAGTACCAATAAATACCAATATTTTTGTTATAATGAAACTATTATCTTGACATTTTTAAAATTTAAGACCATTTGTATCTTGAAATGAAGATCAAAGATTATATTTGTCAATTTATGTAAGAACGTGAAACTATTTGCATTCTGTAAGTCTGGACATGTGCAAACACTATTTTTGCATCAGTACCCATGAAATGATTGACATGGTGCCCTAGTAGAATTTGTGTTTATGAAATGACAAGTTAAGGAGCCTTCTTCCCACAATTGCTGTTCTGCAATTTTTGATGAAAATGCTTGCTAAACAAAACTCTATTTTATAAGATTAAACACTTCATTAAAATTATGAATTGAACAAATGTACACTCCTTTAGAAAGCTTTGTTCTATACCACCATAATCCTCAAGAGAAGGAAGATAATGACAGTAAACAAAGAAAAGCTTTTATTGCAAGAGTGGTTTGTATTCTAGCTCAAACACTTTCTAAACCAGTGAAATATAAATACAACAATATTAGCATTAATACAGGTAACTATATCAGAATTTACAGCTATAATGATGAAACTGAAGTCAACAAAGTTTAAACAAAGAAAATCTTCCTTTGAAACAAATAATAGCTCATTTTCAATTTTATGATTACATTTCCTGCTAAAGAACAAATAGTTGTTTAAAATTTTCTGACCAATGAAGAGATAGATAGCATAATTTGGAGATGGATTCTAAGTAAAATAATTGACATTAGCTTATACTTATCTCCTCATTATTCCTCAGACTACTATAAAACCAGGAAGAGGCATAAGATGAACTTTGGTTCACCCTATGGGACTGCCGTGGATTGAATTGTGTCACCTCACTTCCCAACAGGTATGCTGACATCCTAATCCCTGGTAACTGTTAATGTGACAGTATTTGAAAATAGAATTTTTGCAAGTATATTCAAATTAAGATGAGATCATGCTCAATCATGCTCGGGTCGGTCTTAGCCCAATCTAACTGGTGTCCTTATAAGAAGAAGAAACAAACATAGATACACAGTGAGAACACCATGTGACAACAAAGGTAGATATGGGGGTAATGCATCTGCAAACCAAGGGACACCAAGGATTGATGACAACCATGAGAAAGAGTATAGGAAATTCAAAAAGTATTCATTCCTAAAACCTTCACAGGGAGCATGGCTTCCTCTCAGTTGAGCCTAGATTTACACCTTTTCTTGTTCATCTCATCCTTGCATCTTTTTTTCTCACCCTGTTGCCATTTTTTTCTATTTCATACAGAAACTTGTTTTATTTAAGAAACATTTATACAGGGCCGGCCGAGTGGCGCAGTGGTTGAGCACTGCCTTGGGAAGCCAGCGGCCCCGGTTCGGGTCCCACATATGAGGGCCAGTGACACTGCCCTCAAAAAAAAAAAAAAAAGAAAAGAAAAGAAAAAAGAAACATTTATATATTCCTTGCTAAGTACCAGGCACTGAACTAAACTCCTTTAAATTTTGGAGCAGTATTAAGTTCACAGCAAAATTAATCAGAAAGTACAAGAGTTCCCATAGACACCCTGTCCCCCCAATATATGCATAGCCCCCCTTACTATCAGCGTGGGGCACCAGAGTGGTACGTTTGTTAAAATTTATGAACCTACATTGATTGACATGTCATTATCAACCGAAGTCCATAGTTTACGTTAGGGTTCACTCTTGATGTACATTCTATGCATTTTGACCAATATAATGATGTATATCTAAATTATGGTATCATGCAGAGTAGTTTCACTGCCCTAAAAATTCTCTGTGCTCCATGGGTTCATCCCTCCCCTCCCCAACTCTTGGCAACCACTGATTTTTTTTACTGTCTCCATAGGTTAGCCTTTTCTGGAGTGTCCTATAGTTGGAAACATACAGTATATAAATTTATTAGATTGGCTTCTTTCACTTAGTAATAATGCATTTAAGTTGCCTCCATGTCTTTTCATTACTTGATAGCTCACTTCATTTTAGTACTGAACAGTGTTTCATTGACTGGATGTACCATAGTTATTTACCCCACTGTCTTTGTAAAGACATTCTATATCCGCTCATCACAGCTGTGGTCTTTTCTCATGAATCTTAGTCCTGCCCAGTAGTCGTGTGCCTTGCACAGGTAGTATAATGATAGAAAACCTAGCTGTTACTCTGAACTCTTGGCTCAGACCTACGTTCCAGACCTAGGCCAGGTTCTATGGCAAGCCATTTAACTTCTCTGTGCTGTAATACCCCAATCTCTAAAGCGGAGAACAGCATTATCAGTTTCCTCATAAGCCTGTGGGATCAAATGAAATAATACATGTAAATGCTTGGCCCGGGGCCTAAATCAGCACATGTCAGGTGTGGGACTGATGGCCTATTTTTAGGAAGACAAAATTTGTGGGATTGATTTTCTTCTGAACCCATGTGATTTAAGAAGTATCCTTTCTAAGATTTATGGAAGTTGTTATACATTATGTGTGTCTACCATGTTACTCCATATAAACAGAGAATTTATAAAAACATGTACTGTCATCTAATAATAATGTAATAATCAAGAATAGAACAAAGAACCTGTTTCATTATTCAAAGTGTGAAATTCTATGTGGGTTAAGATGCAAATTCCATGCTGGGGCAATGCTAATAATGAAAATTAATTCCTAGACAAGGAAAGAGTTAATGAACCTGAATACATGCAATAATTTGCCAGACTTAAGCTGTACTTCAGAAGCCAATTATAACTTATTTCTATATCTTGTAGACAACAGCCAGGTGTTCTCATCAAATCAATAATGAGAAAATGTCATTTAAGCTCCATCAATGTCTCCCACTGGAGCTCTGATAACCAATTTCAAGGAGACTAGCAGCATACAATCTTTGCAGCTGAAATGTCTCCACAAAATATGTCGGAGCGAGTGCATTTAGCGACATTTCTAGCAAATAAATAGCTAAAAAAAATGTTCTGTGAATGGCATGCCACTTCACACCTGTGGATCAAACCAAACCAAATATCAGCTGTAGGGCCGGCCGAGTGGCACTCTGGTTAAGCGCTGGCTTGGGAAGCCAGGGGCCCCGGTTCCGGTCCCACATATGAGGGCCGGTGACGCTGCCCTCAAAATAAATAAATCAATAAACAAAGAATAAAAAATGGAAATGGCAATATCTATAAAAAGAAAAAAATCAGCTGTAAAACATTCTCTATGAACCTTGACAGGAAATGTGAAACTGAATAATAATTGTCTAATTTGTTGGGTATGGTTGTAAAAAAAAACCCAACAATTCCTCAGGGCTTCAGGATTCTGAAAAACAAGTGAATAAAACTCTCTAGCCTCTGGGAGTTCAGCAAACGTATTGTAGAGGCCTGGCAAGATTTCGGCATTGAAAAGCTCTTTCTGACTCCTTGGTGCTCAACTCAATCCTTTCTCAGAGAGCTTTTTACTTACACTCTAGGTAAAGAAATGGAAATCACTTATCTAGATTGTTGAAAGGCAGTTATCTCTTCATACACACACACAAAAAAAATTCACCTGGGACACCTACAAAGCTTATTATTTGTTTATTTTTTAAAAGTTTTTAAAATTACAGTTGACATTCAATATTATATTAGCTTCAAGTGTACAGCATAGTGGTTAGACATTTATATAACTTATGAAGTGATCCCCCTGATAAGACTAGTACACCCCAAACATCATACATGGTTATTACAATATTACTGACTATATTCCCTATGCTGTACTTTACACCCGAGGACTGTTTTATAACTGCCAGTTTGAACTCATTTATCCCTTCACATTTTTTGCCTTAATCCCTTTACCTACTAAGCTTATTGAGAGAATGTACTAACGTGTACAATGTTGAAAGGATACTATCAAGTCAAAAACACACACCTTCAATATGCTAATAAGATGTAGAAGAGTGGGGCAGAGTGGTAAATAGACAATGTATTTAAAACTGAAAATGAATTGGCTAATTAGTAAGCAGATGCTGTTTGGCAGGTTTAGGCCTGTTTAAAGAACAGACTGTTACAGCACGGTTCAAGAAGAGCAGCAGTAGGTCCAGGGGAATGAATCTTTGAATGTGCAGTGGTTGGTCTGTTGAACTTCAGTTACCAAAGAAGGAAATGGGGGGAAACGTTAGCCCACCAGATTAGGACATGATGTAACAAGACGCATTGTAGGGATGGGTGGAGAAAAACCTACAAGAATTAGGAAGATAAATATGGCACTGAGACTGATAGATGGGTTTCAAAAAAAAAAAATGGCAACTACTAACAACTTTTTCTATGGTCAGTTCTACAAATTTAAAATTTAAAGTTCTACAACCAAGCAGGAAGGGATGACACATGTCTTTTAGGCAATTCCCTCCCCTCATTTTACCCTTAATATTACACTGTAGTATTGTTTACTTAGGTGACTGACACAAAAATGCCACAGCTAATGACTGGTAGACTCCAAATGGGGTGCAGGTATCTTGATTTCTAGGGTTCTCTCCCTAGCACTACTCTGTCTGTAAAAACTAATATGGTCCCTCCTCTAACCATCACTAGAATTTTAGGTGACCCATTTCTCTAATTATCACGCTTGGATACATGACTCCCTGACAGGCCCCTGTGATCATTTGGGAAAATAATGTGAAAACTTAAAAGCCTGTATCTATAGAACCTACAGGGATGGAAATTCCTCTAAGTTCTCAAGCTTTCCCTCTCACTCACTGGGGACATTTTTAGTTTTCTTTGCTCTGCAGCTTGCCAAGTATCCACGGCACCTAACCACAAGTGCACAAGACAGTCCACTCCAATCAGATGCTCAACCCAACCAACATTCCCAGGCAGCCTTGGAGCCATCACAATGCCCTTCAAGTGCAGGGTCATGTTTTTTGGAAAACAGCATGTGGAGCTCAGCGCCCTCACATTCTCTCAGTGTGCATCATGCTCCAAGCCTTCCGAAAGTGTCAAAGCCAGGCAACAAAGGAACTGTTTTTCCTTTTAACTAGAGACAAATCATTTAGTTCTTCAAACAACACCAACCATTATTCATCAAAAGATGAGAGTTCTTGTTTTTTTTGTGAAAGTTCCCTGTCTATTCAGAACTGTATTGTAGCTATACTCCTTCTCTTATTTCCTTCTTCACATCCTACTCTTTTAGCTTTAATTCCACAGACTAATTCAGAATCTATCATGTGCTATTAGACCCTGGAATATGAGTGGCAATGCAAAGATAAGTAGAATATTCTCTGCTTTGTGGGAGTTTACCATCTATACAGGAAAGTGCAGCATGTAAATAGAGAATTAAAATACAACATGGTAAATGGTGGAGCAATAATGAAGTTCAGGGTGGGAACCAGAGAGAGTCAGACAGTGCACTGAAGCAGTGATGTTTAATAGGGATCTTGGGGGAATGTGGTCCTTTTGGAAATGGTTGTTTTATCTGTCCCCTCTAGTTTCTCTCCCACATGAACAGTGGACACCATTTAGGGTATGTGCTGGCTTTTACTCGCTTCTTAGAAAACCCATCTCATCCATATTCCTGGAGGCAGTAGCTGCCCCTCCCCTATTCCAAGTCACAGGTGCCTGAGCCCATTGGGCTAAAGAAACAAGAGACAAAGAGATAGAGAGGAGGAGGGAGCTGGGCTGCAGGATCACCAGGTCTTGCCCCAGGTGGCGATAGCCATGAAAAAAAGATGAGAAATGAATCTGTTTTAAACTTTTTTTATTTTATTTTTTATTTTTTTGAGGGCAGTGTCACTGGCCCTCGTATGTGGGTCCCGAACCGGGGCCGCTGGCATCCCAAGCCAGCGCTTAACAACCATGCCACTCGGCCAGCCCTTTTTTGTTTTAAACTTTTTTATTTTATTTTTTATTTTTTTGAGGGCAGTGTCACTGGCCCTCGTAATCTGGAAGAGGGTAGAATGCAGCGGTGCACAGGGAAAAGCAGGCATGCAAAGCTACAGGTGCCTGAATGAGAGTCAGGAGTAGAACTCCCTCAGGGCCCCTCGTCCTTCCAGCACTGAGTTCGGATGCTGCCCTGGAAGAGTCCTGCTTGACTTGGGCTTCTGGGAATGGGTTTCTGTTCTTTGCAACTAAACATTCTTATTTATTTTCAAATTCTTTTATTTTTTTTTAAGATTTTTATTGGGGAATTGGGGAGGGGAACAGTGTTGGGGAATTGGGGAAGGGGAACACTGTGTTTTTCCAGGACCCATCAGCTCCAAGTTAAGTTATTGTCCTTCAATCTTATTTGTGGAGGGTCACAGCTCAGCCCCAAGTCCAGTTACCATTTTCAATCTAGTTGTAGGGAGGAGAGGGAGGGGGACAGCCCACCATCGCACCATCCCATGTGGGAGTCGAGCCAGAAGCCTTGTTGTTAGAAGCACATGCTCTTACCAACTGAGCCATCCTGCCCCCTGTTGGCAGCTCAGCGGCAGCTCAGCTCGGGTGCAGCTCACTGGCCCATGTAGGAATCGAACTGGCAACGCTGTTGCTCAGAGCTTGCACTCTTAACCGACGGAGCCACTCCACTCGGCTGGCCCCAAACATTATTTTTAAAAAATAATCTTCTGGCACATTTTCTTAAAATAATGCCTCACAGAATGCTGTGTTAACTAAAATATTTTAAAAAGCTAAACTACCAGAACACAAGATAATTTATCCCCAAAGAGGTCATTCCTGATTGGACAGAGACAATGGAGTGAGGCATGGCTTGGGAATGAAGGCTGGAGTCTTGTAGGCTAGGGAAATTGCCTGTCATGGAATGAAGGGTGAGGAGATAGCCAGGGCATCTCCTCACACCCTGCGCATCCTCTGGGCTCTGAGGAGGAGGCTGTGGGACTCTTCACCAGAGTTCACGTGGGCCTCACTCCCCCTTCCACAGACACACCAAGTCGTGTCATCACTCCTGCAGCCTGAAACGCTGGCCTCTGTTAGCCAGCAAGCCCAGACCACAGCCGCTGCTTTGCAGCCTCTCAGCCTCCAAGGACCCCATCTCCCTTAGGGTGGTTGTAGGGAGGGCACAAACATGCTTCGGAAAGCAGTCCAAGTCTCCAGGGTACAAGCTTCCCTCCAAATGACTAACAATTTCAGGGCTGGAAACACATTATCTTCATTATGCCATTTAATTCTCACAACAACCCCGCGGACTTAGTATTATCCTCATTTGGGGTACTACCCTCCTTCTGCATATGATGAAAGTGAGGCTTGATGCTGCTGACTTACCAAAGGCAAGTAACTAGAAAGGGACAGGGCTGAGATTCAAGACTGGTCTTCTTCTACAATAACTTGGAAGCCATGCTTTGACTCACCACTGGCTCACCCTTTCCAAAGCACCCATCTTGGCAATCCCGGTTTCCCAAGGCTGCTGCCCATTGGAATTGAAAGAAAGAACCCCAAAGAGACATGAATGGAAAATACCTCAAAGGGTGCCTTTTTTTTTTTTTAAACATTTTTTTTTTTTTTTGAGGGCAGTGTCACTGGCCCTCACACGTGGGATCCGAACCGGGGCTGCCGGCTTCCCAAGCCAGCGCCTAACCACCACGCCACTCCGCCGGCCCAAAGGGTGCCTTTTCTGATGCTGACTCAGTAGCTTTTTATCTCTGCAATCAGAGATGAGGGGTAAAGATCTTCATGGTGGGGGTGGCTGGGTGGCTCAGTAAATCAGAGCACCGTGCTCTGAGCAACAGCGTTGCCAGTTCAATTCCCACATGGACCAGTGAGCTGCATCCTCCGCAAATAGACTGAAGACAATGACGTGAGCTGAGCTGCTGCTGAGCAGCAGTGAGTGACCAGATGATTCAGTTGGTTAGAGCGCATGCTCTCAACAACAAGGTTGCCTGTTCAAACAGCAACTAGACTTGGAGCTTAATCCACAATTAAGATTGAAGGACATCAACTTGACTTGAACCTGATGGGTCCTGGGAAAAAAACACAATTGTTCCCCAATAAAGTTTTAAAAAAGAAACAAAATAGATCTTCGTGGTACATGAGTAAAAGGAGAGAGAGAGACCCCAGAGTAGGACCACATCTGTGCAGTTTGGAATGAAATAATCACATCATATTGCCACCATAGGGTCATCTGGTTACTGTGGATGACCAGGCATGTGAGGCTAGCTTTGCATTTTATTTTCCAAGTCACCTCTGATAGAATCGTCCATATCAATAAAAGAGATTGCAAGATTTTTTTTAAAGTTCATTCTAATTAAAATCTTGTTTAAGTTGAAAAATGGGAACTTATCCTTCTCTTAAAGCAGTGAATGAATCTAATGATTTTCCAAGATCCCAGGCATGACTAAGTCCTGTCATTATGGACAAGTCCACTTCATGAATCTAAGCACATACACGCTCACACACTGGCTCAGGCCATCTTCTCCAAACTGTGCTTCCTCTGATGAAAGAAGCTGGCAGTACATTGTGTACCGAACAGATCCAAACAATTCAGCATTTTAGGGCTCGCAATACCAAGCTCTGTCTGATTGGGAACTCCATAGGTGAACTTGACACTGAGATGCTGCTGTGAGGAAATTTACTTCATATGGCTCTAGCTCCTGGCAGGTTGCTCATCAATTGAAGCTTCCAGAAAGAGCAAAGGGAGAGCCCCAAGCCTCTGAGCCCATGGGTGAGGAGTTATTTTTTTTGTTTTGTTTTTAAAGATTTTATTGGGGAATTGGGGAAGGGGAACAGCATTGGGGAATCGGGGAAGGGGAACAGACAAATTGCTGTCTTTTAGTTCTTCAGTCTAGTTGTGGAGGACGTTGCTTCACTGGCCCATGTTGGTATCGTCATTGCGCTCTTCCTGGATGAGGCAGATTGGTTGCTGGCCTCTGGATGGTAGCTCTCTGTGGCTATTGGAAGCTCACGCTGGCTGCCGGCTACTCACTGTAGCCTATGGCAGCCCACTGCAGCAGGGGCTGCAGCCTACACCATCGCCGGGGCTTGCACAGCCCAATTCCAGGTGGAGCTGTTGTTAGCTGTAGAGGGCAGTGTCACTGGCCCTCCTATGTGGGATCCGAACCGGGGCCTCTGGCATCCCCAAACCAGCTCTTAACCAATACGCCACTCGGCCGGCCCAGGAGTTATTTTAAATTTGTTCTCTCTCCAATAGGGAGTCCAAGATTACCAAGGGAAAAAACAACCTCTTAACAAAACTCAAGAAAAAATGCTGCGTTCTCTCATGGACATTTCTTGCTGCAGTTGTATTTTATTCCATCTCTCAGAGGAGAGCTTTGGTTTGTCTTTTTTTTATATATATTTGAAAGATTTCCTACTTACAGAGTGCCAACTATGTGCCAAACACGTTTTTAAAAATAACTTGATATTGTGGTGCTATAAGACAACACAAGGGTGGGGAGGGCCTGAAAAAAATTCAGAAAACAGAAGAGAAACAAATCCTACTATCTAGAAGTAACCATTGGATATGTACTTTCAAAATGCACTCTCCATATCACTAGTTTCTTTTAAAGAGAAGCTAGTTATACTTCCATATTTTCCAAATATCAATTTTGCTTTTGGAACAGATTATTCATTCCTTCGAAAAGATCTGCTAGGTTGGGACACAGAGAAGATCAGGTCAAGTGTTTTTGGAATTGAAACAATGAGTGGCTCACTTTTACTTGCAATGACTTTTATGTTTAATAGTTCGCCATTAATGATCATCAACAACGCATGGTGCAAAGATTTTCGCCATCACAACCCATCTCATTAAAAGCATTCTATATTATATTTTTACACATGTATATATTAAAGAAATGACATTGAAGAACTGCTGCAGCCCTTTGTGCACTTTTAGCATAATCTCTGCCTCACAGTTCACCTATTGACGACACAGTGAATTTTACAAGGGGGATGCCATCTTTGTAACCTCCCCCCAGAATCATTCCTTTACTACAATCCCAGTCAGTAGTCACTCTGTCAATGGTAACACACGCATAATTTCCTCATAAAACGTTACATTTGTTAAAAAGTTATCTAATCCTGAAAATACATCGTCTTCAGAATATCCTTCTTCAGTGACTCATAAGAAATGTTTCTTCATGTATTTCATTATTAAGACAAAATCTAGAAAATTTCATAATTGATGACAATGTACCATAGCAAACTTCCTAAAATGTATAATTTATTTTAAGACTTGTTTCTTCAAATCTTTGGCAATATTCCTTCATGAGTTTTACACCAGTGTTGTCTGTCAAATAAATGCATTTTAGCTTGTCTTCCAATTAATATTTTAGCTATTTTTACTACTGCAGGAAAAACAATGGCATACAAGTTTTTGTCTTTATCTATTAACCTCAAAAAAACTCAGAAGATGATTCTAAACATTTAGGAGGATGCTTAGTAAAGTTCTGAGATGTCCCACATTAAATATTACATGACTTTAAACATCATTGAGAAAATTGTAGTAGAGGTTTGTCTTCATATCTGGAGTTAACAAAAAGTTTTCAAATGTCTTGGTAATAATGACAGCTGCATATTAATTAGCTAGTACTAAAGGTATAGTAAACCAATAGAACAAAACTCATCATGACAAATGGTGTAGGTAATAATGGACAAAATTTATCGATAAAATTTCAGATAGTCTTCTTGAGAATCACTGTTTTCACTAATGTGACGAAAAAATAGATCCCAAACAGGAATGAGAGGAAAAGTCAGTTCTGCCATTTTGTTATTCACTTATGTAAACATTACTATTACATATAATCCACATTTTCTTTGAAGCAATAGTATAAAGACATTTGTCATTTGGGGAAGATTGGCTTACCCAAAACTGGATATAATCCACATATCCTCTTAATTAAGCATGCATAAACCACAATAAGTCACCAAACACTGAAAATAAGTGACCTGGTGAAGGTAACTCTGCCAACCCTCTGTGCTACAGAGCTTCCTCTTTTCCCTCATTTACAGAAGGTGAAAATGACCATCTGACATAGAGCACAGATTGGGGCACAAGGGTCATTGTACATTAAATGTTCATAGAGTTTAATGTCTTTATTTTCAAGTATTTTAATAGATTTTATCTGTATCCAGATTTACAGAAAAATTGAGAAGCATGAGAATCTGAGAATTCTTATATACCCCATACCATATTTCTTCTATTATGAACATTTACATTGGCATGGTACATTTGTTACAATTAATGGGCCAATATTGATATATTATTAATTAGCTTAATTTCTTTTTATATTTTTTAACAAAAACTAAATAGATCTAAAAGTTCTTGTATTTTCTGCCTGTGTCCCAGTGGATTTTCTTGCATATTACTGATGTAATACATGAAAACTACAACTCCACAATGCACTGCTATTAAGACTTTTTCTCACTCTTTAATTTGTGGTAGGTGCATCATCCACAATCTTTATTGCCTCTCTTACTGTTTCCTCACCTCTTCCCCTTTTTCTCTCCTATGTTTCTGAGACTTTCCATCTTTGCCTGGATGTAGAAAGATGCTGGGTTGGGGACAGGTGGAGATGAGAAACAAAACTCTGGGTAACTCCCAGAGAAGCACACATGGGTAAAGAAGAATACTTTTTCTATATTTTGGTTCATCAGAGCCTGGGCCTGTGAGCCCAGGAACATTTGTTAGGTTAGGAACAAACCATCTTCATCTCTGTTTTTGCAGATGTTGCTTAATTTATGAGTCAATTCTGGGTGTGCCATGAGTTAAAGCATGGTGGGTTAGTCTCATCCCTGTTCCATATGCTTTATAATGAGTGTCACCTCTTTCAAGATTCTGGAATTGAGTGTCAGTCTCAGTTTGTAGTTGGCTCTTCTGTGACTTGGTGGGCTGTCAATGAGGAGTTGGGAAAGGCTGCATGAAGGCTGTTAGCCAGGCTCCATTTAGAACCAGCAGTCTCTGACTTATTGTGGAAATTCTCCAAATAGCTTTGTTGGGGGATTGTGAAAGCCTAATGAGATAGAGGGTCTGGATGTCTGACAACAGCAATTTGCCAAGTTAAATATGTTATACGAATCAAAGCAGATTCTGAGTAGCTAAAAGGGCACTGCACAAAATGAGAACTGTACTCATTGGGGGAAAGTGAGCTTTGTTTAGCTTGCTTCAGCAAGTGACAACACACCCAGAGGGACATCTCAGGAAGAGGGAGTGGGCGGGGGCTTCTTATAGATTTAGGTCTATCATAGGTCAGTTCTGGAATGGCTTTCGTTTAGAAATGGGGGCAGTTTGATGATGGGCATTTTAATAGTTATCACCTTGGAGGCAAGAGGATTAGAGCAAGTTGCCATTGATAAAGAAGTAGTAGTAACACATTCCATGGTGTTGTATGAAGCTCTGAGTCAAGGCAAGAATAAGTATTTTTGACCACATTTAAAGCTCAAATAGCAATGAAGATTTTTACTTTAAGAAAACAAATAGAAAAGCAGTAGTCACTGCATAAGTTTGAAGAGGGCAATATTTAGTCAGTTTGTAGTTGCAGAGGAAACTTGTCTCAGCTTGGTTCAGCCATGGTCCTAGAATGGCTTCATCTGAGCATTGCTTATCTTCTGTGAGCAAGTTTATGTTCTACTGGGAACATCGCAGCCTGGCTGCCAACTGCTAATGCCATTTTTCACTTCCTCACATATTATCTCTTTACTAAACAAGTCTATGATGTAGATACTATTTATATCATTGCATATTACAGATGTAGAAACCAAAGTAAAGGAGAGATTAAACAACTTGCCCAAGATCATACTTCTAGCTTGTGTTGTTAACTGCAGTTCTTCCAGAGCCTGGGGGAGAGGGGGTCAGGGAACTGCAGGGAGGGGCAGAATTGCTCTATTGCTTATCCAGATGTATCAGACATAGATGACTTTTGCACAATGCTGTTACTGATATGTTCTTAATTGATAATGACTTCACTTTTTGAGTCATCATAGAATTGTCTGAAGCAGTAAGAGCTAAATACCTAGTCACCAGGTTAACGTAAAATCTGGTTTGGTGCCAGTGCTGAGCCTGGAGCAATTCAGCAAAAGTCTCAGAGCACACCGTGGCCAGTCACCACCTGCCTGGGGCCTGCTGGACTCCAAAGGTTTTCCAAGAAAGAGTTCAATGCAGGTGGGAATGATTGCTCTTGGAGAAAGTGCCTCTGGCGTTGGGGAAGTTGGGTGCGGTGGGGTCCCAGTGAGTTATCAGGGCAGAGCAGTGGAGCTCAACAGGCCAATCAGATTCAGATTTGGCTGGAGGGGGCAGGCTCAGCACTGGAAATTTGGCGCCAGCCTGCCGGCTGCATGGGAAGAGGACCCCTCACCAGGAAAATGCTGACTGTCCTCCAGGTTTTCCCCAAAGCCACACACCTCAGTTGGCCCCCCTTCCTGCCTTATATCTCCGAGGTCCCTGAGTCACTGTCCCTCCATTGGAGCCAAGGTGAGTGCCTGTGAGCGAGTGAGTCTGTATGCAGGTCGTTTAAGAGGATGTCTGCGTTTCCTGAAGCTTTCTGGCCCAGCGGAATGGTTGGAATCCCCACTGTTTTTCTTAGTCAGATATTGTAGGGGCTCTCCTTCCCAGCACCAGTATTCTGGGGTGTGGAGCCAGCTTTGGGGAGCTTGGGTCCCTTGCTCCTCTGGGGAGAACCAAGGCGGCCCTAGATACCCCTCCTGATTCTCAATCACCACACACAGGTGTGTGGGGGGGGCATTCCGTGCTTAAGCACCTCCTACCAGTCTCTCTCCATGGCCTCTTCTTTATGTTTTTAAAAAGTTACAGGACCTCTGTTTGGCTAGACTTCAGATGGTTTTCCAGGTTGATTGTTCTATAATTTAGTTATCATTGTAATGTGTTCATGGAAGAACACAGGCATGGTGTTTATCTATTCTGCCATCTTGGATCTCTCCTTGATAAGTCTTAGCATTTGAATATACCCATAAAACCGCCATCAAAATAATGGATATATCAGTCACTTCCAAAAGCTACCCTGTGCCCTTTCTTCTCATCCCCCAGCAACCACTAATATGCTTTCTATCACTATGCATTAGTTTTGTGCTTTCTACCGTTATGTGTGTGTGTGTGTGTGTGTATATATGTATATTCATGCTGCATGTACTTTTTTTTTTTTTGGTTTGGCTTCTTTCACTCCGTAAAATTATTTTGAGATTCATCATATTGTTGTGTGTATTAATCATTCATTTCATTTGATTACTGAGTAGCCCATTGTATGGGTACACCACAACTTGTTTGTCCATCACCTGTGGATGGATAATTGGCCTATTACCCAGTTTAGGCTATCACAAGTAATGCTGTTCTGAATATTCATATATATGTCTTTGTATGGACATACACTTTCATCTTTTGGGTAAATACCTAGAAATGAAATTGCTGGGTCATTTTTTAGGTTTATGTTTAATTTTACAAACTGCCAAATTGTTTTCCAAGGTGCCTGCACCATTTCACATTCCCATCAGTGATGGATGAGAGTTCCATTTCATCCGCTTTCTAACCAATACTTAGAATAGACAGCCCTTTTTCATTTTAGCCATTCTGATAAATGTGAAGCTGTGTCCCATTGTCATTTTAATTTGCTTCTCTAATGACAAATGATGTAGAACATCTTTTCTTATGCTTATTGGCTATCTATATACCTTCTTTGATGAAGTGTCTATCCAGTTCTTTTGCCCATTTTTGGTTTTGTTTTCTGTTCTACCCCTCTGTTTTTTCATTTCTTGTTTTCTTGCCTTGAACATTTTTTTAAAATTCCATTTTGATTGATCTATATTGTTATGAGTATACATCTTTGTATAGATTTTTAGTAGTTATCTAGGTATTACATTATATAATTTATCAGTCTACTGGCATTGACATTTTACTAGTTTAAGTGACATGTATAAACCTCACCATTCTTTATGTCCCTTTACCCTCCCCTGTTTATGGTATACTTGTCTTAAATATTTTCTCTACATATGATGAGAATCACATCATACATGTTATACTCATGTCTCAATGGTCAAACAAAACAGAAAAATCAGGAGGAGAAGGAAAGTCTATTACCTATATTTTTGTTCTTTTCATTGTCCTTTCTTCATTCAGTGTTCTAAGACTCCTTTTATCATTTCCTTCTGTTTTAAGAACTTCCTTTAGCCATTCTTTTAGGGTAAGTCTTCATTGTTGTTGTTGTTGTTGTTGTTTAATCATCTTAGAACATCATATTTCCCCTTCATTCCTGAAGGATATTTTTGCAGAATATAGAAATTGAGGTCGACAGTTCTTTTCTTTCAGCACTTGAAAAATGATGTGCTCTTTTCTTCTGACCTTTCTGGTTTCTGATGAGAAATCCAATGTCTTTCTAATTGTTTTCTTCCTGACATAGGGTAATAGGCATAGGATCTTGTTTCTCTCTTGCTGCTTTCAGATTTTTTCTTTATCTTTAGTTTTCACAAATGTGATTATGATGTGCCTTTGCATGGAATTTTTACAGGTGGGTGGGGTATCCTGTTTAGAGTTTACTCAGTTTCTTGAATATATAAGTTTATGTCTTTTTCCAAATTTGGGAAAATTTCATTCATTATTTTTCTAATACATTTACCCTACCCTCTTTTTCCTCTCCTTCCAGAATTCTAATGGCACTAGTTAGATTAGATTTTTTAATATAGTTCCTGAGGTTTTGTTTTTGTTTTGCTTTTCCCAGTTATTTTTTCTCTGGTGTTCATATTATTTAATTTTTATTGGTTTTTCTTTGTTCACTGTTTCTTTCCTCTGTCCTTCCATTTTGCTATCGAACTCATCCACTGAGTTTTTAAAATTTAGGTTATTCTATTTTTCAGTTTTAGGATTCCCATTTCATTCCTCTTTATATCTTCTGTGTCTTTGCTAAGACTTTTTATGTTTTTGGCTGAGGCTTTCTGTTATTTGTTTGTTTCGATCATGTTTGTAATTGGTAGTTTAAGCCTTTTTATGTTTACTGCTTCGTCTCTCCTCCACTTCCCCCTCCCCGGCTTCCCTTCCCAGTCTCAGAATCCCACAGTCAGATATGTTAGTTAACAAAAAGACTGGGATCTTTCTGTCCCTTGACAGCATTCATTGTCCCTCTTCTGATGCTCATACTTGTTCATGTACTACCTGGAATGGTAACACATCTATTAAACATAAAATGCCTAATGACTAAATTGACTAATAGCCAATTTGCCTAAAATTTTGTATTCCAATTTAGCAGTTTTAAGCCATTTGTTAAAGCACATCTGAATTGGAATAATAACCATCATTGTCCAATTTTCTGAAAGATGGTTTTGGTGATTGTTCTTCTGGGGATCCCTTTCTATGTTATGTAGTTTAAAGGATTTTTTTTTTTTTTTTTGCTTCTCTGAAGGTTCTTTCTTTCTTTCTTTCTTTCTTTCTTTCTTTCTTTCTTTCTTTCTTTCTTTGTTTTTAAGATTTTATTGGGGATTTGGAGGAGGGGAACAGCATTGGCGAATTGGGGAAGGGGAACAGACAAGTTGCTGTCTTTTTGTTCTTCAGTCTGGTTGCGGAGGACATTGCTTCACTGGCCCATGTTGGTATCGTCATTGCGCTCTTTCCGGGTGAGGCAGATTGGTCGCCAGCCTCTGGATTGTCGCTCACCGCAGCTATTGGCAGCTCATGCTGGCTGCCACTGCAGCAGGGGCTGCAGCCTACACTATCCCGGGGGCTCGCAGCCCAGCTCCAGGTGGACCTGTTGTTAACTGTAGAGGGCAGTGTTACTGGCCTTCATATGTGGGATCTGAACCAGGGCTGCTGGCGTCCCAAGCCAGCTCTTAACCATCGTGTCACTCGGCCGGACCATGAAGGTTCTTTCTTTTAAATGTTGGGTTCCTGGCAGTAAATTCCTGGAAAAACTGAGGAATTTCACAAAATACTTATCAAACTCATAATCTTTTTCCCTCTTGCCTTATTCTAGCAGACCTGTTTTTGTTCCCACTGTGTGCACCTGTGTACTTCATGTGTTTATTAGCCAAATTAGGGTAAGCTCATAATTTATCTATTTATGAGTATTGACATTTTGACAAGATTGAAGATGTGAGCTGGATGCATTATAACTGTTCTGAACAACGCTATGATTTTTTCAAGACATCTGGTTGATAAAAATAGCAGTAGATTCTGAAATAGAATATATCATTACTAAAACGTATGTATTTCTAGGAAAATCTAGAATGTCCTTCCTCTTTTCCTATGTCACTTTATATGCATTAAATCTTTATAAATCTCCAAGATGTTTTACTTTCCCTTAAATAATCATCTTTGGTACAGATTCTCATTTCTCTGGCCGTCCTTTCACATCTAGATGCAGTTTCTACAATTGTTTCTATAATTTTCACATAGTGCTCTGGTTGTTCTATCCATGTTTCCCTTGTATATTTTTGTAGGTCTTAAATTACTTGTGTGCTGTGATCTTTTCTTCTAATCCTATTGTATTGGCTACAGCAGTACTGTTTCAACCAAGGCCTGGTTAATTCTTGCTGAGTGCAAGTATTTTTTTAGAAAATCCTCAAGGTTAGTTTTTTTTGAGATGAGAACTTGAATGTTCCAGATGAATTTATGAGGCAGACTTACTCTTCTGCTATTTAAATTTTCTAGTAAAACATCAAATTTCCTTCTGAGCATTAATGTTAGTTGCATGATTATTTTAAAAAATCACAAGCTGTAATGATTATTGAAGACTAGAAAGCAGTGTCTATGTGTAAATGTATGTTACTGGTTTGACTTGAGCCCTGCAATCGCAGAGTACCACAGCCTTGAGAGGCCCTCCAAATCCAATTAGATATCACTTAAATATATGTGCTGTGGTGCGGCAACCAATGCAGAAACTGTAAAGAACTCAGAATGAAGCAGTAAATAGATTGGTTGAGGAAATCTAGTGGAGTAACTGGGCTGGCTGTTTAGAATTTCATCAGCTCTAATTTAGAGATAAAGGTTAATTAAGCAAGAGTTTACCTTGAATTTTAAGGACACCAGTTGTGAAACCAATCCTGTTTACAGGATGTGGACTTGGCCTCAAAGCTAATAGAAAGAGGCCCAGACTAGACACCATGAGAGGAATATTTTATGGGTTTATAACTTAAATCTCATGAACAGATCAAAATCTCTGGTTGATTTGCAATCTCATCCAGCTGTGAAAGTTACTCCAAATTTACTTGGGAAAACGGTCCTGTTACTGGAGCTGTACTCCCCTTGATGGTGTCTAGGTTCTTGGTATTTCAAACAAAGAACTGAGCAGGACACGAACAGGCAGTGGTGAAAGAGCACTTTATTAGAAGTGAAAGTACACTCTAAAGGGATGGACTGGGTCCAGCAAAAGAGTGGCTCAAAAAGCATTGACTGGTGAGGGCTAGGAGTGTTTATTTTCTTATCTTCTAGAATGGGCTACTCCTCTCTGGGGGTGGGGTCTCTTGATTGGCACTTATGATTGATGGGAGACTATTATCTCATCTTTTCAAACTGTGCATGTTCCTTCCCAGAATTCAGTCTGTTATGGTATTAATGATCTTCCGGGCATATGCATGATATTATAATGATGGTATAATGAGGTTAAGGTGGAATAAAGGTCGTTACAACCTTTGCTGCATAGTCACGAAAGACTAGTCTAATCTAGTCAGGTATTTGGTATCCTCTAGCTTCCTCATAGTGGTTGATGGTTATAGTAGATAAGGGAAAGGTTTGGGCATGAAGGGTAGGTCTCTGGGATGTGGCTCTCAGTAAGCCATGTAATGTTACTGGGCGTGTCCGGACATGTTGGAGACCCAATTCCTGCCCCTAACTGCCTGGCCAGTCCCAATTATTTCTGAATAGCAAAGTGCCCTTAGTGCTTAGTGTGCAAGCATCCTTAACCTAGGAAGATTTAGAATCAACTATTAAAATGATGAAATAACTCATAATCATAAAATTAATGGGTGTTTGATTTTAGAGTAATTTATAATATATAGATATGAATCTGGGATATTATTAACCTTGGGATTTAATTTTAACAGCATTTTGGATGTATTCATTTTCTATTGCTGTCTCAACAAACTACAACAAATGTAGTGGCTTAAAACAACATAAATTTATTATTTCACAGTTTATATAGCTTAGAAGACCAACACTGGTCTCATCAGGCTGAGATCAAGGGGTCAGTAGGTCTGTGCTCCTTGCTGGTGGTGGTGAGGAACAATGGGCTCAGGTTCATTCAGGTCATCACCAGAATTCAGCTATAACACATGCAGTTGTGAGGCTAATGTACTAGTTTCCTTGCTGGGTGTGGGTCATTCTCAACTTCAAAAGGCTGCCACGTTCTTCGGTTGTGGCTTCCTTCCTCCTCCTTCAAAGCCAGCGGTGGTGGTAGGGAGTCATCCTCCCACTTCTAATCTCTCTGCCCCCCACTTTTTCCTTCACTTTTCCTGCCTTGTCTTCTGCTGCATCTCTCTGATTCCAGCTGGAGGGTCTCGAGTGATTAGATCAGGCACACCCAAATAATGCAAGATCACCTTCCCATTTTAAGACCCATCACCTTTGTCACATCTGCATAGTCCATTTGCCATGTAACATCACATATTCACAGGTTCCAGGGATTAGGATATTGGACATCTTTGGGAGGCCATTGTTCTGCTTTCCACACTGAGTAATTAATTTAACTGGAAGGGATACGAGTATTTTACTAAGCCTATAGATGGCATTGGAATATTTAAGAGGAGTTAAGTATACTCATAAATTTAACTTACCAGATTTACAAGTGATATTTAAATAAATATTTGCCAATATTTTTAGGTCATAGAACACACACACAAAAATGATAATATTTGCATAGTAGCCTGTGATATTGTGATTTACAGTAAATATATATTTTGGTCTTTGGACCCAGTTCTTGGCTCACAGCTCCCAAACCTTTGGAATTTCCCAAGCAATAAGAACAATGGGAACATCTTTGATTATAATATTTGCTGTTTTGGCCTCAGTTCTTGAAATTGCTTTGGAGCCATAAAGGTGAAGTGAGTGCCTTATTATTCATAACAAGTCCCTTCCAAAGAAAACTCATTATGTTAATGAGTGGCTTTTGTTCCTAAGGACAGAAGTCTGGTTGCCAGGGGAACCAATCATGTAATTAGAGGGTTGGAACTTTCATTCACTACCCTCCCCCACAACCACCAATGAAGGTTAAATCTATCACTCACTAATCGACAATAATTTAATCAATCATGCCTATGTAATGGAGCCTGCATAAAAACACAGTAGGAGGGGGTCCAGAGAGCTTTCAGGTTGGTGAGAGTTCTGTGAGCCTCTGTAGTAAATTAATCAAACCTGGGGTGGGGTTTTGGGAACCTCTGGTTTATAGCTGCCCTGTCAAAAACACCTGCACTTGTGATTGGCATCTTGTAACTGGGTGGAATGCTTTTGCTTCTCTCCCCTCTGGCTCCTTTTTTTTTTTAAAGATTTTATTGGGGAATTGGGGGAGGGGAACAGACACGTTGCTGTCCTTTTGTTCCTCATTCTAGTTGTGGAGGATATCGCCTCACTGGCCAATGTTGGTATTGTGAGCATTGTGCTCTTCCCAGGTGAGGCAAATTGGTTGCTGGCCACTGGACGGCCACTCACTGTGGCTCTTGGCAGCTTATGCTTGGCTGCCCACCAGACTTAAGGCGGCCCACCTCCAGGTCGAGCTGTTGTTCACTCTCTTAGCTGTAGAGGGCGCAGTGTCACTGGCCCTAATGTGGGATCTGAACTGGGACCCCTGGCTGCTAAGAACTGTTGTCCCAAGCCAACTCAACCAACGTGCCTTTTGGCCGGCCCCCTCTGACTCTTACTATAAATCCTAGCCTGCATTTTTCCCAGGGCCTTCAGGCAAATAGTTCTACTTGACTAGAAGAATTCTGCAAAACCAGCCTCCTAGTGGGAATAGGTGGGAAAAGATATGCAAAGCCATGACTGCTTATCAAAGATTTACAGGAGTCTCAGGACCAGACTCTGATCATCCTGGGTCCAGAACTGACTGGAACAAAGAGATTTGGAGATTTTCTGCTCTTTGATTCCCACCTCTAGCCCCATCCATTCTCCCTTTCCTTGACATAAAAGACACCTGAATTCTGGGTTCTCTTAAGATGGATTTGAGGCACTATTAGGTCCCCCATCTTCTTGGTTGGTGCCTTCTCAAGCAATCAAACTTTCCTTTTTCCAAACCCTGACATTTTCAGTTTTGGCCTTTTAAAGTGTCTGAAGTTGGGAGAAAGGGCAGTTTTGGGGGACTGAGCCCTTAACCTGTGGGACTCCAGGTAGAGAGTATAAGAATTGAGTTCATTTTGGTGGTTGAGCAAAAATATACCTTGGAAAGTCCCAACCCCGGCAAATTCCCTTTGGTGTATGGCGTGGCTTGTACTAAGATGATTTTTATTTATATCAGAAAGACTTATTTGTATAGCATGACAAACATTTGTTTACCAAACATTTGCTCTTCTCAGGTTCCTGTTTTTTGTTAAAAAACAAAATTTCAACTGAGTAAATGCAAAGGTTTAATTGGATTTATTGAACAATTTATGAATTGGGCAGCATCCCATCTAGAGCTGTATAAAATGGAAGGCTTTTATAGCCAGAAACAGGATGGGACAAGAAAGTTAAGAGTGGATGATTAGGCAAAGTCATCTTCCCTTAGGGGAAGGCAGGGGGTCTTATCAGGCAGGTTATCTCACTAGTGCTGACCAGGAAGTTCCAGACTGATTAGTTTAAAATTCCACTTCCGGGAGAGACTGAAACTGCAATTAGGTCGGGAATTAAGTCTTGTTGGGGCTAAGCACAAGTGAATTCATTTTGGGTCTGTTGGTTCTTTTTAACACTTAATTGTCTTCTTCCCCTTTGAGACCCAAGACCCTTATTCCCTTCTGTATAGCTCAGGATACTATATAAGCCTCAATTACCTGACTCCTGGGGAATCATATTTTTATGTGGATGCCATATGTATGAGAAAATGATTTTCTTCTGTTAATCTGTCTGATGTCAATTTAACTATTAGACAAGACAAAGGGCCAGAAGGAAAAAGTTTTCTGTCCCTACACAAATATTCCCCTTCTTATTTGGAAAGCAGCTAACAACATCCCATGATAATTAAAAGTCTCTTATCAATCCCACCCGAGCCAGTTTTTCCATGGGTCCGTCCAAATATAAGGGCCCTGTGGTCACTGGAGGGCCATGCCCCCTGTAACAGACTACACAATTTATTCTAGGGGAGACTTAATCATCATTGGCTATGAAAGGAAAAATGATTTCTGTACTACGCAATATTTGTGACACCAAACGTGTAGGTTTTCCCCACCAAGCAATTCTGGAACACCAGCTGGGCATCATACTATGCAATTCAATTGTGATACTAACTGGACTTAGCACAGACACTATGGGTTAAAGGGTCAGTCCCAAAAGACTACCCCTCATTTCAAATGCTAATCATGAGTCTAGGTTGTTACCTGTGCTTCTGATCAACTTGCTATAAATAGGAGGTTCCCCAAGCCCCCTCATCAGGTTTAATAATTTGCTAGAATGGCTTACAGAACTCAGGAAATCAGTTTATTTACTAGATTACTGGTTTGTCATGAAAGGCTACAACTCAGGAACGGCCAGATGGGAGATATGCAGAGGGCAAGGTCTGGGGAAGGAGGCAGCGCTTCCATGCTCTCTCCAAGCGTTTCACTCTCCCAGCACCTCCATGTGTTCAATCTAGGGGGTCTCTGAACCTCCTACTTCAGGGATTTTCATGGAGGCTTCTTTACACAGGCATGATTTTTTTTTTTTGAGGGTAGTGTCATTGGCCCTCATGTGGGAGCCGAACCGGGGCCGCTGGCCTCCCAAGCCAGTGCTTAACCACTGCACCACTTGGCCGGCCCCTACACAGGCATGATTAAGTCATTGGTCATTGACAATTAAACTCAATCTCCTACCATTTTTTCCTCCCCAGAGGTGGGATGGGTGGGGAGCTGAAAATTCTAACTCGCTAATCATGTGGTTGGTTCCCCTGGCAACCAGCCTCCCTTTCTCCTCAGGTTGGTATCAAGGGGCTTTCCAAAAATTTCCTCATTAACAATAACACTGTGGTTGAAAGGGGCTTGTTATGAATAACAAAAGCTGTTCCTTTAGCCTTTATTGCTCATTCTTATCACTCAGGAAAATAAAAGCATTTTAAGAGCTATGTTTCCAGACCAACAGGAGGAAGACCAAATATGTGTTTATTAATGTATCACAATATCATAGGCAGAAGTCTCAGTGGGTTAGCCAATAGCAGGGAATGGTAATAGAAGAAAAAGATGGTGGGGAGAGAGATTTAGCTATTATCATACCCATTTTAGGGATGAGAAAATTGAAACTTAAAAACTTGCCCAAGAGTACATATCCATCCAAGATTAGAACCAGTAAGTGATGAAGGTGAAATTCAATTCAAGAGCTGAGGCCCATGATATAATAGTGCCTCTGGTGGATGGAAAGGTGTTGTAGAATGTAAGACTATATATGCAGGTTGAACTCACAATTGAAGGACCTTGACTTTCATGTTAAGAATTTGGGCCTCAATTTTCTAGTCCAGAGAATAAAGAGCTGTTAAAAGTCCTTAAGGAAAGTAATGATATGCTATGACCCATGTTTCCAGGTGTTCTTAGGTTTGTTTGTCTAACAAACAAAAAGTCTTCAATATGTTGTTTATCTTGTTTTAATCTGTGACCTCTTAAGAAGAAAGGAGGTGGTGTCTGTGTGGAAAAAGAAAGTGAAGTTCCTGAGAAGGAGGTGGGTCCCATTTTTAAAATGAGAGAAAGGGCCATTCCAGCGTCTGACTCCGTACAAAGTCAGACTTTTTGACTGGCTTGTTGGAGATCTCAATCGCACACTTGTCACATTGTGAGAAGTACTGTCATCTTTGCTATTCAGAATGCCTGAAGCAGCTGGGTGTATCAATTGATACTCCATATTGGCTGTGTTTCATTGAGATGCTGCCCTGCCTGCTTCTCACTCATCAAAAACTTGATTCAGTCTTGTTCACGGTGAGGTTTAAAAGAAAAGCTTTCTTCTTAATCCTTAACTAGAAACTAAAACTTGCCATTTCCCACATACATTCACTAAGTAATTGGGGCTTTATCATACGATGAGGAAAAATATGAATAGTTCCCCAGATTGCACAGTGAGCATTCTAAAGATAGCCTTTTATGATGGCTCTCATTATTCAGCTTGATATCAACGAAATATCAAATGTGTAAGTATAGAAATGTGCTTAAGAGTAGTGATAAGTGCTGGTTCTGGATTGCCAAACACTGATGGTATGGCCTTAGGCAAGTTACTTATCCTCTCTAGGCATGAATTTATCTGGTGTAAAATCATGAAACTAGTACTTACTTCATAGCCTTTGTGAAATTAATGATATGTGTGTAAAGTTCAGTTTTAGCAATTCCTTCTAATAAAATGCAATGAGACAAGCATTTCCAACAGTAATAGAACTTTAAAGCTTTGGAAATTGCTCTGTGCTAAAAATAAAGCATTCAAGATTCATTTTCTTTGAATGTACAATTAAACTGTACTACAGAGAAAAAGCAGTGGACTTTATTGATTTTTTTTTAACAGAGCTAGATTTCAATGAAGAAGGTCAAGTGTTCAGGAAACAGATCTTGCCTCAACCAGAAACAAGAACTCTGCAAAGGATATTTTATGGCAGTTTAGAGTATTGGGTCATTTTTCTCTTGCTACTGCTCTTGCCCAAACACCCAAACTTTTCTCACTAAATTCTATCCTGTTTCCAGACCTGACTTAAATGTCACCCTTAGGTAACCTCCTAAATAACAAGATCAATGTCAATAAGCATCCCGCCTAAAAGTGGCTGGCATTGAGCAGTGATTATCTTCAGTAGTAAATGTTATGGTCTGCTGTACCACCTTGTTTTATCTACAGTAATTTCATGACTGTTGATTCTGTATGTGTGTGTGTCACAATTTCTCCATTTTACTGGAAGCTTCTTAAGGGCGGTAGGGAACAGCAGATATGTTATTTGTATTCTACAACTTCAGGTCTATCCAAGGTCAGAAAATTAAGTTTGCGAACTCATCCTAGAAAAAGTGCTACATACCTCATTGCTGAATATCACTACGATCACTTTTGAAGCACTCCTCTTGGGAAGCTATGCACCGATGCCAGTGCCTAGTCCACCCTTCAAATCAATTTTGGAACTTTTTTTCTGGAATGGCCATCAGAGCTGTCATCATATTACCCTTGATGTCCTGAATATCATCAAAATGTCTTCCTTTCTATATTTCTTTTATCTTCGGGTAAAGAAAGAAGTCACTGGGGAGCCAGCTGAGTGGCTCAATTGGTTAAGAGCATGAGCTCTGAACAACAGTGTCGCCAGTTCGATTCCCACATGGGTCAGTGAGCCACACCTGAGTTAAGCTGCTGCTGAGCTGGTGAGAGTGTCTGCTCTTAGCAGCAAGGTTGCCAGTTTGACACCCATATGGGATGGTGGACTGTACCTCCCACCCCCCTACACCCCCCACAACTAGATTGAGGGCGGCACCTGGACTTGGAGCTGAGCTTGCGCCTTCCACAACTAAGATTGAGGGACAACGACTTGACTTGGAGCTGATGGGTTCTGGAAAAACACAATGTTCCCCTTCCCCAATTCCCCAACACTGTTTCCCTCCCCAAGTCCCCAGTAAAAATCTTAAAAAAAAAAAAAAAAAGAAGTCATTGGAGGCCAGATCAGGTGAGTAGGGAGGCTGTTCCAGTACAGTTATTTGTTTACTGGCTAAAAACTCCCTCACCCACAGTGCGGTGTGAGCTGGTGCATTTCCTGATACAAGAACCATGAATTTTTGGTGAAAATTTCAGGTCATCTAACTTTTTCACACAGGCCTATTCAGCACTTCCAAATGGTAAACTTGGTTAACTTTGTTCAGTTGGTACAAATTCATAATGAATAATCCCTTTGATATAAAAAATGTTTAGCAACATTGTTGCAATGAGTTCACAAACTTATTGGTCAGACCATGTAAAAGATATTTTAAAATGTTGTTAAAATTAATTGAATGCTAAATGAAGAAATATCCAGAGGCCATTTTTTTCAGTGCCCTGAGATGCTTCTCACACACATTTTTCCCATAATGAATATTTTCAAATCATCAGCTACATGTTACTTATTCCCAGAGGGTCAGGAATAGGCAGGAATGGAAACTATCAGCTTTGGGGGCTCAGGGATGGAGTGGGGTGAGAGGAGGAGGAGGAGGAGGAGAAGGAACTTTCAATGAAGTTTAATCCAAAGTTTTCAGCATGTTTTGAGAACACCATTTTCCCTGACATTTTATATTCTTTTCAACTGAAAGTTTTTCCCATTTCAGCCCAATGATTTGACTAGTGATCCCCCTAGCTATTTGGCCCATGATCGAATGAGGACATAGCTCATGAGAAGACTTTAAGGGTATTTATTTCCTGAATGGATAAATTAATTTCCACAAGTATCTAGCAATGTGGATGTGAAATGATCTCCTGCTTCACTAAGAAGCATCTGTTAACCAACTCCAAGCCAAAAACACAGTGCTCAATGATATTATTTTGTTTATCTTCTTTAAATTATCTGGCCATAGTGGTTTAGAACAGAGACTGTCTCCCCCATCCCCTCTTAGAGTTACTAGATTACTAAGCAACCTTCAAAAGTAGTGATAGACAACTTTGAACCATTTTTAATGTTTTGGAAAAACATAATGGATAAGACCCATGAAAATAGAATTAATTTTAATTAATTAATTAAATTTAATTAATTAATTTTAATGGAATTAATATTAATTCCATTGATATTCCAAATGAATCTATATTTCTGTCCCCTTCTATGTGGCAGAACTGGTCTTTGGGGGCTCAGGAGCTATGAATTAAGCTTGCAAGAAGAGATATGACAAGGTGCCTATATGTAGATGATACCTTTTTAACAAACTGATTAAAAGCTTAGAATTATTTGGATTTTTAAAAAACCATAATAGAAATAGCACATTTATATTACTCTAAAAGCTAACTTCAACATAAGGTTTTATTGTTTTGGCTGGGATCATTATCTTCAGCTAATTGGAAGCTGTGATTCTGAGTTCTAAATGTCTTCTTTTAAATATTTTTAATATAAAAAAACCTATATTTTAATTTTTATTTATTTTTTCCATTTTTTAAAATTAGTTTCAGGTGTACAAAACAACATAATGATTAGACCTTTATACCCCTCACAAACTGATGATCCCCCAAGTCTACTATGCCATGGACATCATACATAGCTATTAAATACCATTGACTATGTTCCCTATGCTGTACTTTTCGTCCTGTGATTATATACGAGGTATGATCAAATAATACAGTGAATGTTTAAATTTTTTTAAATTATTACAGTAAAAGACACACTGCTATAAAGCCCCCTCAAAATACTCCCCTTCACTTCGAGCACACTTATCCCATCATTCTTGCCACTTTCTGAAGCAGTTCTGGAAGTCCTCTTTCGTAAGTGTCTTCAGTTGCACTGTCATGGCTGCCTCGATGTCCTGAATAGATTCAAAACATTTACCTTTCATGGTCATTTTGACTTTGAGGAAGAGCCAGAAGTTGCACAGTGCCAGATCTGGTGAATAAGGTGGATGAGGACACACTGTACTGTTTTTATTTGGCAGAAGTTGCCATAACAGAAGTGATGTGTAACATGGAGCCTTTCTGTTGCGATCAAACAATATGGTGAATGCTGCTGCCAAGTGCCATCCAAGGAAAGGCAGGGGTCTTCAATATGGGAAGTAGCACGTGGAGCCTTAGTAATGGTGTGTGACAAGTTTCAACTTGGTCGGTGCAGTCAGTTGGGTGTGAACTACGGTTGAGAGAAGGTGTGTTTTAAAATGTGCCAGGGCCGGCCAAGTGGCGCGGTGGTTAAGAGCTGGCTTGGGATGCCAGCAGCCCGGGTTCAGACCCTACATATGAGGACCAGTGAGACTGCCCTCTTAAAAATAAATAAATAAATAAATAAATAAATAAATAAATATGCCATAAATCATCCTCCATCATGACAATGCCCTATGTCACACATTGCCTCTTGTATATGGCAATATCTGTCAAATAAAAATATTACAGTGTGTCCTCATCCACCTTATTCACTGGATCTGGCACTGTGCGACTTCTGACTCTTCCCCAAAGTCAAAATGATTCAGGACATCAAGGCAGCCATGACAGCATAACTAAAGACATTCACAAAAGAGGACTTCCAGAACTGCTTCAGAAAGTGGCAAGCATGTTCAATGGGATAAGCATGTTCAAAGCCAGGGGGAGTATTTTGAGGGGGATTAATAGCAATGTGTCTTTTACCGTAATATATTTTTTTTAATTTAAACATTTACCGTATTGTTTGATCACACCTTGTATATATATTTAATCATACTTGACATTAAATATTATTTTATATTAGTTTCAGGTGTACAGCGCAGTGGTGAGGCATTTATATAATCTATGAATTGATACCTCTGATAAGTCCAGTACCCATCTGATACTCTACAATATTATTGATTATATTCCCCATACTGTATTTCCCCATGACTGTTTATGACTACCAATTTGTACTTTCTAATCCCTTCACTTTCTCCCTCATTCCCCAACCCCCCGCCCATGTAGCAGCCATCAGTTTTTTCTTGTATCCTTTAGTCTATTTCTGTTTTGCTTGCTCATTTATTCTGTTCTTTAGATTCCACATATAAGTGAGATTATATGGTATTTATCTTTCTCGGCCTGACTTATTTTACTTAGCATAATATCCTCTAGGTCCATCCATATTGTTGCAAATGGTAAGATTATATTCTTTTTGTTTTTTGTTTTTTGTGTGTTTGTTTGTTTTTTGAGGGCAGTGTCACTGGCCCTCATATGTGGGACCGAACCGGGGCCGCTGGCTTCCCAAGCCCAGCGCTTAACCACCACACCACTCGGCCAGCCCTAAGATTATATTCTTTTTAGTGCTGAGTAATACTCCATTGTATAAATGTACTACAATTTCTTTATCCAGTCATCTATTGATGGGCATTTCAGTTGTTTCCATATCTTGGCTATTGTGAATAGTGCTGCAGTAAACATAGGGGTGCGTATATTTTTTCAAATTAGTGTTTTGGATATTTTGGGGTTAATATCCAGGAGTGCAATTGCTGGGTCATAATGTAGTTCTATTTCTAATTTTTTAAGGAAACTCCATACTGTTTTTCATAGTGGCTGCACTAATTTGCAATCCTACCAACACTGCACGAAGGTTCCCTTTTCTCTACATCCTTGCCAACATTGTTTCTTGACTTATTGATGATAGCCATTCTGATGGGGGTTAGGTGGTATCTCATTGTGGTTTTTATTTGCATTTCTCTGATGAGTAGTGACATCGAGCATCTTTTCAGATGTCTATTGGCCATTTGTCTGCCCTCTTTGGAGAAATGTCTGTTCGTGTCCTCTACCCATTTTTTTTTTTTTTTGAGGGCACTGTCACTGGTCCTCATATGTGGGACCGAACTGGGGCCGCTGGCTTCCCAAGCTAGCGCTTAACCACCGTGCCACTCGGCCAGCCCTCTACCCATTTTTTAATTGGATTATTTGTTATTTGGTGTTGAGTGGTATACATTTTTTTATAAATTTTAGATATTAACTCCTTATCAGATGTATCATTGGCAAATATCTTCCCCTGTTCAGTAGGATGTCTTTTGGTTTTTTTGATGGTTTCTTTTGCTGTGAACAAACTTTTTTTTTTTTTTAAAGATTTTATTGAGGACTTGGGGGAGGGGAACAGACAAGTTGCTGTCCTTTTGTTCTTCAGTCTAGTTGTGGAGGACATTGCTTCACTGGCCCATGTTGGTATCATCATTGCGCTCTTCCCGGGTGAGGCAGTCACTCAGCAGTCATTGGACGGCCGCTCACAGCAGCTCACAAAAGCTGATGCCCGCTGCCGGCCAGCCCCTACTCACAGCCATATAACCAGCAGGAGGCAGACCAAATCTCAAAACCAGGTTTTCTATCTCCAACATAATACAGTGGATCACTCTAGAAGGAAACTACTTGTTAAGGGGAAAGAAGAGGTTTATCTTTAATTTAGTTCCGCATAATATAAAAGCAGAAACTAATCAGCCCACTTTTTAGAAAATAACAGAATAGCAAATATAATTAGCTTTTCTTTTTTTTTTCTTTTTCTTTCTTTTTTTATTCTTTTTTATTTTTTTACTTTAGGGCATGACTTTGATAGGAAGTGTGACTCTTTGCCAAAGCCATTTGAAGGCCATTCTACCAGATGCATTTCAAATAACCATAGTGTCTCAGCCCATTCAGGCTGCCTATAACAAAAACATGATAGACTGAGTAGCTTAGACAATAGAAATTTATTTCTCACATTTCTGGAGTCACAGTTCTGACTGAGGTCAAGGTGCTGGCATATTCCATGTCTAGTGGTTCATCGACCGTCACCTTCTCACTGTGTCCTCACATGGCAGAGGGGGAGCTCTCTGGAATCTCTTTTATAACAGCACTAATCTCATTTATGAGGGCTCCAGCCCTAACCTCCATACACCACTGCCCTGAGGATTAGGTTTCGGCACATGAATTGGGGCAGGAGGAGCACAAACATTTAGTCTATAGCAGTAGATTAGTGAGCAGGACTAGAAAGAATCACTCTTCCTATGCTTGTCACTTGGCCTTGGTACCCTGGAACTCCGCCATCAGTATCTGCTACACTAAAGACCAATGAACTGAAAAATGCCATGAGCTCCATGTTCTCCATGAAAGAAACATCTTTTTTACTGTTGAATTATGCATATATATGATTTAACTGACCCATGACAAGTGTGACACAAGTGGCTTCCAGTTGAGATGAGCCTTGATGAAGATCCATTGTGACGGACGCAGTAGAATCCTCTGCCACTAACATAAAATGTTGATTACTTCCTGTTGTTTATTAGTTCCTTGCCTCCATCTCTGATTCCTAATTAATGTGAAGATGGTTTTGCTCCCTGCTGGGAACACAGGATGTTGATTTGCTGGAGACTTTAGAATTATTCTAATAATAAGTTTTGCGCATAGACAACAACTGTTTTAACATATTAAACTACATTTGCTATAAAAATATGTGATGTGCTGTAAAGTACAGTTTTTTTCTAAGTTCTTAATATACACTGTTGTAGTTTTTGCAATCTTTCCAACAAAAAGCAACCAAAATCTAATGCCTATCACATCAATTAGTAATCATTTGGCAGATCCACCAAAAATGGTATTTTCAATAATGGTAGCCTGCTTCAGAACTCCTGCAGAGCATTCCTACAAGACTGTTTCCTTTTCTATCCTTTATTTCCTCCTCCATGAAAAAAAAAGGGGGCAGGGGGTTATAGCTAATTAGCTTACTTTCTCAATAACTGGATCCTCATAATTAAATTCCATAATAAAACAATTCTTGCTGTATTGAAAAAACAAAGTGAAGGGGAAAAAACCAAAAATGTGCACAGAAAATAAAATAAAAGGAAGAGAAGTTACATAAAGATCTGAACACGACAACAGAAAGCCTTATGGATTATGCAATTCCATATCTCAAATAGAACAAGCTGGGAAAAAGCCTAGTTAAAAGTAGCACTTGTCACCAATTTTTTTCTCAAACCATGTATGAAAAGCATTCTTATAGCACCTTAAACTCTTTGAAGAAACCCAAAAACATTTTAGGAAGAAATAATGTAAATAAAGGCACATACTTTGTCTTTCTTGGACACAGTAAAATCAAATTTAATGTATTATTAATATAGAAGTGTTAATGCAAAATCAATTGATCGTCATTTTTAATTTCTTTGATCAGTCTGATCATTCTATGTTTCTAGCAAAGGTATTTATTGCATTCTATCTTCCCTATGCAATATATATATACTCTACTTGAAATTTCTTAATTAATACTTGCTTGCTTTCTTACTAAAATTTACTCATAGGAATAAAAAAAATCAAGAAAAAATGAAATAATTATACAATCACAAGTCATAACATTTAATCAATCATAATCATTTCAACCAATAATAGTGAACAAGTAAGGGTTAAATGAAAAACAACACAGATAATGTACTTATCTGGAATTTTTAGCATAACTCCCCTTTTTTTTTTTTCCACTTAAGAAGGTATCCTGAAATCAAATGTAAAAAAGTAATGTGACTATAGAGATAAACTTAAAGTCACTTTAATATATATTTAAAGTAAATTGATCAGACTTACATGTACTAAACTGGTACTAAATCATTTTTCACAAACTTCACTATTAAGCACAATATTTCAATATGTCACCATTTCAAAACCACCAAAACTGCTTTTTTCAGGTCCTAACACGTATCTCCATATGTAGCAGACACTACATAAATCATTTAATATACATTATCTGATTTAATGTTGACAACATCCTCCATTTAAATAAGGAAAGGTGGCCAAGAAATCTCCATTTGTAAGGAATGAAAGCAGGATTTGAACCCAGTTCTCGCTGATTCCCAAGGTTTTAAACTCTAGGCTGCATAATGTTCCCAAAGAAGGAACAAGGTTCCTGAAAATAACTAATCTCTAAGATTATGCGCCATGACATGTTTACTTAGAAATTTTGGAAAATTGTATGGGGTAAAATTGCGGAAAATTTTCTAAAACTTTAGAGTAATCAACATTTAGAGATAAATGCTATTAACACTTTGTTAATATTCTTCCAGTTCTCTATTTTAATGCCTAATTAACTAAAAGAATGGAGCCACTATCTGCTTCTAGACAAGAGCCTGAAAAAAAGAATGGTGCTTTGTCTCAGAGCTTAATCACATCCTTACAAATGGCAATTTCTAAGCTTTAGCCAAGTTTTTGGATGTGCAAAGGGAAGTTGGGAAATGAGCTTAAGGAAAAAGGCTGGAGAAAGTTTAGTTTATATGCACAAAGAAATGAGAGGAATTTTTTGTTTCTTTGTCCCTGAGAAAACAGAGGCAGAAAAGATAAATGAGAAAAAGAGGGAAATGAGACCACACCACATGCTGGAGTAGCCAAAAGACTTTAAGAGGAGGGATGTTTAGTTTCAATGTTAACTCATTTGTGTTTTATGATGCAGCTCTCTCAGTCTCCCCAAATCGGTGCACAAGGGCTTGTCTGAGTGGCTTTGTGTAGCCTGCAAGGAAAGGGGCCAACTACCATGTGGGATCAATGGTAAGGCTAATGAGAAATTGCACCAAAACATGGAGCAGAGAATAAGAGTTGAAAAGATGCAACCAGCCAGAGCCCAATGTGACCACAGAGTAGAGATTACCTAGAAATCCACAGAAATGTTGGGGAAAGCATCATATTTCAATAGGATATGAAATGGAATGGAGCTTTGAGCTAATCTTATCTACATTTTAAAAGGCGGAGTAACTGCCATATAGCTCCAGCAATCTGACTCCTGGTTACATATCCAAAGAAAATGAATTTACTATCTCGAAGAGATATCTGCATCTTTGTGTTCATGCAGCATTTTCCACAAAAGCTAAGACATAGAAGTAACCTAAATGTCCATCAGTGTATGAATGGATAGGGTAAACGTGATATATATATCGTTATCATCTATATCAATATTAATGTCTATATAATGGAATATTTTCAGCCATAAAAAAGAAGGAAATCCTGACATTTTGCCACAACATCACAATATAGGTGGACTTGGAGAGTGTTATGAAAAATCAGTCCAGCTACTTAGAAACTGCCATGTTGAAGAGACCACATGGAGATGGACAGAGAAGCTCAGGAGCCTTTGCTGAGTCCTCCCAACACAGGCTCCATACAGGAGAGTGAGCGAGGCTTTTAGTGATTCCAGCTTCAACCCCAGTCTGCACACTTCCCCAGATGATGCCCAGTAAAATGGAGACAAGCTGTCCCTGCAAAGCCTTGCCAAGATTGTAGATGCATGAGCAAGAAAGATGTTTTTTGGGGGGTTTTTGGGGTTGTTGTTTTTTTGAGGGCAGTGTCACTGGCTCTCAAATGTGGGATCCGAACCAGGGCTGCTGGCGTCCCAAGCCAGCTCCTAACCACCACACCACTTGGCCGGCCCTAGATGGGTTTTTTTAATGCCACTAAAGTTTGGGGGTGATTATTTACATAGGCTTGGATAACTCCAGCAGCTTCATTGAGGTAGGAGAAAAACCAGGAGTGTTGCTGTAGCCAAGGAAGAAGATATTTTAAGGAGGGGAAAAGGTCAGTTGGGTCAACAGCTACTATAAGTTAAAGTCAGATGAAGACGGAGGATGAACCATTGGATTTAGCAAAGTGAAGCCATTGGTGACATTGACAAGAGCAGCACTGGTGGGGTCATGGTGGGTGAAGCCTCCAATGGAGGGAGCCCCATTGAGGAATCATAGCCAGTAATTAAAGGCAACTTTTTATAAAGTGTTTGGGGTAAGGAGAGTCTAGAAAAGGCATGGTAGCTGGAAGAGTATGAGTAGAGAGACAAATACAGAGTATCCACCTTCATTTCTTTCCTCCTTCCTAACAAAATCCTAGTTTTTGTGCAGGAATCTACTCTTTGCCTATCTCCAAAGACAGCCCTCATTAATCTGACCCAGTCATGATAACCCCATCATCCCTCCTGCCAGTGACTGGTTTAGGGACAAACAGGCCAAGGCCATTTGAGGCCCATGACAGTTAACACTTTGTAAGTGGGTATAAAAAGCTATATGACGAGTTTACTCGTTTCCCGCAAAAAATGTGTTAAAAAGAGGCTCCTGGTGGCTTTAGGGACAGGAGCTTTATTACTCTTACTAAAGAACCACTGGTGCGTCTCATACTAGAAAAAGACAAATGTCACAACACAGCAACTTTCCTACAGGGACCTGGACAGACACACTTATCATCAGGGACTATTGGGTTATGTAACAGAAACCCATTCCAGTTTGTAAAAGAAAAAAAAAAAAGGCATGGGGTGATGCATTGGTGATGCATGATGGGGTAACTTCTGGAGCCCAGGGAAAGAAGGTCAGCAGAGCCTATTGCATCATGGGCTGGAAGCAGAACTGGAAGGTCAGCAAGAAGCAAGGCAGCCACTGTCTGTGCCCCTCTAGGTCCCAGTGGGTCTTTCACAACTACTGCTCTCTGCATGTCTCCCCCTCTCCTTCCTCTCCTCCCTGACCCTGCATGATTGGCTCTCACTGCTAAGAAAGCTCTCTCTGCTTTCTTAAAGGAAGGCAATTACCTTTGAAGTTACCCCATAATGGCCTTATAATGCATCATCCATGTCTTTCTCTATTTTTCTTTTACATATTGGAATGGGTTTCTATTACATAAAGCCATTTGAACCATGAGTCAAATGGTTCCACTTGACTCATGGGATTACATGTCCTCAATTCAAATGACTCACTAAGGTTCACTATGGCTCTAAGATCTTAGAAGAACAATTGGGTTTTCCCAGATAGAGCCAGCACTCCATGCTTGTGCAATTAGCTATGGCCAGGGATCCATTCCAGGCAGTCCAAACATGATTGCCCTGACTTCTCAGAGAAGGGGAAGCCGGGAAGGCATAGGAGATGGTGTCCACTATAAGAGAGGTGAAGAAAACTCACTCACTGTTTGACCTCATGTATGGTCCTGCGGTCATAGTCAAGTGAGATCATGATCTGTGCTTGGACACAGGTGCATTGTGCTGGTGTAGGACTAAAGCACCAAGTCCATTGTATTCATTCATCTAGAAGGCAATTACCTTTGAAGAAAGATTTCCAAGCAAAGATGGGAATGAAGTAAGCTCTGCACTCAGAGCCAATCATGCAGGGTCAGGGAGGAGGGGAGAGAGGGGGAGACAGGCTGAGAGCAGTAGTTGTGAAAGACCCACTGGGACCTAGAGGGGCACAGATAGTGGTTGCCTTGCTTCTTGCTGACCTTCCAGGTCTGCTTCCAGCCCATGATGCAATAGGCTCTGCTGACCTTCTTGCCTTGGGCTCCAGAAGTTACCCCATCATGGCCTTCTAATGCATCATCCATGTCTTTCTCTATTTTTCTTTTACATATTGGAATGGGTTTCTATTACATAAAGCCAACAGTCCCTGATGGCAAGTGTATCTGTCTAGGTCCCTGTAAGAAAAGTTGGTAATGTCCAAATTGGATAATTTGAGGATGATTTCTTCAGGGCACTACTTACAAAGGCTTGCACAGGCAGTAGGACAACCACAAGAAATAGTGCGGTACCCTGGGGAGTATATTGACTTCACTGTCCCTAGGCCTGGAATGGTGACTAGAGGGGGAGATGGCCCTGTGACAGAGTCTGTGAACTTTGCTTGAGAGACACAGCCAACCATGGGAGGGAGCCAGGGGATTATATTCTGGCCTCTTTCTCTTCCCTTCCTCGGTCCGTCACTGACCTCTTGCCTTTGCTCCCCAATGGCCAGACGCATCTGAAAGCCAAGAGCAAGAGAGCACTTTGGTGCAGGCGGAAGAAGGGCAAGGTGGGGAAGGCTCTGGTGGGAGAAGGGGCAGCAGGAATACCCAGCGTTGGTGTCCCCAGGCCACAGCTCTTTCTACGGCACTGTGCGCCTCTCACAATGAAAAGGTGGCCATGTTTGCCAAACTCATCTCTTATTAACACAACAGATATTTATTTAGTGGCTTCTACTTGCCTGGTATTACAGTAGGCTCCAAAAACACGCTGATCTCAAGTCAGACCTGATTCCTGTCCATAGGGTCCATTCTTATATAGAGCAACTGTTTAAAACCCCGGGTTTTGCTGCATTTCTGTGTGCTTGTACAAATGTCCTTACTGTCCTTTAGGTCTTTTCTGTATGTTTAGATACCATCGAATGGCAATGGGTATGTTGACTTTCTTTTTTTTTTTTTTCAGCTTTGTTGAGGTATAATTGATAAGTAGAATTGCAAGATATTTAAAGAGTACATCGTGATAATTCAATATACATACATTGTGAAAGAATTTCTCTCATATAGTGAAGTAACACATCCATCACCACACACACACACACACACACACATACTTTATTTTATTTTATTTTATTTTATTTTTCATTTTTTTGAGAGCAATGTCACTGGCCCTCATATGTGGGACCTGAACCGGGGCCTCTGGCTTCCCAAGCCAGCGCTTAACCACCGTGCCACTCGGCCAGCCCACACATACTTTTTTTAGTGACAATATTTAGGTTCTATTCTCTTAGCAAATTTCAATTATACAGTACAATTTATCAGCTACAGTCACCATGTTATCCATTAGATTCTCAGATCTTATTCATCTTATAGCTGAAAGTTTGTAGCCTTTACCAACTCTATTTCCCCCACCTCCCAGCTTCTCTGTTTCTACAAATTTGACTGATTGATTGATTTTAGATTTTACATATAAATGATATCATACAGTATTTGTCTTTCTCTATGTGGCTTATTTCAGTTACCATAATGTCCTCAAGGTCCATCCATGTTGGTACAAAGAGCAGTATTTCTTTCTTTCTCAAGGCTAACTA